>JADLZK010007460.1:0-29522 GCA_015847255.1 Hyparrhenia diplandra
TCGTGATATGAGAAGCACGCCATTGCAACTTTCCCTCTTGCCGAAATATGCCATTGGATACGAATAGAGTGTATTTAGGCCCCCTGCGGCCGACGTGGCATACGACGAACTGTATGTCGTCTGTATCCGTCGTTCGAGCTGAACGTCCGTCACCGCGCCGTCTCTTCCTCTCGCTCGCAAAGACTCCTGTCTTCTTCCTCAGCTCGAACCCTAACCATACGAGGAGGCGGCGGCGGCGGGGGCGGCAGCGGCAGCGGCGGCGGCGGCGGCAACGGCAGCGGCGGCGGCGGCAGCAGCGGCGATTCGGCGGCGCGGCAGGATGAGCTCGAGCTCCATTGCTGCTTGCAATCGAAGGGTGCCGTACCCCCTACTGGAGTGCCCCGATTGCCGTGCTCCTCTGATCCAGCCACAAGCAGGAGCACTCGAAGGATGAGCCACGTGAAGGTATGGTTTTGTTGCCTTTATTTCCCTTCTTTTTTTTGGTTTCAATTGAACTGATTTAGTATGTGCAGGGTGATCCAACGACTTGTGGCTCGGTTTCTGAAGCAAGAAAAGCAGCAGGTCCAGTTGCCCGTGGCGTCTTCAGCATTTGGGGATGGTGTTGGTGATTTCAAGCAGCAGCTGCCTCAGATGAAGCAAACACTGGACATTGTAGTTGAAGACGTCCGTGTACTGAAGTCAGAAATTAGAGACAAGCAATTACTTGGCCATAGGAAAATGCAGATTGTGTTTGATGTATCGGTTGTAGTAGTTGTCCTTGTTGGTGTACTAATAGGCTTAGTTGTTGCCCAGATGATGAAGTGACTGTAATGTACTGTCTTTGAAATTAATGAATGGATGAATGTTGCCGAAATTTGCTAAGCAATATGCTATCATTTTTTCCCTTTTAAAAAAAAAAAAAAATAGGCAAGAGTTCCAGCAGCATCTTGCCTTGTTTTTGAGAACATTTTCACAGCAGACAACATAAGTAGTGACAATATAATAGAGTTCAAACTCAATTTCATAACCAAGTTGGCATCAATACACAATATAGTAATAGGAGTAACTTAGGCGTGGCACAATACAGTTCTAGTGCTGCCTCATTACATAGTGGAGTTCAACAGATACCAACAGAAGTGGCACATTACATAGTAGGGTAGTTCTTAGTCTCAGGTCATTACAAACCAGCTAGTCCAACTTCATAACCAAAAGCTGCCCATATACTGGCACATTATGGCATAAGTCACTGGTCATTAAAAACCAGCTGCCTGTATCTGTTGAAGCTGCTGGCAACAACTGCTGGTGGTGGATTAGCTTGTGCCTTCATCAGTTTCTTCTTCATCGGGGTCGTTTTCTTGTTCTTTGGTCCACTCTTCTTCGGAGCTTTCTGTCTTCGGTTCTGAAGGTCCAGCAACAGGTTGATTTGTCCTCTTCCTGCAATTGGAACACAAGTTTGTTTTTAGTCCATTAATAGGATAGTTGGAAAAAGAATTACATGTTTTAGTTTCTGTACCTTTTTTTAGACCCTTGCCCTATCTCTCCATCGTCCCCTAGCTCTGGAAGCTTGCATGTCTTCCGAAAATGGCCAAACCCACCACATCTTCGGCACCGAACCTTCTTTTTTGTGGCTCTCTGTTCCATGTACCCTCTAATTCTCACAACTTTTGGTCTGCCAGCTCTCCTTCCTAATAAAGAAGGGTACACTTTGAAGCCAAGGTCCACATGAGGCCACTCTGATCTATCTGCATAAGCTGCCCTAAACCTTGCCACTGAGTAGTACTCATGCATAAAATCTTCAATTTTAATCCCCTGTTGGAAAGTATCCAAGCCAAAGCATGCTTGCAGGGCTTCCCTGTTACCTGCCACTCTCTGCATGAGCAATTGTGGTTCTGTAGGTCTACAGTCCTCCTTTTGTGATTCCCCCAATCATCCACAATAGTCACTTCTGCCACATGTTCATCACAAGGACTCACCTTGACCAGTTTTATATTGTGGCTGAGCAGGGTCAAGTCCTTCATCACACCTGGGAGGATTCCATCTTCCCACTGCCTACCAATTTTCTTCCTCAAGTACCTCTTCTCCATTATAAGCTCCCTTATCCTGTCAACTAGTTCATGTGGTAATAACCCTTTGAACTTCTTCACCTGTGCATTGAAACTTTCAGACACATTATTGGTCAAGTAATCACACTTACTGTTTTCTGAGAAAGCACTTCTGTACCAAATCCTTTTGTGATGAGTCCCAAGATAGTCTACAGCATCTGGAGCAATTTCATAAATCTTATTCATGTGCCACTGCCACAGCCCTGGGGTGTAACTCCTAGCAGCAGGATACAGATGGTCTGTAAAGACATCACCACGATAGTGCTTCATAAAGTTTTGGTACAAATGCCTCATGCACTCCCTATTTTTCTGCTGTTGGAAAAACTGCTCCAACTGCTGTCTCTAGACCTTTGCAAGCATCTGAACAGATTACTAAGTTTGGTACATCACCAATTGCTTTTTGTAGCTGCTCCAAGAACCACTTCCAGTTGGCTTCGGTTTCTGAGTCAAAAAGGCCATAGGCTACATGATACAACCAATTATGTCCATCTACACTAGTTCTTCGATGCTTAACGCCCTCTGTATCTACCGGTCAAACTAGATGCATCTATTCCCAAAAATGGTCTACATCCATGAATGAATCCATCAACACAAGGTTTGAGGGCAACAAACATCCTCTTAAACCTGTCCCTCTTACCAACCTTTTCAAGTTCTATCGCACAATGCTACCGGGCATCGCCATTTCTATTTGAGCGACCCAATTGAATAGCAATTGAAAACTTTCTTCATATTTACCATGAATTTTATCTAATGCTACTGCATACCTGCCCAAGCCTTAGAATACTTGAGCTTGATGTTAAAAATCTTCTTCCAACTTGTCCTTGCAATCGGTTGCCCTTTTTGTTGGGTTTTCTTCAACCAACCACCTAACCTTGTCTCAAGCACACCAATCTGTGAGGCCATCTTTGTTTCTTGGAATTTAGTACTTGGACAAAATTAGGTGCGGCTCCACTAATACTTTGATCTGCACACAAATAAAAGACCCCAAATAAAATGTCGGCTACTGTATTTTCTTTCCACAAATAAAATAGAACTATGAATTACTATATCACAAGTAAACTACCCTGTATTGTCTTGCCATCATATAATCTGAATGCATGTATGCGCCAAGGACAACGCTACGCTTTGCACTTTGCAAGAAACCTTGTTTTGTCGGTTTTAACATCCTTGTCTGAAATCCCGTCTTCACAAACATGGTGCACGATAGCTTTTCTGAATGCTACAATATCGGGAAACAATCCCCCCTTCACAATCTTGGGATTCTTTGGATCATGGATAACATGGATCTCTTCGGGGTCCGCATCGGTGACCTCTGCCTCAACAGGAATAGCATCGGCATTTTCATAAACATGAATAGGAGGTGGACTACTAGATGGTCGCGGTAATGCGAGGTAATTCCAAGTACATTGCCTCATCATCATAACCAACATACTCTTCAAGTATTGTCAAAATGTCCGGCACCGTGGGGCTCAAGTTCAAACCTCAACTCCGGCCTCCAAGGGAACGGTTCATTCTTGATAGACTAATTTGGGATTAGAAGGCTAAGTTGTAGTGCCGAGAGCAGATGTCGAGAGAAGAAAGCATACATAAAGGCTCCAGTTCATCAAATTCATCAACATGGGAAGCGATCTTGTTGAACACTCCTACAATAATTTGGCATTTCATCGATCCTTATACATGTCAAACATGTCATCCATCCAAGAGCGGTTTTCTAGTCGACATCTTTAGACAACCTTTTGTTAAAGAACCAAATAAGCGCACCTTTGGTTAGGAGACCATTTGACAAACATCGTTCAATCTGGTCATCAGCAACTCAAAGGAAAATGAGCCTATCTCCACATCCCACTTAATCACACGACCCTTTGTGTAAGTTTTTTTACCCAGAGAGTCGGTGGTACGAATCCTTCCAATTTGATTTCTAGCGCAAAACGGTGAAACCCTAAATCATTCAAATCCCATCAAATTGAGGGCGCAAATGCATAAATCGTTCCCAATCGACTCAATTCGGCACCTCGGGAGGAGAGCCAAATACTTCCGTTGTCGGCGACCATCCAGCGCCGAGCATTTGTCGGCGTCCATCGCGGCGGCTGCATGGGCAGGACTTCAGCCAGACCCGTCGCCACTCCATCGTCGGCCGCCCGTCGATCCTTGTTACATTGCTCCGCTGGGCATGCGTCGAATCCGCCCCGCCTCCGCGGCCGCGCCGCCCGAAATCGCCGCCGCCTCCGTTGGAGTTAGGGTTGAGCCGAGGGAGGCGAGAGCGAGGGGAGAAGGGCGGATCGCGGTGTGAGAAACGGCGTTCCGATGGTGGGTCAACGGGCGTTAACGTAGCGACGGGATCACGAGGGCGACATACGGTTCGTGGTATGCCGCGTCGGCCCTGTGTTGATGCTCACTAACTCATATTTTATGCATCAACCATTCATGGAAAAGAACTAAAATAAAATTAGATAACCTTATTAGGGTTTTCTACTAATGAATTCCATGAGTTTTGGTAAAGTTGTGATTTGCGAGGGACTTAAGTAAAATCGGCCCGAAATGGCGTGGCATACGACCAACGTACGCATAGCGCAATCCAACTCGAAACAAGTCCGAAAGGCTACGGATCTCTCCGGCGTGAACTAACCCGGAACCAAGAAATACATTATCTAGAAGACTCCGGAAGGCACGGCGATCGGCGGGACCCGAGGGGAGACCCCCGGGCGATCGGCCCAACTATTAGGCCGATCGGCCCCCAAAGCCGCCGTCTCGGCTCCGCTTCGGGCGTTCCTCAACCGCCTCCAAGACTCGATCTAAACCGGTTGATTTGAGTCGGTTTGATCCGAGGGCGACGAAAGAAGTGCGGGATTGATTCAAGGTTAATACCATGCTTTGTTGAAGTAGAAGAGACAGAGGAAGACCGATATATAAACAGCCCAAGACCCCTCAAGCCAAGACAAGTCCAAGTTTGATCTAAAGCTTCACGTTCAATAAGAAGTAGATCAAGGAAGAGCCAAGACGGGAACAAGAAGAGGAGACACCACGAGATAGGATAGCTAATTCATAGCTCTTTGAGCCTAGATTAGATAGAAAGTCGGGTTTAGAGAAGAGAGAGTGTATGCTCAGGTTACGGATCGATAAGTTACACTATGGATCAATATAATTATTGTTTTCATACACCTTCGTGCTATTTAATTATTATGCATACAATTAGTTTACTTACACTTTATTCTAGTCATAGCATATTTGATATAGTCATTATTCATGGTAATTGAAGT
Organism: Hyparrhenia diplandra; assembly: GCA_015847255.1. NCBI lineage: Eukaryota > Viridiplantae > Streptophyta > Magnoliopsida > Poales > Poaceae > Hyparrhenia > Hyparrhenia diplandra. Next base: position 5,339 of record JADLZK010007460.1, read on the forward strand.
ACTTATTCGTAGAGCTCCTAGTATATTACATTTGTATGCTAGGTAATAGAGAGTATGTAAGCATGGTGCTTAGATATAATTTATTTGCGGATTCACCTTATATCTTGGGTCGTGTGGTAGATCGTAGTGGTGACAAACACTATTGAGTCCTTTGCAATCCTCCCCAGGTGTATAAGACTAGTCGATAATGATTCTTGGGATGATCTTGTTTCGTTCTTGATTTTCTTAAGTAATCTTCGGGGTACACATTTTTATTTATGGTTTTGATTTATATATGATCTTATGCTATGCCTGTTTATTTCCACTTCGTAAATTCTTTGTATGCTACATAAGAACTGTCCCGTCTGTCATAAATCCAATCCTAATCTAACTAGGAATTAATCTTATCCTATTGTTCACCACGTGCACCTCACCTGTCTTATATACCTTATCATTATTATCTTTTATTGGCTCACCCTGTTTAAGTAAATGCTAAACCACCGAATCTCATTAGTCTTCTATCACTGTCCTTAATCAAATGAATTGTTAATCTTATCTTCCTCGTGGATTCGATATTTAAAACCCTCCCGGGTGAAATGCTCACTTTGGATATCCGCGCTTATGGATCTATTTCTCTCGTAAGTTAACAAATACCAACGACTGCAGGTGGGCCCAAATACACTCCATTCGTATCCAATGGCATATTTTGGCAAAGTAGGGAAAGTTGCAATGGCGTGCTTCTCATATCACAAATAGTAATGGCATGTTTGAATGAGTGAAAATTATAATGGCGTAAAACCAAATAACCCTAAAAGTAATAGGTCTAAATAGAAATGGTAACTCTAGCCATTCTGTGTATTCAACCTATAGATGTTCTTTTCTCTTTCTTCCACTTTTTTTTTCCTTATAATTTTTGTGGTCCTTGTTTTCTCTACCGAGGCTATTGTAGCTTCTGCAGTACCACTACTCGTTTAATCAGGCCTAGTTTGATTGACAAGAGAAACAGTACAAAAATGTTTGTGTTTTTTATGACTTCTTATATTGTATATTAAAGCAATCATATTATACAATTGTCATCCGAGAAAGCCAAGTTACATCAAGGTCATGTGACAGGAAAAGTAGACAACAACGTCGACCGAGCTGCACCGCGAGACGATTATGTCGGTGATGAGTATTCGTAGGGGCGTGAAAGATGCGTGCAACCGGATCAATTGACCGCGCATAGCGATGGTGAAGAGAGGGTCGGTGGAGCCGTCGAAGAAGAATCATGCCGACAATCGAAGGATGTTGTTGATGTCGCCGCGGCGAGGTTGTAGAAGCTCGAACCAAAGGCCCACATGGTGGCAGAGTCATCGAACTAGCGCTAGATAAGTACTTGTCTAGTTGGAGTGAGGGACATCAGGATCATAGTGCTGTTAGAGCTTCTCTGCTGAAAAAGGAAAAAAAAACACTTTGTAACGTGGTTTCCTCTTTTCTGAATGAATCGGTTCACCATCGTAGGTGCTATTCGTGTCAAGAATAGCTAAAAAGGAGGGGGAGTTCTTTTTTTTTTTTTTTTTTGGTTACTATAACAACAAGAATTAAGCATTCCAGGTGGCATCTATTCACTGCTTGGACTCGGTCGGATTTGCGCTGCAAGCTGAAGCTAAAGCTTTGCGAGAGGGGCTGCGCTTGATTCTGAAGGGCACTACAGTCTACAGAGCTCCTCATTTTGGAGACAGATTTCAGGATTCGGTCTCACTATGGAAGAACAAGGGCAAACAACGATCGGAAGTTACTGCAATCCTTGGTGATATCGAGGACGATCACAACCCTGCCCTGTGTCAGGATCATCCACACTTGAAGATCAGCAAAGTACGCCGCTCACCTTTGCGTGCAACACACCTCGGCTTGTTTACAGTTTTCTGTTTGGTCGGATTCTCCTAACTTCTTGTAGCAATGTCTACAATATGATTGTTTTTAAGTTAATAAAGCTTAGATCCCAAAAATAAAGGAACCAGCCATACCGCTGTCTACAATATGATTGTAATACTCCCTCTATTACCTTTTATAAGGCGCATCATGATTTCTCAAATTTGACGTAATATTAGGCGTGGGGAGGTACCGATGCAGAAGTCCAAACGCTATTTACTCATGTACAACAAAAACAAAGCATCTTTTTTGGCACTGGACGAATGGCAGACAAGCTTAGTTAGGCCTCGTTTAGTTGGCTAGAGTTTCTAACTCTTTTTCCACCCTCTCTCCATCAGATCACATTAAATACACCAAAAGACATATGTTTGGAGTATAAAATATAGGTAAAAAAAATAACTAATTATACGGTTTAGATGTACATTACGAGAGGCGATTCTTTTGAGCCTAGTTACGCCGTGATAGGATAATATTTACCACAAACAAACGAAACGTCTTTAAAGTGTGCTACGATGGAGTTCCAATGATTACTTTTGCAAATATTTCTAACAACTAAACGAGGCCTTAGTTTTATTGGCCTACAAACGTTTGCTGCATGTATGCATGCACGAATGCAGCAGTGTCATTGGCATTTCATTAATGCTCCAACTCTCGTATCTAAGATTTCTTGGTATCTGTGAAATCACTATGCACGCCTTAGGCCCGCAACGGGCTAGCGATTTCGCCGGCTCGCTAGCGATTTCATCCGACGTGGAGGAGAGAGAAGTAAAAAAACACATCGCTAGCGAGTTCCTCGTCGCTAGTCTCGCACGGGTTCCCAGAAAACTGCACCCACTGCTAAAGCTGGCCCACTTTCATTCATGCGCGCACTGCTGCTGGTTTTTATATTTTCTCACGCCAACTCAGCTAGCGATTTCGCTAGTTCGGTTGGGGCGCCTTAGAGCAAAGAGTATTATAAGGGGGTCGAGGTTCTGGGATCCTACGTGGATGAAAAGCGAGAAAAATAGAAGGAGCCGGGCGACGGCGCGGACGCCCGACTTTATTTGAAGAGCATCTATAATCTATTATCACGGTGTTTCTTAATATGCTTTAAATAGCAGGTTGGTCCCACCACCAATCGTCTTTGTTGTTGCAAATCAGAAGCGAAACGAAATCTATAATACTTGCTCTTAGAAAAGATAATAGAGGGAGTAACTCTGTTAAGTTTACGAACGGTGGTTGTATTTTTTTGGATGCCGCAAAAGCGGGACTAAAATACTCCGTATTGGCAGAACGCAGCCTCGAGTCCAGAATCTAGATCCCTGTTCGCTGTTGTCCTCGTGGCACTCCGTATTGGCCGTTGACCGCAGATACACCAGTGCACCATCCCGATTCGACGAACCGACCCGACGTGCCAGGCCACGGAGGCAGGGGCCGAGGGGCAGGTGGTGTTGCCGCTGGGTCCGACCGCACATTTCCGAAGTCCCGCGACCCACGATTTTGGGGTTCTAGTTCAATGAACGAAGCGTGTCCGCTCCTTTCCCTGGAATCTCGAGCCCACCTCCTCCTGACCCTCGACGATCTCCGACGACCCAACCGGCCAACCAGCAACCACCGCGGCCGCCACCCGATGCGCGGGCCGACAAGACGCGGCGCTCCTCGCGCCGTGACGCCGTCCGTTTCCGGCGGGCGACACCTGTTCGTCTGCGTGCTTCTGCTAGTGCTGTCTATTCTAGCTCGGTATCGTACAGTGTGCTCCACTGAAATCGCCGGCCTAGATACCGTCCCTGTTTTTTAACCACGAGGCAAGGTGCTGGGGTTGGGCGCCGTACGGGAAGGGCGAGGCCGAGACTCGTCGTCGTCGAGAGACAGTAGCAGCAAACGCGCGGAGGACGAGACGATACCCGTTGCCCGCTCCCGCTGGCCAGGTCGCGTTGCTGGGCGCGGTGGGCCTGTGGCACGAGGAACGCGTTGCGTAGTTTTGTTGTGTTCCCCCGAGAGCACATCGACAACCTCGAAATGGCTTAATCTTTAGTTTGGACTCTTGCATCCCGTGACATGCATGTCCAATGCTGATTTGGTCCCACATGTCATGGACTGAGATGGCGGTATGGGTGCCACGCCGGACCATTTTGGGGTCGTCTCATACTCATTGCTGCACAGCGACAGTGGCTGCAGCTGCAAGATCCGTGCGCTGTGACTGGATGTTGTTGCATTGCTGCCGCAGCATTCACAGGCACAGCCGAGTGTGAGCAGGAAGCGGCTGCCTGCTCCCAAGCCCCCACCACCACCCACTGGGGGCTCACGTGCTGCGGCCCGGAGCCGCCCGCCCCCCGCGTGCGCCACCACCCACCGTACCCTTTCAGCGTACGCGAGGGGCCGGGACGCAACGCGAACAGTCCCTCCTGGACTTGGTCCGTGCACCACCTCGCAGAATGCCATGACTGGCATTCTCCCCAGCCCACCTGAACCGCGTCTACGGAGGGTCGGGTGGCCCCGCGCCTGGGGTCCGCATGTCATGTCACCGGCTTGGCGTCGCATGTCGACGGGCAGGCAGTACCATGGCCCCCGCGCGAGATCGCGACCACGCCGCTGGGCGGCGGGGCCCACGGCCCCACCACCTAGTACACTCTCCACTCCCGGCTCATAAAATAGATGACGCGCCGCAGCAGAAGTTGCTTGCAGAAGGACCCGTTCCGGTCCAGGGCATCTCGCGCGTCTCACCCGGTCACGACACCCTCCTCTCCTCCTCCTCCTCGGCGCCTCCCCAACCAGGCAACCACAGTAAGCCCTTGCCCCTTCCTCCTCCCCGACGCGCCCCCTCATGGCGAGGAGGCGCTGCTGATGCCTCGCGGCGTCGGATCGGACGCGGCGGCCACGACACCCAGCCGCTTGCGGTGGCGCTCGCCGATCCCAATCCGCCGACGCTGCTCATCGGATCCTCCCCGAGGGATTCGGGCCTCGGCTTGTCTCGTCCTGCCTAGGTGAGGCTTTCTGGCCTTCAAGGAGCGGGGGTTGGGATCTGCTTCGCTTGGCGTTTCCCAAGTGCCCTGCCCATACTCCAGCAGCGGTCCAGTCGACTTTCCCAACTGCTCGACACCTACAAGGTAGCGCGCGCACGCGCGTCGCCTCAGCCCCTTGCACTCGCTGACGCTAACCCTATCTAGGAGACGGAGCGGCGGGCCAGGGGCCACGGCGGCAAACAGAGGACGGCAGCCTGCGAGAAGAGAAGGCCCGTGTCAGGCGGCAGCCATAGGTATTGGCCTCCCCTGTTCCTCTCCTTGATGTGTCCTTAGATTTGGAGATTATTGGAGAAGGGGTTCTATTTTGGAATTAGAGTATTAGACTAACGAATGATGGATCATTTGTACGAATAACGTGATAAAAACCCTTCGAAATTATGACAACTTGTTGTTATCCTTACACTCAATTAACGTCGTTTGATGCTTAGGTCTGAAAACATTGTGCTTCAGTTTAGCCAGTTTGACCAGTTATCATAATAAACAATAATGCAGTGAATGTGTGGTAGTAGTAGTTTCTTTTTTCTCACATTGAGCCACTGAATGTGTATAATCATGGGAAGCACCAGTTCTCGTTGTGTGGTCTAATGCAATCCTTCCGGTATGTCTGATGTTTGACTTTTATTAAATGCCAGCCATGCATGTCACAATAATCTTTGTAATGGTGTTGATATCATGTCTGTGGGCTTAAGATGAATCTGGGTGGGACATTTCATACGCGTGATTGCACCTTGGACTTATGACAATTAGATGGGGAGCAATTGTTAATCCATATGCACCTTGGACACATGAGTTCTTTTATTTCTTCTCATGTATTGTTGTTTGAGATATCAGTAGTTTTGTGTCTTGATATAGTTTATGTGTTTGCAATCTATAATGATTATAATTTTGAACTGGAGGACTTAGATTAGCATTCTACATAGCTAACCATCTGCTAGGGTAAATGTATTTGGCTTTTCAGTAAGTGCTCCCCAAAGGGGGCGGGGGGGTGAGGGCATCAAATTGTAGAACAAACAAATCTCTGTGCTGTCCTACTCTATTGTAGGCTTGAATACATAGCAGTTTCTACTAAGAGTGCATCACTTCATAATTCAGTAACTCACCTGATCTTGATGTGTGGTTGTTATGTTTTGCAGTGTACTTAATCTTTATGTATGTTAATACAAAGTCTGCATTTGTTATACCATTCTCGAACTAAACTTAATATGATATCAATCAATCATTTATTAAATATAGCGATATCCATACAGGTTTTCCTTTTGTTTCTTCATGGTCTTTGTTTTGAGGAGACTGTTCTTGTATAATCTCATATTCTCATGGAATGCACTCTTGATGCTTCTGTAGGTGCAAGTATAAGCAACCAGTGTCCAACAATACGTCTGTGGATCAATTGACCTGTATTTCAGCCTTTCATTCGAGGATTAAGTAGAGCTTTAAGAAGCTTGATATTCGGCATCATCTCAAGAATACATCGAAGTGCAAGATGCCAAAAATAAAGAATCTCTCTAATGCATGTAAAGTATCATTTTCTCCACAAGGTCCCATATCTGAAGAGGCGCTTGAGAGAGTCCGTGCACTGTTAGGTGAGTCAAATTTGTTTATCTTCTGGAATAATTGGCATCCTGTACCATTGCCTAGTTGTATTTTTCATAGTGAGCTTGAAATGGAAAGTCAACCTGTTTGTGACCACGATGTCATATTTTTGCTGGTGATTTGTTTCTGGTGCAACAAGACAATTCACGATCTTGTTGCTTCATAAGCAGTTGTTTGCCTGTTCTAGATCAGTAGCTTTCAGTTCCTGGCATTGGTTAATTGGTTTAATTAATTTGTTCGTTGGTGGGTTAGACTGAATTTCATGGTGATGTTCCAACCCACTGCAAATAACTGATAACACAATTGAACTTCAACTGAGTGCTGCCAGCTTTGGGTACAGGGAATTGGATTTGTAGCTTTGAATCTGTCTCTCCAAACAGAGAATTGAGTTCCTGCCAAAAAATGTGGTGCTGGTGCCTGGTGTTAATCTTTTGATGGGTTTATTTATCTTTCCCGCTCTAAATAAATATTCCTACATGTTTATTTGGTATATGATAGCAGCAGGAAGATTCACTACAGCTGAATTCCCTCCAACAGGAAGCAACATCTTGGTTTATTAATTTAATTAAGGTGTTTGGCTTGCATGTATGATTTGTGTTCTGGCACCGCTGCTCTGAACTTTATTTCAGTTATAACCATGAGTTCTGATTTGTTCTGTGAGATAAGAGCATCTGCAGACTTGAAATATGACCCCTATTCCTTTTTGTAGATGAGATAAGACCTCTAGATGTCGGCCTAGATAATGAAGCACAAATTGCACGCAATTGGAGTAGTTCTACGCGTCCATCAAATGGGAGACGAGGACGTAATGGGGCTAACCAGTTCGGTGCTCCAATCAAATATTTGCACATTCATGAATGTGAAAGTTTCTCTGTAAGATCCCTTATTCATTTCTATGTTTATTTATCCGTTTTTCAGAAGTCAGATAAAGTGGTTTCATTGCGTTCAGGATATACTAAATTTCCGTATGATTTTGCAGATGGGTATATTTTGTATGCCACCTTCTTCAGTTATTCCACTTCATAATCATCCTGGAATGACTGTACTTAGCAAGCTTCTTTATGGAAGAATGCAAGCTGAATCTTATGACTGGGTTGACCTACCTGATCATCCAGTTGATCAATTACAAAGTGAGTTCTGACATTTGAATTGGTGCCTTCTGCATCTCATTGTTGTTTATGGCATTATTTGTTTGTCAGTGAATATACTTGATGTGGAAATCCATTGTGTGTGTCTGGTGGTGTTGGGGGTGTGGGTGGGTGTGTGTGTGTGGTGGGGGGGAGGACAAGGCAGGTTGCAGTCTGAAGTTGATTCATTTGTTCCTGAATCTGAAGAAATGGAACTTCACTCTTGTTTCTTGCACATCTATTGGGTTCATTCGTTTTGCTGATTTGATGCAAAGCACTGTCCAATACTACCTCTGTCCCAAAAAGAATGCAATTCTAGGTGTATTTTCAGTTAAAGTGCCTAAAGTTTGATCAAATATATAAGTAAAAATATTAATGCTTATGACTTCGTATAAATATAGTATGAAAATATGTTTCATGACAAATGCAATGATATCTATTTAGTACGATAGTATTAGTAATTTCTTTTATACATTTGGTCAAACTTGACACTTCACTATATTACTATTCTAGACTAGAATTGCATTTTTTAGGGGCAGAGGGAGCACTTACCTAAATCATAAAAATAGGTTAATAGGAACTCGACCAACCATCCATCAAAAAAAAAAGGAACTCGACCAACCTATGGAATTAGGTGGTGTTGTAACGAAGAATTAGGCATCCAAATTTGAGCCGAAGAAGACTCCAGTCATACAGACCCACGTCACTATCCACCATCATTGTAGGCCTAGGCTATATCATGCTATAGAATGTCTTTTCGGCATTTCATGTTATAGTGCATAAATATTACTTTGCGTTTTACTTAAACTTATTGGGGCTTTGGTGTTCATGCCCTCATTTTGAATAGAAACGCTGATATTGCCCTCGTTTTTTTAAGCTTGTGATTTTACCCGTATTTTCATATTGAAGAATTTGCCACTATTCCGTGAAATCTTCTTGGACAAAAAGAGATCAAAATGTAGACATATTTGGTAGGGATGTTGTCAACAAGTTACGCACAAATTTGTGCATTCGTTTTGTTATTATAAATCTGAAAAATTATTTTCACAGAATGATTAATCGACTGAAAGAAACTTTATTTGCAGGAACTAGAGTAGTTTGCTTTTCAGAAAATGAAGCATCTCTAGCTGAAGCCTCGGATCGGAGTGACCAATAATAATAATTAACTCTGAACCACTTGTAGGGCCCCCACCATCCAAATCGAGCTTGCCACCATACAATTCAACCTCACCAATATCGAAATCAAGTCTGTCACAGCACGAATCGTCTAGGCTGTCGTGCACTCTGCCCACCCACAGGACCTTTTCGCAGCTGCACGCCTAGGCCCACGCTGTGCCTGGATCCCCTGGCCCGAGCACGACACCATACCGTGCCCCTGACCGAATTTTCTTGTTGTTTCAATCTCTTTTCCTATTCTTTTATCCACGACACCACACTGTGCCTGAATTTTCTTGTGCCTGGATCCACTGCCCCACGACATCCCAAAGTAGGCTAACGACAGATTCAAAATGAAAAAAAAAAAGAGGGTAATTCCACAAAGTTATAAAAACAGGGGTAAAGCCACCATTAGCCTGTACAGCAGGGGTAGAAACACCAAATTCCTAAGCTTTTTTTAGCTGAATTCTCTGTAATTTCAGTATTGGCCTTAGTTCCATGTGATCTGCGATCACTAAGAATACTCTTATTTGCTCAGAAAAATTCAAATCCTAGTCTAGTGGACTGCTCATTTGTAGTCTGCCAACGAATGCTCCAATTTGCCAAAAAAAAAAATATGTATTTCATCAAAGCATAGAATAGTGACTGTTCATTTGCACTCTACAGCCGCCACCTTTTTTACTCGCACTTTCTAGTTATTAGTCGATACTGGCAACTTTGAGTTTGTCACTTGGTTAGCCTGGCTAATTTTATGAGCTGATTTAATGCTGAGTTGAGAGCTAAGAATGTAAAGATTCATTCCACATGGTTGACATGTTTTATTTTATTCTGTTGTATGGAAAGGCTGTATTTTCGGTCATTTGTTTAATTTATTTATGCTGAATGGGCTATAGATATGGTTATTTATCACAAAGCTCCTATTTATGTTTCTTTTGAGTAACCATGCATGTGGTCTTTATAAATATATTATTATTCTATACTACCTGCCCCATGATGTAATTAATAGCTTGCCCATTGAAATTTGCAGCAAGGCCAGCCAAGCTTGTTAAAGATTGCGAAATGACTGCTCCAGAGACGACTATTCTTTACCCTAATGCAGGTGGTAACATTCACACTTTCAGAGCCATCACACCTTGTGCTCTCTTTGACGTCCTTTCTCCACCATACTCCGCTGAGGATGGGAGGCACTGTTCATACTTCCGAAAGTCTCAAATGAATCAACCACCTGGTATGTGGAGATCTTGAAACTTAGGTTAAACTTATAGTTATGTTTCTGCCGAGCTTTCTAACTTTGATTAACATTTCTGCCTACCAGTTGTTTTGCCTGCTGAGATAGATAGCTCACAAGTAGTTTGGTTGGAGGAATTGGAGGACCATCAGCCCCCAGAAGGATTTGTTGTTGCCAGAGGTCTGTATAAAGGACCTGTAATTAGGAGATAATTTGCTTTGGAGCACAGAATCCACCAAATTGCAAATCAGCAGAAAGACGATGCAGGCTTGTAGTGTCTATTGCAAGCATCATCTGGTCATGTGCAGCCTACGGTTTACTTTGTACATGTCAAAGTGATCTGTGATAATTTAACAGCAGTTTTACAGAACAAGAATGGATGTTTTTTGTTTGGCTGCCATTTTAGTTGTGTCCCACTGCTCGAGTATCTCTGACCTAGTTATGAAGCTCTTATCAGATCAAGACCGTGGAGCACATACTTTTGAGCATAGTCTAGCATAGCTATTGTCATGGTGTACTAGCCTACTAGGGAGATCAATGGACAAGCTTTTCCATTTGGTGATTTCAAAAAAGAATCAAGTGTGGGGGTACCATTTTGTCTGTGTGTAATAGCAGCATTACTATTTCTGGGCGAGACTAAATTACTGGGGAGGAACCGTAAACAATTATGTGCATCTCCATGTTTCATTTACGTCCGTTGAACATGTTGCTCCTTGCCCGTCATGGCCTTCTTCATTTTCCCTCGCTCACTCAGTAATAAAAGTCACTTCGGAAGTCACTTATGTGCTGACTAGCACTTACAAGCTACTCCCCTAATAAAAACGAATCCAATTCAAGAATAGTGTTCAATCAAACTATTTTAAATGTAAGTAAATTTATATAAAAAATATTAATCCTACGCATACTAAATAATGTCATTAAATTTATCATGAAATGTATTTTCATGATATTACCTATATAAACATGTGATTTTTTCGCAGAAGAGTCGCTGAACCATCTCTTTCTCAGTTGCCCTTTTGTTGCGAATGGGCATGTTTGTGGTTGTGGATCTCACTCTCCCTTCGCCTATCCAAGTCCTGGTACCTTCCGAGGATCAGCTTCAAGTACCTTTTTTTTCATGGAGATTGTTAACCTTCACCGGAGCATTTGGATTGTTATCCTTCAGGTGCACCACTTAACAAGTTTAGCGACCAAGAGTTTTAGGGCAGAGCGTCTGTTTTTCAACATATAATCAAAAAGACAAGTTCAAATTAAGCGCAGAGTGTGAAAACATCCTGTAATTAACTCGACTACACACCTTCCAGCGGACAGCTGAAAAACAAACAACCAGGAACTTTTACACAACACAAAATACCTAAAACAAAAACCACCTCTAGCTCCAGAACCACTCAAGCTGCCAACTCCAGCAGTAGAGCACCTGTCTACACATTTTTTTTTTTTTGCTGATAGTGATAAGTTATCCACAGAATTCATACGAAGTTTACAGAGCACAAGAAAAATATTTGTGTGTAGCGACAAATAAAAAGGCCCAGGAGTGTTCTGATTGAACAACATTACAATCCATTCAGCAGTTGAACCTTCATCCGATAAGTGTTGAGGTCATGTGTCAATTCATAAGGCTCTTCTGCTCACATGGCAACACTTTCTGGAGAACCTCTAAGCTATTACATTAAGAAGTAGGAACGTTGCTGCTGCTGCTGCTACATAATCTTACATCTCGATGCCAACCAATGACACCAATGTAGCAAAAAAATTACTAGATATGAAATGTCCTGAATAAACTTACTGTCAGACACACCTAAATACACACAACATATGGCACTAGACACAGCTCCATGAATCTATTCTATCAAGCACAAGTAGTGACTTATCCAGTTGATACAATTGCGAGTAAAAAAATGTATCAGGAATAGAAGCCTAATAATCTGTTTTGACATTTTATTCTTTGCAATGCATTACATTTTGCAATAACTCAGCCTCTCTCTCTTTTTTTTTAGTACTATTACATTATTTCACTATGGACAGTAAGGAAGAAAGCTGAAGTCATCCTGTATGAGTATAAGATTTACACCAAACCTAAACCACCACCTACCAGATTACCATGAGAAACATACTGACCATAGTCCAGCAAACATGGCATGTGAACTCAAATTGCAGAGGCGCATCTTGGGAGCTCGTTAAGTGCCAGTGAGGTATATGACCTTGATAGCCTTCAAGGCGTCAACACCGTGAATAGATAAATAATGGTTTTACAAGAAGACATCATATCTCCGAATCCAATGATGTTGGTTTTTCTACCACCTAAACAAATAAGTTCACATGCGCATATCAGCAATGGCTCCATGAGGCATGAACATGTAAAAGAAACAAAAGAGAGTAAAACATAGAGATATATGCGGATTAGAAGAAAGTTAACTCTTACATCTGCAAATCTTATTTGTCGTGGCCTGGGAGGTTTATGATCATTCTCCTTCGGTTGCGTTGTGGCCCAGGGAGCTTGTTTCTTTGAGTGTACTTGAATTCCAAGAAAAGATGGCAGAGGTGGCTTATTCGTCACGGATGGCAAAGTGCGAGAAAGCCATGACTCTGAAGGTGATTTTGGGACAGGTAAAGGGAGCAGAGATTGCAATGGTATGGTTTCCTTTTTGGCAACATTATTGTCTTCCAAATGCTGTGGTAACTCATGACTAGCATCGTGCTGCAAATCTTTTCCAACATCATCCAATGGAAATGTGGATTTTCTACATTCAGAGATCTTTCCAGTCAATGGATCATTGACTTGATCTTTCACAATCGAGTTCCTTCCGACTATCGTTTGTCTTCCAGGCTGAGAGTCATATATATTTGCATTCGAAGCTGCCTTTGTGTCCACAAGCACACCTAAGTGGCATGTGTCAGAATCAGTATCTCCATGGTGATCCATTGAATCTTCATGCACTGGTCCATCTGGTCCTGAGCTCATGGAACTTGATCCCTTGAAGCTACTATGATCTGATCCAACCAACGAGGTTCGATCATGGTCTTTCCCAAACGAACCAGAGCCATTGCTCCTACTTGTCTTGTCATCCTTATCTCCTGTTCCAGACGATCCATTTGGTTTACTTGATGGTGACATCACAGTATAGCTGCGATAAGGAGACATGCCACCAGCTATGGAATGATAATATGGTGAAGATCCATCCCCAGTCGGTGAATCACTCCAGAAAGTAAGCTGATTCGACTCACTTGTCAGCTTGCTCCTACCATCCTCTCCTTGACCAAGATACTTCTGCTCCAACTTATGCTTATACACGTCCTCCCAGGATTCCTGCTACACAAGAAAATCCAGATGGTTAGAACAATCATTCCTAAGAACGAGCACAAGAAACACAAATACAAAGCTGAATCCAGCAAGCATGCAAAGTGCGCTGGCATTAGTACCCCATTGGAATCACACCCCAGGTGCTTGTTCTGCGAGCTCCGGGCAAGCGGACTCTGCGCCATTTGTCCCCTGCCTTTGCATGGTAATTGCCAGCCTCTAGCTTTCTTGCCGCGCTTCATCGCAGGCATTGGATTCAAGAGCAACAAGGAAGTTTTCACACATAGGCCAGGGGAGCAAACCACAGCCCTTGGCTGAAAACCCGCGGGTACTATGCACGTCATAGTCCTCCTCATCCTCTTCATCCTCGTCTTGATGCTCTTCGTGTCGTGTGGATAGGCGCAGGACATGTAATTGGGCGGCAGGTGCTGGTACGGGAGCTGGACAGGCGCCCTCCTCATTCGATCCTCGCCATTGCCCGCGCGCGCCTTGACCGCAGCTGCGCGCGCATGGTCGCGGCCATCAACAGCGGCGCCGGCCTTCCGAAAGGTGTACTGCGGGGAGCCCACGGCGACAGCCTGCGCGGCCGGCAGGAAGCGGTCCATCATGAATCCCCGCGAGCCTGGCTCCGGCTCGGCGCCCTGCCCGGGGTCCGGAGCGCCGCTGAGGCCGCTGACGCTGCAGTTCATGGCGAAGGACTCGGTGCGGGAGAGCGTGTCAAGCGCGTCGGAGAACCTCTCCTCTTCCTCCTCATCTTCCACTTTGTGCTGCTTCCGTAGCACCGCAGCCACCGGGAGCGCCTCGTGCTTCTCCACCACCTTAGTCGATTCCGCCGCCACCGCGTCCTCCACCACCGCCACCGCCACCGCCGCCACCTTGCGCGATGCGTGGACAGTTCGTGAACCTTGGTGGCCGACGCCACGAAGCGCCTGGAGATCGATCTCGAGCTCCCCGAGCGCGTCGTGGTAGGGGCTGCCGCCGCCGACGCCTATCTCCTCGCCCGAGCGCGTCGTCCAGGAAGTAGCCTCCCGCGGTGGGGTCATCGGCGGGCGCCGCCGCGCGGCGGGTGCGGACGCTCTTGGGCTGGCCCGGGCGCTGCTCCCAGGCGAAGGGCACGGCGCCCGGGTGCCGCAGGGGCCCGGAGTTGAGCTCCGCCCTGTACCGCGGCGGCGCGTCGTTGGACTCGGCCAGGCGCGCCGAGCGGAGCGGCGCGCCCAGGTCGATCCGCTGGTTGTTGTTGTCACCCATGGCGCGATCCGCCCGCATCGTCTCGCTTCGGGAGCCGAGCCACGGAACGGAAAAGGTGTTGGCGCCTGGCTCCCGCCGGCGCCCGGTGCGGTGCGACTGCGAGTGCGAGTGCGAGTGCCGCAGCCCGGCGCAGGGTTAATGCTGCGCATGCGGCGTGGGGATGGTGACCCGGCGGCGGGCGCGTGGGCACCGGGCGGTGCGCCCGTGGCCGTGTGGCGTGGGTGTGCTCGCTCGCGTCAAGACTCGACTCGGGGAGTGCGGGGAAAAGTGCGAGACTTTCTGGGGGCGATCCGCCTAAAATGGTGGTGCGCGCGGTAGTATTCTATGGCTACCCGGCACATGGATGCACGGATGGATCCCGGCCTCTGGCTTGTGCCGCCGTGTTTCAGAGTTCAGACGGACGGGGGCGTGACCGCATGAGCGTTCGCACGCCGGGCAGGGGGGTGGGGCAAGTTAGGCAGAGGCTGGTCAGGCTGCGGTCTCCGTCAGCCACCGAAGTCTGGTCTTGTTGCGCAGGGGATGATTCGGTCACCTACTAGGATGCGAGATATCCCATTTTCCATTGTCTGTATAGTACAGTACTACTGGTACGTACTCCGTAGTAATTTTCTATCCTTCCATTTTGCATTAGTAACAACTCCTCTCCCTTGATTCCTAATGCACGACTCGTACTAGTCTATAAAGAACAATTATATATGATTCGGGGCAGCTGAGGTGCTCTTGCAAGCAGAGCAACAAAAGTTGAGAGAACTCTGCTCCACCGTACGGCCTGGGAATGCGACAGAGAGACATGCTTTTCCACTGGCCCACTGCCAACTGGATCGCCAAGGCTCCATTCCTCTTTCCGTGTCACCCGTGTCACGTAGGATTATGAGCCGCCATTGGTGATCGGCTTCCATCGCGCCATCACTGCGAAAACTGCAGCAGCTAACTAACGAACTAGCGGACGCGTCAGAGCAGATGCGGTGTCGTCGTCGACGGCCGGTCGATCGGCTCCGTCATGGCATGCAGATCACGTCGAGTCAGGTCGTTTTCTCCGACAGCCAGCGCGAGGACGATGGATGGATGGGGGTGACCACGGACCAGCAGCTCTCGACTCGATCTGCGGCGATCATTGGCACAGGCGCACAGCTGGCCTTTTTTTAAACAAAAAAAAGAGAGAGAGAAAATGTTTCCTCTACTTTATTTAACAACAAAGTGTATTGTACAGTGATTAAAAGACCGCCGTATTCAAGGTACGCGTGACGCACCCGCCCCAAATTACAGAAGAGTATCAACATCCAACATAGACATCTCCTTACACGACAGCCCACCAGAATGTAAATGCATGCTCATGGCCACAGATGGGACTTCAGGCAGAGGATCAAAAGATGCTACTAGGTTCATACTCCTATCTACGTACACAAAATCTGTCGGCCCCAGAGTGCTACAGTTGAGATTCTGCCTTCCTCGAGGAAAGGCTAATTTGACTGATTATATGCTAGTGTGATAGCACTTGACGAATCGGGGGAGGCGTCGATCGCTTTGCTTGCACACTCAACAATTCCAGCCTAGGCACAGAGTTGACAGATGAGGTGCCTTGAATAGGCGTTGACCATGCATTCATGCTTGGCTTGAGTGAGGAGTGGTCAAGGCAAAAGGGGGGAATCTATCACATGCAGCTCGTTCCCATCTACAGTATTACCAAGTAACTTCGGACTTAGTACAGTATTAGCAGTTTTAGGCTTTAAGCCACTCTTCTAATGGTTGTCGTTGCTGCAATGGTTGCGAAACACATAATCCGTAGAAATGACGCTGTGGCAATGTCTGTACTGCAACATACGAGTACGTAGCAGTACAAGCACGTCAATCAATCCTTGCATTGCATTGTATGCTCAGCAGATCATGTCGAGTGTCTTGATGGCCGGCGTCACCAACACGGTCCACTAGCTAGCTCGGTAGATGGGCACAGGCAGAGAGATGGTCAGTGCAGTGCAGCAGCCAGGGGAAGGGGACGCACGAGCACGAGCCCTGCCGGCCCCGGGCGGTGCCGAGCGCGCATCATCATCCACGGGCAAAAGGGAGGGATCATATGCTCGAGCCTCGAGGTAGCGTGTGAACGAATTCAAGATCTGCGGTCGCGGGGACGATGGACCGTGTGAAAAAGCGGACTCGCGGCTTCGGCTACGGCTTCGATGCGATGCGACTCCGATCCCCTAGTGCTCGTTACTCCTGTCGGCCGGCGGTCCCGTGGCCGGTGGCCTCTCTCGGCATCGGCAGGACCAGGACGGGTCACGCCATGTGCGCCCGTGAGCGGGCCGTGGCCGCGTCCGCGCCCTACCTGCAGGCTTCCATTATTCCACCGGCTTCCGATCGATCGAGTTCCGACGATCTCTGAAACTGGCCGTTTCTTCTACGGCTGTACGCATGTACCAGTATGCGACACGGGTAGCTGCGTGCGCCCCATCTGCTGGAGCCCGTACGTGGCGTACGGTACGAGTGGCACCGGCTAGTGTTCGTTTTCGGTAGTTGAGGCCATCACTTTCAGCTCTACGTTTGTACTGGCAAGGTAGGTGTGTAGTGTAGCTAGTTCTCACTGGTCACTGCGTGCCCACTGGGCGCTGATGTACTGGCACCGACTGTTTATGACTCTGTTCCGTGGTACAGCACTGCTGATCAAGTAACTTATTAACCGGAGTGTTAAACCAGAGCACGGGTGGGAATCCAGCGCCAGCAGTCCGATTCGGACAACAAAAAAATTCAGGCGTCACGCCGACATATGCGTACTCACGTTGGTACCTGCTCTTGTCTTCAGCTGGTTACCTTTTGGTCTGAAGATAGAACGAGTGATGAGGTGCGTGCTCCAGTCGTTCCAATGTTTGAAGGTGTGCTTCTTCACTTCTTTGTCAGTCCGAGGTGCATAGCGTGCATAGCAGAGCACTCCATCTCTCTCTCTCAATCTCGCCCCCACGGCAAAACAGCTCGGGCCAGACGAGTTCATGATACATTGATACCACACATCCGTCGCGCAAGGCGTATTGTCCAAGGAAAGAGTAGACCCCAGGCCGGCCAGGGCCGTGTATTGATACTGGTGTTCCATCCAGCCTGTGGCTCAACTGCGTTATTAAAAGCCTATAAAGTCTACAAGATTTCGTGATTTGGAATCTCTTGTCAAAAGTTTCTAAGATTTTATTAGAGGCCTCGAAGGCTCTAAAGTCTAATGACGACGACGGGGCATGCGGTATCCAAGTGCCAAACAAATCATGAGAAAGACTGAAAGAGACGGAACCAATCATAAATGATTCCATGTTCAACTATTCTAGTACCAGTTGAATAGTTCCAATGGCCCAATGGTATGCGAAGCCCATGCATAGCGATATCAATAATCAGAAAATCAAAACATCAAAATAAAAAGGAAGAGACGGTCCAAAAGTGATTCTTCTGGGCCCTATACTTTCAGCCCATATAACCACGTTCCGTAGGTGGCCCGATAAATGAGGCAAACAACGTTAAATTTCCCAAGTCCTGGGCCCTATACTTTCAGCCCGTATAGGTTTCCCTATCTCCTCCTCTTTCTGCACTGCATACATAGCGTCCTCGCGACCTTAATTCCATTGTCATTTTACGTGTGGGATGCCATGTTGCGGTGTCGTGTGATCGAGTCTGGTCCCATGAGTGGTTCATGCGCACTAGGAAAATTCTCAAGTCTCGTAGGCCCCGCCAGATCTAGCCTAAAAGGGCCTCAGCAACGAGCAGATACGATGTGTGCAGCGTTCGTTGCCTTTAGCTTTAGGCAGACACCGATGTGTCGAGCAGGAGGACATACATGCAGATAGAGAGCACACCGAGGAAAAAAAAAAAAAGAGAGAAAGGAAAATATAAGAGATGACCACTCCTTCTCCCCCGCTGCCCATCGAATCCAAGTAGAATATGTTCATAATCATAAAGGAGGTCGTGACGCCAAAGCATGCAATGCACAGTCAGACTCTAGATATTCCTCCCATCCGATTAGGAAAATTATTCGCACTGTCAATTCATGTTTATTTAACGCTTTGATATAGATACGGCTTTTTTCATACAAATCAAGTCCTTGTCTATGTGTAATCGAAACATAACAAGGAAATACGTACACAATTGGTATATTGGTTTGGTAAGATGTACGTACTCCTAGTGCAGGGATGTGATGATATACAGGTACAGTAATGCAGATGGAGCACAAGTGTCAGGCACGCTGCTCCCACTAGTGCACTGAACAACACTGCAGAGAAGCACTGGGTACTTTGGGTAGGGCCGACGCCGTGGAAACTCGAAAGCCGAAACTTCCGGTGACAATTTCTGAGGCGTGCGTGCAGGCAGGCGCAGCGCAGGTCCTCATCTCGGACGCGCGCGTGTAGCCACGGCAACACACACGCGCGGGCTGTCATGCACGTACGCGCCCCACCACGATCTCCAGTGACGAGTGGAAATACAGGAGCCCTCTCTTTTTTTCCTCTACAGGCTGGGACCGGGATGGTGGAACGGAGGAGAAAGCCGACTGCCCTATCTACACCTGGATACCGGCATACCGTAAAGATTAAGGGAGAATTGGCTGTGGGACACTGAAAGTGGTGGCTATTTGCTGAGACACACTAAAAACGATTCGTTTTGCCAGAACACACTCGTTTCCATTGTTGTTTGGCCACGGCGCACTGTTGACTGGGTTCAAACCAAATCGGTGAGGTAAAAGACACCGGGTGCCCCCGAGCCATGTTTGGGCGTGGTCCGAGCCAGTGCGGTCGAACCGTATTTTAACCGGCCGGCTCCCACCGTTGGGGGTTAGCTCGGACACTCGTCGATCCCCGATCCCCGCTCCACGATAGAAGAAGTGCGGGCGTTGAGGTCGGCGTGCTTGCGGTGGTCGGGCGGGATTCGGTGGGCGGGCGTCGGGCGGGATCCGGTGGCGCGGCGGGCGGCGTGATTCGGTGGTGGGCGGGCGGCGGCGTGTTGGCGAGGCCATGGCGACAAGGTCGGGCGCGTCGCCCTCGGCAGTTCGCCCCGGTGGAAGCTCGCGGCCGAGTGGACACCGGGTGTGCCCTTTTGCCAGACGACCACCATTGTGGAGCGGACCTCGGGCGAAGCGGCACCCGGGAGAAGCCATTCTACACTTGCAAGAATCGGACCGGGTGAGTTAGTTGCGTTTTTATTGTTTGATTCCTTCCTATTCGAATCCAGATCTACGGTTTGTCCCAAACTTAAGTTCATCACTGCTGAACAGGGCAACAACAGGTGCAGTTTCTTCATGTGGAAGCCAGAGAGTGATGGCGGCGTCTTTGGTCGGGCGATGGTGGCGGCGATGCCGCAACATTGATGGCGGATTGCGTGGGCTTTGGAGAACTCTTTGTTGGACCTACGTAAATCAGTTTCGTACCATAGGTGGACAACAGAGACGTAAGCGGTGGATGAGTGTGGCTTGCGTGTTTGTAGGTGTTGTTAGCTTTGTTGTCCTATGCAGTTAATGTATAGCCAAGCATGAACTTGGCTTCGTAGCTTTGTTGTTAGCTGTGTTGTTAAGCGGTGGATGAGAGTGAACTTAGCTTTGTTGTTAGCTGTGTTGTTAACTGGTGGATGAGAGTGAACTTAGCTTTGTAACCAGTCATGAACTTGTGCAATGATGAATGAAACCTCCAGTTTATTTTGTTCTCATAAATTACCAAGTTTACAACAGCTTATGAACTTGTGCAATGATGAATGAGAGTTGACAACAGCTTGTGAGAACAGCTTGTGAAAAAGTTGACATGGCATTATCAGCACATTTCATTACCGTGTTTTCATTGCATTATCAAGTTCACATGGCAGTTCACGTGCCTTGCCAAAATACAATACCAGTTGGCATGCATAATAAGTTCACATGCCTTGGCACCAAATACAATACCAATTGTCATACATAAATAAGTTCTCAAAAGCTGCGAAAAAGTTCAGAGAATTCCATGCATAAAAAAGCTGTGAAAAAGTTCTCAAAAGCTGAGGAATGTCCTCTTGCTAGCGCTGGGACATCCTGGTTTTTGCTGCTGTGTTGCTTGATGCGCCTAGCCATCCATCAATTTCCTCTTGCTCCTTGTGCTAGCGGGACTTTGCCGTTGAGGTAGCCAAACTCCTTGTCACTGGTCGTGGGCTTGGTTGTGGGCTAACCCCCGCAAGAACATCCCAAAATGTTAACATGTAATTGATCACCATAATAGTCGGCCGGTGAAGATAACAGTGGAAACACTTACTGCATAGTTCCATCTGGAGCATTAGTTGCCTTCTTCTTCTTGTTGGGCTGTTTCCCATTGGTGGAGGCCTTCCTCTTATTCTTAGTTGGTTCATCTGTGGTTTCTAAAATCTCTATCACTTTTGGCTTGCAAGTCCTCTTCTTTTTTGGTGGTGGTGGAGGTGGCGGTTCATCGGGGTCCTGAACAGTCTCATTGCATGTTTTCTGGAGGTGACCAAAGCCCCCACACCTTTTACACCTTCTCTTGCCTTTGTTGCTAGATCCACCTTCTTCAGATCCAACTATCCTTCTCTTTCTTGGCCTTCCTGCAGCTCTTTTGCAAAGTGGAGGATAGAGTTTGAAGCCAATGTTCACCTGTTCCCACTCATCTTTGCCCGGTATTGGAGGCATGTTAGCTTGCATAAGCTGCTTTGAACATCCGGACGAGAATAATAAGGGTCCACAAAATCCTCCAATTGGACCCTTCTTGTGCCAATGAAAGCTATGGCATGCACACAAGGCAGTCCAGTTAGCTGCCAACCTCTACAAGTGCACTCTTTCTTGTCCAGATCCACAATAAACCTCCATGGAACTAGATCCTTATTCACTCCTCCTACTTCTCCAACCATTGGGCCACTCCTGTGAATGTTGTATCTAAGGTTCCTCGCTTTTTCTCATGCGATCCTTTCATGACATGTGGTAAAATCACGCAAACCGGTCAATTTTGTAGCAAGTTGCATCCTTGTGCAAAACCTCTCCATAATCATCCGCCTTATCTTATCCATCGGATCTAGGACGGGTAAGGACTTCTCCTCCCCGATCCAATTGTTAAATGTCTCAAAGAATGTTGTTGGTTACATAGTCACATTTGCTTCTTTGTGCCAAACTTGGCCCTTGCCCATATCTCTTTTGTGGTTGTCCATCAACCATTTTGTAGCCTTAGGACATGCTTTGTGCATCTCATTCCAGTGTCTCTCATGGGTTGTCAGTCTATAGCACCTAGATGCAGGCCACAAGTTCCTTTCAAACACTTCTCCCATAAACCTCTTCTGGAAATTCTTGACAAGATGCCTCATGCATTCTCTGTGTTCTACACCATTTGTAAACACCTTAGTTACTGCTTTGTCTATTCCTTTGCCTGCATCTGTTGAAATAACAAGACCAGGAGGGGAACCAATAGCCTTATGAAGCATCTTCATAAACCACTCCCGTTTGGAGCCGTCTCACTACCAAACACTCCATAGGCCCTTTGGAAACATCCAATTGTGGCCATCAATGGCTACAGCAGAAGCTAACTGCCCTTTCCACTTTCCTGTCAAAACTGTGGAGTCAATGCCCATATAAGGTCTGCAACCTTTAAGGAAGCCATCAATGCATGGCTTCAGTGCTACAAACATCCTACTGAATCTTCTCTTCCCACTCACAACCTCCCACTCAATCTCTACAACACTACCAGGACACCTCTTCTGGATCTCCATCTTCCAAGAAAACACATGTACAAAGCTGTCTTCCCAGGCACCTAGAATCTCATCTAATGCCATTTGTCGGCCGTCCCAAACTACGTAGTAGCTCACCTTGATGCAGTACTTGTCCTCTAAACTCTTCTTCAAAGCTGTAGCACCAATAGTTGGATCTTGCCTAAGCCAATCTATGACTCTATCCTTCACCCAATGATTGGTAGCCATGCAATTCTGTTCCAGTTTACTTTTGCTAGCACAGTTATGGTTGTGTGGTATCTTCTTAATCTGCACCCATCAATTAAACAAAACTGATATGCATCAATTAATCTGCACAATGAAGTCTGAAGCCAATGAAAGCTAAAAACAAAACTGATATGCATGAAAGAGTACAAAGATTCAAGAATATACCGCCATGTCTTCCCATCTCTCGCACCGAGATGCATGAATCGCCCATCCGACACCTCTTGGCCTTACAAAATGCTCTGCACCGGCGTGAGTCCTCGTAAGGAGCTGCAAGTTCACCTTCTTTTAGCACGACATATTGCCTAATACACCTCTTAAAACAATAACCATCCTCAAAAGTTACACCAACAAAGCAATTGTAGGATTATCTACGCCGCTGACGTGCACCACACCCTCACACTCCATCTCATCATTGACTACTAGTGGGTCATCATCTTACGGATCGAGATCGGGATAGTCGGCAAGGGGTCACTTGTTCCTTCACCATTCAACTCATTCTTGTACTTCTCTTCCTCATCATCAACCGCTACATACTCAACTTCATCCTTCTCCCCCGGTCATCATCCTCTGCAGTGGCATTACCAACATGCTCGGGTTGAGCCTCAAGAGCTTCGGCGGGGATTAGCAACGTGAATGTCGGGCACATCACTTGGATTACCCTCGCCTTGAGCGGCGAGGGTTAGAATGAGCAAGATTAACATCATCGGACAAGATTGACATCATCAAGCAAGATTGGCATCAACAGATGCCTTGGCATTAGAATACGGGTTGCAGTGCGCCCAAGGACGAAAGTGTCAACAACCTCTACGATTAGTGGTAGCTTCCTACTTTCCCAAGTACACATCAAATGCATGTAGGAGAGAACTATCGAGTCTATTCAAACTGTCTCATTCTTACTTTTGTCAAAGAAAGTAACAGATAGCTCTTGATCCTGACCATGAACTGTCTCCTGACAAATTAGCTCCTGAAAATCAATCCAACTGAATACATCCTTATCCACCACACGCATATAGTTCTCAGTTACATGATAGTCGCCGAGTCCATCTCGTCGTTGCTCTACGTAGGCAGGAACCCGAATTGCCAATCTACAAGCGGCGCTCGGATCCATCCTAAATCAAACCAAGAAGAAAGAAAAATCTCACCGCGACCCTCTATGCGTCCAAAGGCATACGAATCGAAAAGGAGGGTAGACGGGAATCTTACCCTTTTGGCAGCCATCTCAAAGGAACCCTAGGTGGGGAACCAGGGCGGTGCGCCCTCATCCTGCTTGGGGATGTCATCTTCTTGCTCGCGGGGGTGCTCCACATCCTCAACCCCGCCATGGCCGACGGTGGCGTCGAGGTGTCCTCGCCGACGGCCGATGGATTGGGTGGCGGCGCTTGGCGTCTTCGTGTCGGGGAGAGGATTGGGTGGCGGCGCAGCTTGGCGTGTCGGGGAGACAGAGCGGGAGAGGCGTCGGCCGAGCGGGGGACACGGGGATTGAGACGGAGTTAGCCTAACCCTGGGTGAGAGGTGGTCTGGTTCGACCAGATTTGGCTCTCGACCTGACCCAAACATGGCTCGAGGGGCACCCGGTGTCTTTTACCTCACCCGATTTGGTTTTGAACCAGATCAACGGTGCGCGTGGCCAAACAACAATGGAAACGAGTGTGTTCTCGCAAAATTAATCGTTTTTAGTGTGTCTCAAAAATAGCCACCACTTTCGGTGTCCCACAGCCAATTCTCCCAAAGATTA
>JADLZK010007462.1:0-285278 GCA_015847255.1 Hyparrhenia diplandra
CTGGGTGTAAAAAAAAAAAAAAAAAAAAAAAAAAAAAAAAAAAAACTCGTGCATGCCTTGCCACGATATACCAATAGCTTCTTCTCGACAATCTGCTGGTCGTCCTGCAGCAACTGTTGGAGAGATTGGAGACGCAGTTTCAGACAGCTTAGTAATTTCTTGCTACCATACTTGACCTCTGAAGAAACTAAAATGTCGAATGAATAAATTATGCTCCCTCAGTTTCTTTTTGCATCCATTTGTTTTGAGAGCATCACAGATACATTTGTTTGCCAGCATAACAAAATCAATAATGAGTGTATGAAGGTTCAAAAATCAACTACATTTCGAACTGAGGGGTAGTCATTTTTGCTTTCAAGTGTTGTAGTTTTTGTTCAGAAGAGTAAAGATTCTGGACAGGCTAGAGTGGGTGTTTGTTTGAACAAAACAACACATACTGCATTGAATTTGTGAGGCTGGAGCAGCAACTAGGGAGTGCAGAGGTGTATATAGGTGGTAGCGTCTCTCAATTTTAGCTAGAAATTTGGATCGGACCTATTAATTGGCCTGAAATATTATTCATTTTAAGATAAAATTTATTAGGCTAAGTTGGATTGTGAATTAGGGTTATGATCCATTACACAGGAAGCCCCCGTTAAAAGTTTGCACCCATGGCCCATGTTAATTTGCTTGCATTCCTTTCACCTCAGCATTTTAATTTGTTGGCAGTGCCTTGCTTTTGACACAGGAGTATACTTCGAATATAATAAAGCTGCGACGACCGTTGTGTTTCACGAGCGAGCTGGCTGCGTGGCGACCACAGAGTCATTAGTTTGTTTTTAGCTAGGAAAGAAACAGGAGCTGGCCAGCTGAACAAACAAGCAAAAGCAACCCTGTTGGTTTCGCGCACCCAAGCACGGCTCTCCTCTCTGCCCTGTCGACGTCGTCCTTGGTGACGTGCTCACATCATCCTGGTGATAAGCTATAGCCACTTAGCCATTGTTAATCTCCTTCCTCCTGGTTGGACGCTCTCGCAAGAAACTGCATGCTTGCATGACCGGATGATAGCGTCTTTATATACACACACGCATATACAAGATGATACGCTGCAAACGTGGGGATGATAGCTACTGGAGCACAGCAGATAACTTATATATTATAATAGCTCATTTTGTTTGGTTTGTACCGGCCGAAATGGCTTTCGTGGTCTGCGTCACCGTCTGGCTGAGCTATGCGACGTACTGTGCACTCCTCTGCACAGCCGTCTTTTTCTAACTCTTTTTCTTGCCCTTTCCATCACCATCGTACGTATATATACCACTACTCTCGGTTCTTCGTTTCATTTTGGCCTCTCTCCCACTTTGTGTCGTAGGTGAAACATGAATAAACAAAAGCGTCAGATTAAGGCAGAGGGGGCGCCACGACGCGCACTTCAAATTAATTAAAATATATAATATGCTTGTCTTATGATATGAGGTTATTTATTTGCTCATCATTATCCACAGACAGGGGCGGAGCCAAGATGACCTCTCAGGAGGGGCTATTTAATGGAGAGTTAATAAAAATCGTTTCGATATAATGGTAATTTAGAGCCTAAGCTACAGTAACTAACACGTAAAATCACTTTCACAGGGGGCTGCAGCCCGGGCAGCACCCCGTGGATCCGCCCTGTCCACGTAGATGGGTAGGGGCTGGACGCTCAGATGTTAATTATTCCTAGATGGAAACAATCCGTGTGACAGTGATCTTTTTGGCTATAAAATGATCCCAGTTATCAGAATTCCAGGTGGAGACAATCTACGGATGATATATCATTTCTTTATAGAATTTTGTAATTTATTAGTGCACGACAAAAAAAAAAAAGGCTTAACACAATAATAATATATAATATATAATTAATATAAACTCATAGCGGCTATGGGTACTATATAGACATTGCAAAGAAAAGAATCAATAGTTAAGGATGCCAAATTGCCATACATTCCTGTTAGTTCTTTTTACACTACCAATATCTGCTTTTCACAATCCAAAAGTGAAGATGTGATCAAGTTTAAACTGAAAGATTTATATGATAAAGTTTATTAACCCAGATGAGAATATGAGAAAATTTGAAGGAATCATAGTGCATTATACTCTACAAAAAAAAAAGCTGGTTATAGAAGCCATCTAGCGGAAGATGCTCTAAGCGTCTCAGTCATTAGACTGAACCACCTTTTGATTTGGCTCGTCTCAGTCATTCAGACTGAACCTTTTTTTGATTTGGCCACATGGGGATATGATCCTCTCCTCCGTGCCCCTTTATTTTATTTTTTAGAAAAAAATCCAATAATCTTTGTACTTCCGGCTTTGAACTGTTCAGCCGGCCTGTTTTGACACTATCGAAACAACTAAAATTAACCGACTTATCGATTAGCAGAACACCTCCACAAAATCTAAATGATGATTGATGAGTTGTTTATACCGTACAAAAGATGCAATCAATCCCCTAATGATGATTGATGAGTTGTTTATACTACGGTACAAAACGCAAAAGACGCAATCCCTGTGGCTTGCTTCATCGGATCGGATATCTTTTGGCTCCGCTTGAGTGAATCGGCCTGCCACGTGGCCCTACTCGAACTCGTGATCTCGTCCTTCGCCCACGCCGTCTCATCATCCTTGCCTCCGGCAGTTCGCCAGCTCCCTTTGGCTCTTTTACCCCGTCCCCGTCGTTTGGTGCCGTGCGTGCGCTTCGTCGTGAGACAGCTCAACTCCACTCGTGTTCCTCTCCCTCCACCACCACCACACCACGTCGGCGTCGCCATCCTCGTCGGAGCCCAACTCCACTCCCTGAAAGGCTGAACCCTCCAAAATCCAAAAAAGGAGAGGGTGCAGATAGTGTCCAAATCGAAATCGAGCAGGGAGGAGTTCGGGCGCCCCGTTTTCCCCTCCGCCTCTCTATTTAAGCAAAAGCCAGTGCGGATAAACTCCGCCAGCGCAGAGCGGCCTCATCCGTCTCCATCCCCGCGCGCGCCACCTCACTCACTCACTCACCGCCGGTGCCCATCTCCTCCATTCTGCACGTCGATCCAAGTGCCAGGTACGTACGGCACCGCCGCCAGCTTCCTCATGCCCGGCCGCATCGCCGGTTAGTTTGTTTCGTCGTTGCTTTGCGCGTGCGTTGAGGATCGCGTCGCACGGGGCCTCCGGCTGGCTGGGGGGGATTGATTAGTGATTACTGGCGAGGTTTTCCGGGGTTCGGGTTAATTTGCGGCTCCAACGGCGAGGTACGGTCCGCCGATCAGCGGTTAATTTGGGGGACGCCGGGCGCGGCTGCCGGCATCTGGCGAGCTGTGGGAGTTGGGATCATCGGCGACGCCGCCGTACACGTGCATTTGCTTCAGAGGACACGGAAGGAGGGGACTTGTACGGATGATACCAGGCAGGCAGTTAGGCACTGACAAGTGAACAACCATTCCAAAAAAAAAAAAAAAAAAGTAGTGAACAACCGGACGAACAAGTGTGGGCGCGCTGAGATAGCGCAGGCAGCCCGTGATGAGGTGGTGAGACTACGGACGGAACGGGCAGTGTGACCGCGATGCGTCCGTGACTTGGCTTACCTACGTGCTTCAGCTTCTAGCTACTACTGACTAGAGTGCGGTCCAAGCCGTGCAAGGACCATTTTCTAGTACAGGAGAAAAGGAGGCGGCATGTGCAATCAACTTGTACCGGTAGGTGTGTTTTAGATCCCAAAATTTGGGTGCAAAATTCCTCAGAATGTCACATCGCATTAATCGTAAAGTTTTTCGTTTGTTAGAAATATTATCCTACCAGAATCAGCCAAAAGTTAATCGTCTCGCAATGTACAAAAATTAGTTTTTTAATTACGGCGGCGTTTTTGAACAGAGATTAACGTTTCGTGATGGGAATTTTGAAACTTTTTGGGTTTTTTTGGTTGATGTGACTAGGAACTAAACACACCTGTTAAACTACTACCGTCTCTTTGTCCGGTAGTAACCTTGATTTGGAGCCTTTCCTTACTTTGGACTGATTCATTCGTTGTCCAGACTGAGAATCCTAGGATGCTGGACTCTCTGTGACAGCTACTTGGTTGGATTACTGCCAGCCAACGCATGGAGTAGAATGAGCCATGTTTTTGATAATCTGTTGTCGTAGCTC
Organism: Hyparrhenia diplandra; assembly: GCA_015847255.1. Classification (NCBI taxonomy): domain Eukaryota; kingdom Viridiplantae; phylum Streptophyta; class Magnoliopsida; order Poales; family Poaceae; genus Hyparrhenia; species Hyparrhenia diplandra. Next base: position 4,138 of record JADLZK010007462.1, read on the forward strand.
GTAGCACTAGATTGACATGCCGTCTTTGAACTGTATTCCCTGACAGCATCTGGATAATGATTTTTGAAATCTGTAACAACCTGACTGTGTAAACTCACTTCTTTTCCAGGAGCTGTGGATTTCATGTTCTTGATCGTGGCACCTTAATTGACTCCGATATGGGTTCTGCTGCTACTGAGGTGTCTTATGACTCTTATGATCTTATCGACCCTTTGGCTGTTGCAAAACCGTGCGGTGTTTTTATACCCTTGTTCTTTAACTTGAAGGCTAATTATGTTGATTACATTTCCACTCACAGGGCAATGACACCTTGCTAGGCAATGGAGTTGTTGGGATTCTTGCTGAGACTTGTAACATGTGGGAAAGGAGGACACCATTAACTCCTTCCCATTGTGCTCGCCTTCTGCTTGGAGGAGGCAAGAATGGAGCTCGAGTAAACCGGATTTTTGTGCAGCCAAGCACGAAGAGGATCCATCATGACGCTCAGTATGAGGATGCAGGGTGCGAAATTTCAGAAGACCTGTCAGAATGTGGTCTTATTATAGGCATCAAACAACCAAAGGTCATATTTCTTATTATAGCTAGATACTGTATTGGACAGTGCTCTATACCAGTGTCATCATAGTTCTGAAACGCTTGAGGTGTCTTCACTGGGCAGTTGCAGATGATTCTTCCAGATAGAGCGTGCGCTTTCTTTTCACACACCCACAAAGCCCAAAAAGAGAATATGCCACTTTTAGATAAGGTATTAAACACTACCATCATCTTTTCAATCAACCGTTGTCATTCGTGTAGAATATTAAAATATTGACTAACATTCTCAGATCCTTGAAGAAAGGGTGTCCTTGTTTGATTATGAGCTAATTGTTGGAGATGATGGGAAAAGATCGCTAGCATTTGGGAAGTTTGCTGGTAGAGCTGGGCTGATAGATTTCTTACATGGTCTCGGACAGCGTAAAGTACGATGACCAACATTAATAATCAGCTCATGCAGTCACTTGATAATATTATGCCTTTGATGCTTTGATTTTTTTTTCTATCTGGGTTTATTGTAGGAGCTAGTTAATTTGCTCACTGCAACTTACCAGTAATTGTTTACAGTGATTTAAAAAAATGATTTCAACTGCTGATTCATAGTACAATCTATGACTGGAGATGCCTCTGTTTGGTGTTGTATGTTATTCAAGCGGTTTAAGGTTTTCTCTTACAATTTCAGGATATTTGAGCCTTGGATACTCGACTCCATTTCTCTCTTTGGGACAATCTCATATGTATCCTTCACTCGCTGCAGCCAAGGCTGCGGTCATTGCCGTTGCTGAAGAGATAGCAACATTTGGACTTCCATCTGGAATTTGTCCGATAGTGTTTGTATTCACTGGAGTTGGAAATGGTAATTGTGTTGTTAACATTTTTTTTCATGTATTGTTTTTATAATAGGAAGCCCCTTATATGGGCACTGTCCAACCATGTTTTTGGCATATGCATCTATTAGGGGGCTTGCACTCTTTAGGAGTTGAGTCTTTTAACATTGGGTCATTTCATAATCTTACTGGTTTCAAGGTATAAAACATTTCTTCGACTGCACATTTGGTGTTATATCACTCTTGCTCAATCTCTATTTTTGGGCCATTGCACAAATACTATGTCGTTTACAGAATTTGCTGGTGTATATGCCTGTCCATGTAGTGCAAGCTCAAAGAAAATACATTGTACTCTTTCCTTTCAAAGGCCAAAATGGCCTTACCTTATTGACATTTCCTTGGTTAAGTATGATCTGTGAAACTAAATAGCTTAAGCCTGCTGGCACTAAGGGGGGGCGGGGGGGTATTGATAGCATTCATCGACCAAAAAGTTATATAGATATGCATGCTTTCTCAATTTTGACTATCTTATTAGAGATGTGATTTTTATCTGAAAAAACTTACACCTGACATATATAACTTCAACGTGACAGTCTCTCAGGGAGCGCAGGAGATATTCAAGTTATTGCCCCATACCTTTGTTGATGCTGAGAAACTTCCCGAAATTTCTCAGGTCTGCTTTTACTCATTCTCTTGCATTTAATCATAAGTTCAACTAAACTAGTTGATTAACATTTTATTATGCAATCTCTTTTCCCTAACTGAAATTCATCAAATTTTTATCTCCTTTTTTCCTTTACCAAGCAGATTAGCTATTGTTACTTGATTTAATTTGTAAGCATGCTTCTTAACATACCTTGTTATACTCAAACTCTGCTTCAATGTTACAGGCCAGGAATCTGTCTAAACAATCTCAGTCAACCAAGAGAGTATTTCAACTATATGGTTGTGTTGTGACCTCTGGAGACATGGTTTCTCACAAGGATCCCACCAGACAATTTGACAAAGTATTGCATGTCTATTCAACCATAAGTGGATGTAGTTTCTCCTTGATGATCCGTTATAACAACATTTTGTTAATATTCCAGAGACATATTCAACCACATACACACATTTTCATTTCATCATGACTTGATACAATCTTCTCATTACACTGGTTTTGCATCAGGAGCCTCTGCGCCTATCTGTTTTTGTTTTTTATATATAATGGCATGGCAATGTCCTAATGTATTTTATTTTCTTATGAATATATATCTTAAATATATATATTTTTAAGTAAATTGCATCCACATTTTTCTGGCTTATTTTTCTAATTAGACAAGTACCTCATTAGCTTTTCATTGGCCTCAGTGCCTCACTCAAAAATCTTAAATTTGTGTAATCTGCAGACTGACTATTATGCTCATCCAGAACACTACGCCCCTGTTTTTCATGAAAGGATTGCTCCATATGCATCTGTCATCGGTATGGTCTTGGATGAGTGCTTTTATCAGAAATTGTTCTGTTGTAATCTTTGAACCAACTAGAACATGTTTTTATCAACTTTGAACATGTAACACCAGTCAGATATCGGTATTACCTTGTTTTTGACGCAATATTTAATACAGCTCAGGCACACAATTCTTTCTGTTTCTGTTAATGTTAATGCTCTTAAGAAAGTACAGTATTACTAACTATTATTTTGTATAGCATAGAACAGTTTTAGGGTAAAAACTAGCTCTGTCCATGATAAGATTGTTTTGTGGTAATGTTTATATAAAGACGGTGGGATTTAGTAAATATCTGTTACTTATTGTAATAAATTTCTGGAGTAACCATATTTGTCCAGATTCTATAATTTGTGTCTTCATGGTTTCTGCAGTAAACTGTATGTACTGGGAAAAGAGGTTTCCACCATTACTGAGTATGGATCAGTTGCAACAACTGATGGAGACTGGTTGTCCTTTGGTTGGCATTTGTGACATAACTTGTGATATTGGAGGTTCCATTGAATTTGTCAACAAGAGTACATCAATAGAGAGGCCTTTCTTCCGGTAAATGCATTCCTCCATTTTCTGTTTTTAAATTTAAAACTGGAAACGGTATAATAACCCATGAGTAGCAGTCACAATATCCTAAAGTGTGTTGGCATTACTTACATCCCTAATTCTTTTCGAATATTCATTGTGGATGCACAATTTGCTTGCAATCTTCTGTCCTTGCCTAGTATTGTAGTTCAGTGGAACATTCTCTGATATTTACAGCACCCTAGATTCTTGGTGGCTGCCTCCTCAATCATCACAGTTACTGTTTAATAGTTCTTGCTATAATTATGATTCTGATTAATTACGGGATACACAACCGTAGGTATGATCCTTCTAATAATTCATACCATGATGATATGGAAGGTGCCGGAGTGATCTGCTTGGCTGTTGACATTCTCCTACAGAGTTCTCTAAAGAGGTAACAGGTTTCTTACTACAAGAAAGGTGCTATTTTGTATAGGCATCATCTCGCTGCAATGATCGTACTGGGTTTTTTTTTTTCTCAAGCATTGATCTTACTGTTGTCCCATTGTATTTGAACCATGTAGGCCTCCCAACATTTTGGAAACATATTATCTAAATTTGTTGCTAGTTTGGCCTCAGTGAAACAACCAGCAGAACTTCCTTCCTACTTGAGAAGAGCTTGCATTGCACATGCTGGCAGATTAACTCCTCTGTATGAATATATCCCTAGAATGAGAAATACTATGATGTAAGCTTCAAATACTTCTATTCTTCACCGTTGTGTTCCTCAGATAGTTCCCTTGTATCGATGTCATCCAAATAGATATATTCTTGTTAAAATATGTGGTTTATTTTAGTATTTTATACTATGCTTATTACTGTACAATATGGAGAGTAGCATTTTGTTAAACAACCCTACAAATTGTGTTCCTTCAAAGCTTCAGTCGCAGTATGCTGAGTTTACCATGGAGGGGGGGTTGGGGTTTGGGTTGTACAGTGTACTTATGCTGTGGAATTACTCTGTTGTATAGGATGCTACTTTGAATATACCCTTGCATTCCTCTGTGCATAGTGTTGCCCCATTGGAAATGGTAATGGATGTGTTTCTGAACTTCTATAGTTCTACTCTTGTAAACCAGAACATTCAGGTTGGATAGAGGACTAAGTGGCCTAGTTTTTACTCTGGTTTGTTCTAACTAGTATTTTTTTGTTGGTTCTCTTTAATAAATGGACGAGCAAACTACGATTCGTGTATCTTTTGTTATCTTATCAATAATCTGAACACCATCATATTCCTGTTTCTTTAGTTTTTGTTCAGAAACCTCTCTATGTAGTGGTTGCTCATGTTGTATAAATTGTTTTTTTTGGCATTTTCCCTAGCATCACATAACCATATTTTTCTTGTTATGGCACTGATGTGCTTGCCAGTATTTACCAATTGCCACATTTTAATGGTCCTTAATGTTATTAAAGTTATATTATACTTCTTGGCTTCTTGCAGAGATTTGGCACCCACAAAAACAAATCCATTGCCTGACAAGAAGTACAGCACCCTGGTTAGAAAATACTATTTTCCACAATCATGTTTTGTATTTGATCAATACACAACACTTAGGCTTTTTGTGTTTAAAATTGTTGATTATATGAAACAGGTATCTCTCAGTGGGCACCTATTTGATAAGTTCCTTATAAATGAAGCTTTGGACATCATTGAGACAGCTAAAGGTTCATTTCGCTTGGTTAGATGTGAAGTTGGACAAAGCATGGATGATATGTCATACTCAGAGCTTGAAGTAAGCATTTAACTTCGTACAGAACCTCAAATTAGTTAGGATAAAATCTTCTCTGGAAAATGTATTAGGGTAAATCTTATTGAAGAAGAGTAGTTACTAGTTCCTAGTTTATTTTTAAAGAACAAATCTTCTGCTGGTTAACACAACCATAATTTGATTTGTTTCTGAAACATATGATACACACCTTTTTGCAGGTAGGAGCAGATGATACTGCCACATTGGATAAAATTATTGATTCCTTGACTTCTCTAGCTAATAAACATAGCGGAGATCATGATGCGGAAAAGAAACTGAATTAGCTCTGAAGATAGGAAAAGTCAATGAGTGTGAAACTGATGACACTTTTGATAAAGGAGGGCCAAAGGTTTTAATTCTTGGAGCTGGAAGAGTTTGTCGACCAGCTGCTGAGTTTCTAGCATCTTACCCAGACATATGTACTTATGGTGTTGATGACCATAACACAGATCAAATTCATGTTATTGTGGCATCTTTATATCAAAAAAGATGCAGAAGAGGTTCTCGCAATGATGCATTCTCCATCTCTTGTTATTTTCTCTGTACTGTTTGGTCAATTGGTTGTTTGCCTGACTTGCTATATTAACATGATCTATGGACATCAATGAGAAATACTAAATTAAAAATACTGTATTTGATCTTCTTGTATACAATATTTGTGAATTAAACCTTTATCTTCTCATGTCTCTGTATCTGTACATGCAGACAGTTGATGGTATTGAAAATACAACTGCTGCCCAGCTTGATGTTGCTGATATTAAAAGCCTATCAGATCTTGTTTCTCAGGTAAATTCCTTTCACCCTGATACTCAAATGATAAAATCTGAGTGGAACCCATTATTTTTAACCAAATTCATTCGCACTTAGGCAATAGCTCCTATGTGGTTCAGGATGTTGACTTGTGCATTCTTTCTGGCAAAATATTTAACTTGTACCCCTGGATTTGATAATTACAGTACTAACTTGTCAGGATATTAATGGTGCGAGCTTCTCTTGCAGGTTGAGGTTGTAATTAGCTTGCTGCCTGCTAGTTTCCATGCTGCCATTGCAAGAGTATGCATAGAGGTAATCTTCTTATCTGTTCGTGGTGATTTTATAAAATCCTTGGAGCTCTGTCGAAGCATTAAACCAATTATTGATGTGATATTTTACTGTGAGGGACTTTGACTGACAAATTCATCTATTATAGCTCAAGAAGCAAATGGTAACGGCAAGCTATGTGGATGAATCCATGTCAAACTTGAGCCAAGCTGCCGAAGGTGCAGGTGTAACTATACTTTGTGAAATGGGCCTAGATCCTGGCATAGGTACTTCCTCAATGTAATGGTCACTGAGAAAGTGCTCTTTCATCATAGGTTAATTTTCCAATAGAAGCAAGCTTAACTATATTTATGTTATGCAGATCACTTGATGTCAATGAAGATGATTGATGAAGCTCATGCACGAAAGGGAAAAATAAAGGCATTTACATCTTACTGTGGTGGATTGCCATCTCCAGCTGCAGCAAACAATCCGCTTGCCTATAAATTCAGGTAGATGAGTATCCATGTTCTAAGTAATTCAGTTATCAGTACTAGCACAATTAGATTTATACATGCAAATTAGCAATAAATTTCACATGGCATCCATTCAAAAAATATTTCACGTGGCAAATTTTTTTTTGGAATACTAATAGTTATCTTCCTCCTTCAGTTGGAGCCCAGCTGGTGCCCTCCGGGCAGGGAAAAATCCTGCTGTCTACAAATTTCTTGGAGAGACGATCCATGTAGATGGTAAGTCTGTTGCAATTTTGTTTCTCCTGACCTGCTACACTGAATAAGGAGCAAATGCTTGCTCGCCTGCTCCCCTTTTTTCAAAGGATGACAGTGGCTTTACATGATCGTTGAAAAGAGAAGTAGATGGACAAATTGCAGCACACATCTCATATAAACACACTGATAGGAATAGTACCGATTCAAGAGGTACCCATGATGGCCATGTATTAGTTTTCTGTCCACAAATAAACAAACTGTGGAGATACGGAGCACTTGGATCTATTTCATATCCTGGAATCTAATACTGTTTTGAAACAATGGATTACTTCCATACAGCTATTGAGTGATTTACTTACCACTTCAATAGGTCATAACTTGTTTGAATCAGCAAAGAGGCTCAGACTACCGGAGCTTCCAGCTTTTGCTCTGGAACACTTGCCAAATCGGAATTCCTTGATATATGGAGACCTTTATGGTATCTCCAAAGAAGCATCTACTATATACAGGGCTACTCTTCGTTACGAAGGTAAGCATCTGAATACCTTTTGCTTCAGTGAGGCACTCCTTTGATTGCAAGTCTGATTTCCATTCACCATTTTGCTGCACATGTGCAGGCTTTAGTGAATAATGGCAACCCTGTCGAAAATTGGGTTCTTTGATGCTGCAAATCATCCACTGCTGCAAGATACTAATCGCCCAACATATAAGGGTTTCCTTGATGAACTACTTAATAGTATCTCCACAACTAGCACAGACTTAGATATTGAAGCCTCAGGTGGATATGATGATGAATTGATTGCCAGACTGTTGAAGCTTGGGCATTGCAAAGATAAGGAAATAGCTTTTAAGACAGTCAAAACCATAAAGTTAGTCCTGATCCCGTTCTACAAAGTTCACATCTTTTATGAACTGTTGTAGTGCAATATATAATACCATCAAGTTAAAGAATCCCCAGGCAACAAATATTTAGGAATAATAGAAACAGGAACATGAATGCTGTAGTTGTATTTTATTTTATAACTGACAAGACACAATCATACATGAGCAGGTTCTTGGGATTACATGAAGAGACTCAAATTCCTAAGGGTTGTTCAAGTGCATTTGATATGATTTGCCAACGAATGGAACAGAGGATGGCCTATGGCCACAATGAGCAAGTGAGGCTTAATACTATCTTAAAACCTGCTTAATATTATCTTAACACCTGTCTTATGTCTCATGTGTTGCATGTAGCTGTTAAAATATCTGTAGTAAAGATCTTCCTTTCTAAAATCATTAGAGATTCAACCTTATACATTTATATTGTCATATTGTCAAAAAAGTCAGGAAGGTAATAGAAAAGAGGTAATATTCTCAAGCTTACTAATTTATTGTTTGTAGTTGCCTTAATCAGTTCAGTTGTATATTCCCTTTTCTAAAAAAAAAAAATGACATGGACAAAACTCGGATATGAAAACACACTTTTCATTCCTAGCAGATTTGCAGTAGATTGCCAGTTTAATGATTAATGTGAATCCAAACTTCTTTTCAGACTCTGGTGTACCACCATATTTTATACTGCTTTTACATCATGTTCAAAAAACGGATTAAATCAAATCAATGCCTTCCTCGGATAACCATTGCTGAGACACAGCTCCTGTAAATTCAGGACATGGTACTGCTCCATCACGAAGTCGAGGTGGAATACCCGGACGGGCAACCCACCGAAAAGCACCAAGCGACGCTACTGGAGTTCGGGAAGGTTGAAAATGGCAGATCCACCGCTGCCATGGCCCTGACTGTTGGTATTCCAGCAGCAATAGGGGCACTGGTAATAAACTTTATACTTGCACATTAATAAGGATAAAAGCCAAAAAAAAGGAAAATGGAAAATAATGTATGTTCATTTACTCTCGAACCATGTTATGTTGCAGCTGTTGCTACAGAATAAGGTCCAGACGAAAGGAGTGATCAGGCCTCTACAACCGGAGATCTACATTCCAGGTGTGCTACTAGTTTTCATGCCTGTCCTTGTGGAATTATCATGACGCTGAACTGTACTGACTCGGTGTATTTGCGTGTGTGAAGCATTGGAGATCTTGGAGTCGTCAGGCATCAAGCTGATTGAGAGAGTAGAGATTTGAAAGTTCCAAGTCACTGTCAGTTCGGATCGACTTGCTGCGGCTGTGGCTGCACTGCAGCGATTGTGGCTCCCAGCAGGTCATCAAATGTGTAAAGAAAGTTGCAGCAGCTACAGTGAAACGGCTGCAATGTATGATATAGCTGGGGTACATATATCTTCTGTGCATAGTAATATTACCTGTCGTGGCAAAGAAACCTCTGTATATATGACCTCAAATAATGCCCCCGCAAAGAAACCTCTGTATACGTATGACCTAACAAATAACCATCAAATAATGCCGATCAGTTGGCTTTGGCTCTTTTGAGGGGTTAGGTATCAAATAATGCCGATCAGTTGGCTTTGGCTCTTTTGAGGGGGTAGGTATAATAATGCAGCCGAGAGCCAGTGCTGCCGCGCTGGTCCATGGCACCACACTATTGCAAATCAGACTGACCACATCAGACTTGTAGGTTTACGATGCATATAAGCAACCAGCAAAGCAGCTAAACCATGGATCAGATATTCAGATGAGACATCAGAGCAACAACCACCTGCATTGCCTGAGGTTTACATTGCATCAGTTCTCCGAATGAACATTGTGTCCTGTGATCATCAGTCATAAACACAAGCAACATGAATCACCGAGCGGAGAACCTTGTCTTAAAAACATGTGACACACGTTACAGTCACCGGGGATCCAATTTGCTAAACAACAATCTTTGCATAGATCTCATGATACAATCATAAAAAAGATCCAGAGGTTCTAAAAACAACAGATCCCATGAAAACGCAATGACTAGTTGTAAACCATATACTTGGGTGTTGCACTGAATTTCTGGTAGCCCTTGATGACCTTGTTGACAGCATCGAGAAAATCCTTTTCTGTCACTGTTTTCCTGCGAGCACGGATGGCATACATCCCAGCTTCTGTGCAAACGCTCCGTATATCCGCTCCTGAAGTAACAAACAAGGCCATGTGAGAACCTGACCATCTATCGAAAAGTCTTCCAGTAAAACAATCGAATCAAGCACAAAACAATCTGGTGGTCAAACCAAAAGTCACTCACCAGTAGAGTTGGGGCAGAGCCGTGCTAGAAGCTCGAAACGAATATCTCGCTCGCAATTCATGGTTCGTGTATGGATCTTGAAAATTTGGGTACGGCCCTCCAAGTCAGGTAGCCCGAATTCTACCTTTCTGTCCAGACGACCAGGACGCAGAAGCGCAGGATCCAAGGTATCAGGCCTGGAGAAAAAAAGAGAACGCAGTCAGCTTCTCAGGCCTTGGATATGGCCAATAAATTTTATAGCCATGAGTTTTAAGGCATGGAGCCTATAAACAATCGGTTTTCATGCAGAACTTCGCATAGTAAGAATCCTATTTTATTTCAGATAATATCTTCAGATTAGGGTATGAGGTAATCACCTAAAAGGATCTGGAATCACATGGAAGTATAGAATGAAAAAAAAATGAAATACCTATTAGTGGCCATGAGAACTTTGATGTTCCCTCTTGCATCAAACCCATCAAGCTGGTTTACTATTTCCAACATTGTTCGTTGCACCTCATTGTCACCACCCACCCCATCATCAAAACGAGCACCACCAATAGCATCAACTTCATCAAAGAAAACAATGCATGCTTTCTTTGAGCGGGCCATCTACAATAGAGAAATTTGTTTCAGAAATATGTTGAACAGAAAAAAAAAATATGTGATGAATCTTTACGGATTCGCAGCCCTAGATATACCTGGAACAGTTCTCTGACCATCCGAGCACCTTCTCCAACATACTTCTGAACCAACTCGCTTCCAATTACACGAATGAAACAAGCATCAGTCCTATTTGCTACAGCTCTTGCAAGAAGAGTCTTGCCAGTACCAGGTGGGCCATAGCAAAGGACGCCTTTTGGAGGGTCAATACCAAGCTTGACAAACTTTTCTGGGTGAAGCATAGGAAGTTCAACAACCTGCAAAAATGTTACAGCAAAAGAGTAAACAAAATAGGTCCCATAACTAACTGTTGATGCAGTATGTGCCAGCTCACAACAAGTATGACATACTTCACGCATCTTCTCAATCTGCTCCTTGCAGCCACCAACATCATTGTAAGTCACATCAGGCTTTTCCTCCACAGTCATCATGGTAACGCTTGGGTCAATTTTTGGTGGAAGAGGGATCTGAATCTGGTACTTGTTACGATCAACACTGCAACAAGCATCAGGTGTGAGATCACAAATTTTTCACTAGGTGGGAAAAGTTAACTTGTTCAGGAACAATAGCACAATGCGCAGAGAAATAACCAAAAGTCCAGTCATGTTTCAGCAACAAAATGAATGCACAGAATCATTTTTAGATTAACCAACCTAAGATCATTTTCAGAATAACCAACCTTTTCATCTCTTAATATTATAGGGCAGAGTTTTATACTATAGCATCCAATCTATCTATGCAGCTAAGAATTATTTGCAATGCAATAGCACTATTCAATGAGGACTAAAATACAAAGAAACACTAGATTCAATATTGATTTTCAGAAACACTACGCTCCTACGGTCCTACCAAGTCATGGTCATGGAGTAGCTGATTCAATAAAGCAAATGCTTTCACATCTATGTCAAATCAAACATGTAAAGATCGTGACATCTTTCCAAGGGACATGGAAATCACTACACGAATGGCCATTGCTTTTCTTACCTTCTAATAAGTAATAACTCAAATAAATAAGCATTGTTCTCATAAGACATGCAGATTGCATGATGGCATATCAGTTTCTTACAAATAATCGCCCGAAAAGCATGGGCCAGTTTTATACATTTATCAGTTATCACGAGCACATAAATGCATCATAGTGCTGTAGTATAAGTGAATGACAAAGTATGATATGCTTAAATTGAAAACACATGATGGCATACCCAACCCTCATCCCTTCCTCGATATCAGTTGGAGAGACCTTATCCCCCAGTCCAACCACAAACTGCAGGATTCAAAACAAGGCATAAGAAAAAGGTGCACAGTTTCTTGGTGGCATGAGATGGAAACAAAATGACAAGCATGGCATACCTTTGCAATTTGTTTCACATTTATAACATATTTGGCATCATCCGTATTAGGGCTTATAATCTTTGTACACCTTGCTACCTGCAGAAGGATAAAGGGAGGTTATTAGCGAGCTGGCACATGTAAAACTGAAACCGAAAAGATTTTATGCCCAACTATGATGCATTGTAGATCGTAACTGAAATCTGTAAAAACTACTAAGTAACACTATCAGGTTCAATTAACATACTTGTAATGGTTGTTCTTCTTGCATCATCTGTTTATCTGAAACCAAATCCCACTGGCTAGGTGGAGCCAGCCCTGTATCAGACTCCTTTATCCCTGCATTTAGTATAAGAGCACTGATTCAAAAGGAGCTTCCTATAACATTAAAACAAGCTGATGAATTGCAGAACAACATCAAACATAATAGAAAACACCAGACATAACACATAATAGAAAACACCAAACATAAGATGTGGTCTCATAGCCAATTCATCTTACTGCTAAAACAAAAATGATACGGTCTGTGTGCCTACTGATTATACTCTTTAGGTGAATGTATTAGGTGGCATCACGAGGCTGGCATTGTTTCCAAATGGTGCTGGCATCCAAGGAAGAGATGCCTGCCAGTTAGTGTGTTTTGACTGCAAAAGTGCAGAATCACCAGCGCTGAATGCAGCAAGGCAAGTTTGACGGCTCAGATGCCACGGTTCTTACCCAGCTTGGTCTTGTTATCTCACAACTCACATGTTTCCTGATCAAACTATTCAGTTGTTCAAGAAGGCATACTTTCATGGAATCACAATACCTCTTAACCACTATAGGACTGCAGGTATGAGAGAAGCTAACTGAAATATGTCAGTATACATACATCATAAAGTCCAAGGTCATAATCAGGTAGCAGTTCTAAAATCAGGTAGTATTTCTAAAATCCACTTCTCCCATTGTACAGGTGAAAACAGAACACAATTCAGCTAATGGTTTTGAGGTTCTACCAATTGAATTACCATGCAAAACAATAATGAGGTGAGGTCACATGTCAGATTCTTTGTAGGTTAGCATTTTGATATTTTGCAACATTGCATATTTATGGTTAAGTTACAATAGTGGTCCAAGATGGAGCGAGCGACGGTGGTTGTGCAACAGGTAAAGATTGCTTAAGTTGATTCAATATTGCATCAAGTGAAACTTCTGAAATTAGAGGCTCATTTAGCTGCTCTACTATGACTACTACGGTAACAGGCTTACACAAGTATACAGGGTAGGTTGGTAGCTATTGATGACTGCTGTGAAATGAAAAAAGTCGATGCCAGACTGATACAGCTACCTGCTCTAATGATCAATCAGAGGGGTCAACATCCAAACAAGAACTAAATTATTCAAATCCTATATTTTTCAGCAATGTAATAGACTAAAAGTCACAAGCACATATGCGCAGATTATTATTTATGCATATCAAAGGTTCAGAACCTATGCCAACTGCTTGCTGATGCAACCGAACATAGTGGTCCAACCAAGTAAAATAAAATGAACTGGTATAAGATCAACAATTGTCAACACACATATGCAGGAATTGTTTGAAGCTCAGTGATGTTCAAATAACCTTCCTATAATTAGCTTAACTAATGGATTGGAACAGTATTGTTGCTGTCACTGAACAACATCTGGTGTTGCTGATCTGAAAATGAAAGTGGCTACTAACTGAATAAGAAAGCACATCACTACGCCTTAACCATTTGGATAACTATATGTGAGATCGTTAATTAAATGAAACTCCCTATTAGCTGCAAGTAATGAAGTAAATAGCCAGCAGAAACAACTGTTGCCAACTGAATATATTCTCAGTGTAATAACTTAACAATCTAATCTAGATCAAACTTATCCGTAGGACACAACTCAGAAACAAACAGGCCTCCATCTCCATGGCTAAACCAAAAAACATATGAAAGTTTTCACTCACCACAAAGATCATTGATTTTCTTGGCCATTTCCTTGATCTCCTTCTCGACCTTCTTAATGCTGGTCGAGTATGGTCCAAGCCCCTGCAACAGCATCCAGCAAACCAAAAATTAGCAAATAAATAGCAAAAATTAGCAGTTTCTCACCCCTCAAATCACACACGGCGACCTAAATCTGGGAATAGCACGATGCCATAGCAAAACAGATGGCATCCCCCACCCCCAAAGACCAAAATCAGCAAAAAAGAATACTAGATCCACGAGATCAGAGAGATGCAAACAGGGGTCGAGGCACGCACGTAGGTTTTGAGGAGCGCGATGTCATCTTCATCGAGCGGGCGTGGGTTTTTTCATTCATAATATCATCCTCAGGTTCAGGCGCCATGGCTGTCGAACGAGCGGCGCTTCTCCGGCGGCGAGGCGAGAGGCGGCGGTGGGCGGAGAGGCGGGGCAGGACCCTGCTCAGGGACGATTGAGATTGGGAAAAGACTGAGAGGAGAGATGCCTTCAGCCTTCGTCTTCGACTTTAGTCTTTCTTTCCCCTTCTGCAAGTTGCTGCGCTTCTCGCGGCTCGCCTTTATTGGGCCGCTCCGTGCTGCGTGGGGATGTCAAGTGCTTGTCGATAACGGCTTGCTACGTGGGCCGGATGTCTGAAAGTTTTTTTTTTTTTTTTTTTTTTTTTGAGCAATGTGTTACAGTTTTGTTGGGTCTAATGGATGGGCCGTATGGGCTGGGCTAAAGTATGAAGGCCGGAACAGACAAGCACGTTCATCTCCGAATGACTTTTACTCTCTTTTACGGTTCATGTACACCATTTTTTTTTTTTTTTACAAAAGTCACTTGTAAAATATGATTTCCATGGACTAATCTCATGTAAGATAAATGTACTATTGGAACAGCTCACATTAGAAATTCGGCTTTTGTACTCTGCCTCATATATGGAAGGCAACGTATGGAAATCAGTTTCATGTGCAAACTATAAAAACTTACAATCAAGGCTACATGATTTGGATCCAACGATGTGTGGGTTTTTTTTTTTACTTAAACCCTTCCACCTGGATACGCACGAGTTAGATTTAAACTCCACATGTGGGGGGTTAAGTGAAAAAACCCCAGTTGTCTTTTAGACATTGGATCCAACCTCAATTGTAGTTTTCATAGTTGCACACAAAGCTAATTTCCGTAGCATATGTTGTCTATATGGAATATATATGTAGTGTTTGAACATGTTGCAGTTATTTCAGAAATTTAGCCTTCGATTCAGCATGTTTTGCCTTGTTGTTGTTGGGCTAACCATGAACTGTTTAACGGTAACAATTACTGTGCATCTATCCTAAAGTCGTTCTTTGTCAACATTATTCCATTTTAAAGATAGAACCGCGGCGCGCAAATCACTACTAGTATATACGGAGTACTACGTGTACTGGTGAGCCACCTGTTGACGTTGCGTACTCCTCGTACATGCCATTGCTTAATTTGGCCTCTGCATGCGTACGTTGCGGTCACGCAAGGTGAATGTTGACAAACAAACGTCGTTGACTCCACCAGGGCCGGCTATATACGTTCCCCCAAGATGAGACCTCGCATGTCGCGCCGCGCGCTCGATCGCTTCCATTCCATTTCCACGCACGCTCGGAATCCCTCGGCCACCTTTACGCAAAGGCGTCGCCATTACCGTGCCGGCCAAGCTCCCTACCGCTACCACCACGACATGCTTCCCCTGCCTGCAGCTGCCTTCAATTCGATGTCAGTCTAGCAGTCTAGCAGCCTAGCTAGCATCTCATATCATTCGCTTCCCTAGCTAGCTACTTGCATCGCATTATTTGCTTGCAAATCGATGCCGTCACCACCGACGAGGAATCCTCTCAAGTCGTCGTTCATGGGCAACGGCAACCACGCGCCCCTGCAGGTCGGCACGAAGCAGAGGCACAGCGGCGGCGGCGGCTTCCCCAGGCTGTCTGCCTCCAGCAAGGCGCTGGTCCTGCTGCCGCTCCTGCTCCTGGCCTTCATCTTCCTCTTCGTGTACCCCAAGGAGTTCGAGCTGCAGGCGATGCTGAGCACGTGCGGTCCGCCAGCTGCGGAGCCGGCGGCGGCGGGCGTGGCGGCGGTCCGCAAGCCCGACTTCCGGTTGCTCATCGGCGTGCTGACCCGCGCGGACCTGTACGAGCGGCGGCACATGCTGCGCATGGTGTACGGGCTGCAGCTCGCGCCACCGGATGGCCAGCAGGCGGCGGAGCCCTCTCCGCGCACGTCGACGTTCGCTACGTCTTCTGCCGGCTGTACAAGGACGACCAGCGCGTGCTGGTGCCTCTGGAGATCCTGGCCCACGACGACGTCATCGTGCTCGACGGCTGCGAGGAGAACCTCAACGGCGGCAAGACGTACACGTTCCTGTCCACGGTGGCGCGTCTGTACGCCGACGAGCCCTACGACTACGTGATGAAGGCCGACGACGACATCTTCCTCCGGCTGCCGCAGCTGGTGGCGTCGCTGGGCGGGATGCCCCGGGACGACATGTACTACGGCGCCACCATCCCGTGCACCAGCATGGACCCGTTCCGGGAGTACATGGCCGGCATGGCCTACGCGCTGTCGTGGGACCTCGTCGAGTGGATCGCCACCTCCGAGGTGGCGCGCAACAACAGCGTGGGCACGGAGGACATGCTCACGGGGCTCTGGCTCAGGCTCGGGGACAAGGGGAAGAACCGCTTCAACGCCAAGCCGGCCATCCACGACTATCTCAACCCGGTGCCGGTGGACGAGTGCGAGCACGAGTTCATGCCAAGCACCATCGGCGTGCATAGGCTCAAGAGCAACCCGAGGTGGGCGGAGGCGCTCAAGTACTTCAACTTCACGGCAGGGCTCAAGCCGTCCAAGTTCTACAAGATCGACTAACAGAGTAGGTATCGATCGATCGGATTCATGCACACGCGTTGCTTAATTTTGAGGGATATCAGCGCTTTTTAATTTATATACATAAAAACAAATGTCTTCTTTGATTTTATCTTTGTTCTTCTCACAAACTCAATCTTTCCAAATGTTTTTACCATAATTTGTAGTACTTCATAATTTTTTAACAGATCAGTTAGAAAGAGCCGTCGTTTATATTAAAGGAAAGAAATCCAAATCTTTAGTCGGTACAACATAGTGGCAAAAACACCCCTAAGAGTGGAACAACGACTAAACACCAGAGAAGTTGACCAAAAAAAAAAAACACTTAAAGCAACCCCAAATGGATTGGGACATGCCACACTAATGCTTTTGGAGCACAACCCACAACAATTGCAACTAAAATAAAAATAACAGATACTAGCTAACAAAATCTTCGTCATATTGCAACCACTGCAAACAAAAAAAACCTAATGAAGAGGCAACAAAATCTATAGCCTCGAGATCTAGAAAGCATGACCTTTGATCGCATGAAAGATTGATTCATAAAAATCAGTATGGCTTCATCAAGAGTACAAACATTCAAGACTGCCTTGCTTGTCCTTTGAGCACCTCCATCTCTCCCACCACTCCAAGAAGGAAAATTTTATTATCAAGTTGGTCTTTGAAAATGCCTTTGGCAAAATAGAACATCAAGATATGCTCAATATCATGGGAGCAAAGGGTCTTGGACATAAATGGCTTGGTTGGATGTAGTCCATCTTTTTTTTTTTCAGGGTCCTTTGTAGTGTTGTTGAGTGGGGTTCCAGGGAAAATCTTTTTAACAGATCAGTTAGAAGAGCTGCCATTTATATATATATATTAAAGAAAAGAAAAAAAATCCAAATCATTAGTCGGTACAACATAATGGTAAAAACACCCCTAAGAGTAGAGTGGAACAACGACTAAACACCAGAGAAGTTGAAAAAAAAAAAAACACTTAAAGCAACCCCAAATGGATTGGGATGCGCCACACTAATGCTTTTGGAGCACAACCCACAACAATTGCTAAAATAAAAAAAACTAACAAATAATCTACTAGGCAACAAAATCTTCGTCACATTGCAACCACTGCAACCAAAATAAAACCTAATGAAGAGGCAACAGAATATATGTCACGAGGTCAAGAAAGCATGACCTTTTTTTTTTGAAAGCAATTCGCATACTTTATTAATTCAGGATAATTACATCACTTGCTAGGCAGTCAAAATATAAAGCTAGGGGGCTCATCGTCCCAAGTACAATTTTGCTTACTTTGCATAGCTCTTCTTGCTAAATAATGTGCCGCTTGGTTTGCCTCTCTATCACAAAGTGCTCAATCACAAGAAAGCATGACCTTTTTTTTGTTTCGTATGAGAGAGTTGAGGATGGAGAACATGTGACAGTAATTCCTTTAAGGCTTGTTTGTATTCAATCATTGCCGTTCGTAA
This sequence comes from Hyparrhenia diplandra, assembly GCA_015847255.1. Taxonomy (NCBI): domain Eukaryota; kingdom Viridiplantae; phylum Streptophyta; class Magnoliopsida; order Poales; family Poaceae; genus Hyparrhenia; species Hyparrhenia diplandra. The sequence continues at coordinate 22,504 of JADLZK010007462.1, forward strand.
TTGGAGGGTATTGAGAGAGAATTGAACTAAATTACCCCTTGATCCCTTCAATATGCAAGGGAATTTAATGATTTAAAGAAGCCCTTAGATGGTCTCCGTATAGCCATGAATTACATCCCAATCAAACTTATTTCTCTTCCAAATAATGCCCCCATTTCTCAAACTATTTTGCATTGTTGCTTCATAATGTATTAGCACATCCATATAACATGATATATACTTAGCAAAATTCAACACACATATGGTAATTGTGATATAAAAATCTTTGTCCGAGGGAGGATAGCTGTTCGACAAGCACCTCCACCGCTGACGACCCGGTGACGCGTGGGCACTCTGTCACGGTAACACGAAACAGAGGACATCATCACACGGCTAGAGGGGCTACGTGCGACCGACAGAGCCGGCCTAACCCGTGTACTCTATTTTCTACGCACAGAAGTGAGCTCAGTGTAAGTGACGCTCTCCACAGTATAGCAACGCAAATTCTACCTATTGCCTAATAAAAAAAAAATCTAATTAAAACAGGTATGCATGACAACAGGTATACATGGTGGTGTGAACCGACGATCTCTCTACACGTACGTACGGCTAGACGTGGTAGACGTTGTCCAAGTCCACGTTATAGAGCTTGGACGGCTTGAGCCCCTGTGTGGCGTTGAAGAAGTAGAGCGTGCGCGCCCACTTGAGGCGGGTCCTGAGCTTGTGCACGGCCACGGTGTCAGCCATGTGCTCGTGCCGGAAGCAGTTGACGTCGGCGTCCATCTCCCTGTCCCAGTAGTCGTACATCCTCGGCTCCTCGTTGTACACGTTCTTGTTCTTGCCCCCTTGCGCAGCCAGCCGCCGAAGTCGACGTCCTCCCAGTCGTAGTGCTGGTCCCGGAGCTCAGGCGTGGCCGCGATCCACTCCGCCACGTCCCACGACACGACGTACCCCATCCCGGACATGTACTGCTTCTCCGGCAGCCAGTGGCAGGGCGTCAGGTAGCCCTGGTACGCGTCCCGCCGCGCCTTGCCGCGCAGCGACTCCGCCAGCGCCGCCAGCCGGTAGTAGGTGTCGTCGTCGGTCTTGCCCACGTAGTCGTAGTACGGCCGCTCCCCGTCGCCGGCGAAGAGCCCCGGCACGGCCGAGAAGTAGGCGTACGTCTTGCCGTCGTTCATGTTCTCCGTGCAGTTGAGCACCACCACGTCGCCGTGCGCGATGATCTCCAGCGCCACCAGGATGCGGTCCTCCTCGCGCTCGATGCGGCACATGACGAAGCGCACGTCCACCACCGCGCGCACGGGACGCGGCTGCAGGGAGTAGGCCAGGCGCAGCAGCGCGCGCCGCTCGTACGTGTTTGGGGTGGTCACGATGCCCATCAGCAGCCGAAAGTCCACCGGCCCATCCTCCGCAGGAGCGGCGAGACGGCCCACCGCCGACGGCGAGCCGTTGTTGTCGTTGTTACATGAGGACGACGACGACCCGAGCAACCCCGGGAGCCTGAAGTTGTTAGGGAAGAGGACAAGGTAGATGACCGCTGCGAGGAGGATGCAAGGGAGGAGGAAGAGCGAAGTGCGTGGGGACGACGACGGCGCTCCAGGGGAAGACGGTGGCTTCATCCTGCTGCCTGGCCAGCCGGCGGTCGTCGTCTAGCTAATTAAGCTTCTCAAGGCTGGCTAGCTGATTAGCTGCTGCTGGTGAGCTCAGTAATGCTCGGCGAGATGTTAGTTAAGCTCACTTAAGTAGAAGGAGCACTGACACAGTGCTTTGCTGCCTTGCAGGAAGTTCTGTAGATCTGAATCCAAGTGTGTGTTCACTGAACTACTCCGGGGAGTAAACCGTGTTCACTTCTATTTTTGTATATAATCCTAGTGTGAAATTCGATGCCTTGAGCTGTTCCCATGCATAGCGTTTTTTTACTGCAACATGTGACTACAATTGGCTTAGATCTAAGCAGGGTCAGCTCATGGGTAAATTTTCTTACCGGAAGCTCATCGACTGCATTTATTGCGTAGATCTGAAGCGAGCAGGATCCGAGGAGCGTAACGTGCAAGTGTTGACCAATACTACTACCGTGCATCATTTTTTTATACTCCAATCGAGTTCTCTGTAATTCTATCGTTTTGAAGAATGACATATTGACATGCAATGAAATCGTTTTATTTGAAAAATAAAATGATAGGAAATAAATTCGATTGAAGTATATGTATATGCTTTATCCAAATGCGAAAATAGAGTGTTTCGATTTCACTAGAGAAGTCAAAGGGTTGTTAGTTGACTTTTTAGGTATGGAGGAGATTACAAATTAAACATCCCATACTCTAGTAGGCCTTGTTTGCCTACCCACCTCAACCCTGTTTCTGACACACGTGAAAAGAGATGGATACAAGTGCAAGTTGCAACCAAACAAGTCATAGGTGCATTTATTTCAATATAGCCACTAAACACTAAAACGAGAGGTTTATAATTTTTTTCCTAACATCAATTACAACTCTTGTGTTATCAAAAAAAAAAAAAAAAATTACAACTCTTGTTCTAGCGATGACTTCTCTAATCAAAAAGATAAAAGCAACCTCCCCCTTGAAAAAAGGCATGTACTTAAAACATAAAAAAATGATCAAAGGTTAATATTTAATTAACACATTTTAAAAATCTAATGGTTCATTTTCAAGGAAACCAGGACTTTATATATAATCCTCATTTCATTTAGACAATTTGGCTGAGAACTCCATTAGACATGACCATAGAAAATTGATTGAAATAGAAAAAAAAAGTCACTTTCTCATTCGATTGTAAAGAAGCACATGTAATATTGTCATAATTTCATTGGATCTAAATTTTTTAGTGAGAACACACATAAAATTAGCTGTTTATATATAAGTCCAGAATCCCCTATCATTTTTTCTCTCCAATGTCTTGAGGCAATTAATCACAAAATTGGTCAGGCTTCCCCGTCACTTTAGAAGCACATTTTGGCCCATTGAACATGCTGATTACTACACGTATTCCGTATTCGGCCTGTTAAAAATACATATGGGCCACATAATTACTTGGCCCATTTAAAGTAACCCTAGCCCAGCTTGTTATCCGCACTAAGCTAACACCATTCGATCCCAGCCGTTCGCTTGCTAAACTGACGGATACTTAAGCGCTGCTACCGCCGCCCTCTAGGGTTTCTTCCTCTCGTGGCTGCGCCGTCCCCAGCACTCTTCCTCCGAACCCAATCTTCTCCGGCGGCAGAAGCAGCAGAGGCGAGATGGTGAAGGGGCGCACGGGGCAGCGCGTGAGGGCTCTACGTCCGGGGCACCGTCCTCGGATACAAGAGGTGAGCTCCTCCTTCCCCAAGGCCGATTGCCCTTTGCTTTTACTCTTCCGCTGCGTTGTAACGCGCGTGCTGGTGGCCGGCGTGGTTGATGCAGGTCCAAGTCGAACCAGTACGAGACCACGTCGTTGGTGCAGATCGAGGGGGTGAACACCAAGGAGGACGTCGCGTGGTACTGCGGCAAGCGGTTGGCCTACATCTACAAGGCCAAGACCAAGAGCAGCGGCAGCCACTACCGCTGCATCTGGGGCAAGGTCACCCGCCCGCACGGCAACTCCGGCGTCGTCCGCGCCAAGTTCAGGTCCAACCTGCCGCCGGAATCCATGGTGAGCTGGAGCGCCCTCCCCGTCTCCATTCGTCGCTATGTCCCGTTCTGCATTCTGTGCTCTGTACTAATTCTGTTCTGCTGTTCCCCCCTTTGTTGCAGGGCCGCAAGGTCAGGGTCTTCATGTACCCCAGCAGCATCTAAAGGTTAGTTAGTGTCGATTGCAATCTACTCAACTTACCGTTCCTAGCTGCACGCCCAGATTATAGTCGAATACCTCTCACGGTTTAGCATTGTAACAACCTATACTATACCCATTAGCGCTGCCTTGTGCTGTGCCCTGTCTCCTAATGTGTCCTTTTGACATATGATTTTGTTTTTGTGCTGCAACATGCCCAATTAAGGATTTGTGGCTGGTTATTTACCTGTACTCTCAGTTGTGTGCACCGCTGAATAATCAGGCAATCCAACATTGAGAATCAACAGGAACCTTTCATTGCTTATTGATAGAATCATGTTGCCACATTGTTGAATAAAAATGAGATGCATCACAGCTATTTCTACACACATGAATAGTACTAGCAAAAATTATCCACAGGGCACCTGTGCTGCCTCATTTCAGTGAAAGCCATTGCCACATTTGTGTTGTAAGAAAATAGATAGAACAATAGCTGGCTTATTTGATTGGTTGAATACATCTGCATTTTGATAGTTCTGGAATCATAGTCGCCTATTTATTTGAGCCCTCTCCCACACTTCCAAGTTAAGTGCATTTTCTATTTCATTTCATGTTTTTGTGTGGGATTCTGTTGCTTAGCATAACAGAGTGCCAGAGTTACCTTATTTTTTTTTTTCTTGTATAAGAACTAAGAAGTATTTGTTTTGCTGCTGAATCAGAATTTAGAAAAAATTTGTCCTTGCTATCATCCAATGTTTATCTGATTCTTGCTATCATCCAATGTTTTTCTGAGATATACTTGTTATCATCAAATGTTTGTCTGAGATACTCTGTTTCATCCAATGCAGATAATTTCAAGTATTGGAGGATTGTGCTTTTATTCTAGATTTTATCTTCAGCTGTCCTTGTAAGGGTTGTATTCAGGTTGAGAGTTAGCTGGTTGAGCTGTCTATTTGAGGACCCTTTAAAGTTCTCCAAGTTTTGGTGTTATGGATCACTTGAAACATTATATGGAGTTTAAGTTAGAACCAAGTTATTTGCCATATTTTTTTGTATGATGATGCGTTCTCATTGCACCTTAGATCAACTATTTGATTTCATGAGCCTGTCTCCGGCTCCATGGGTCATGTGATGGTGTATTCAAGAGTTGTGGATGCGCAGTTTTGTTTCATGATGCTTTGGAACCGAAGGTACCAATGTAACAATTGTTGTCTGACTGTCATCGACTAATTGTGCTTTTGATTGATCTGCGTTGTCGCCCTGTTCGCTTGAAGTTATAAGTCTGACTTATTAGTTATCAGCTGAATAATCTCGTAGAAAAAAGAAAATTCCAATCATCAGCTGTCGCTGGGAACCTGCGGGGTACCTGTAGTCTGTTGTTTTAGGACTTGTTTAGCGTCCGAACTTTTAGAGCCATCTCTTCTAAACAATTTTTTTTCTTCATATTCTTTTGATTCTCCGAAACTTAATATATATGGTTTTTACGATTTTTTTCTTCATATTCTTTTGATTCTCGAAACTTTATATATGGTTGATTGTACGAAATGAAAGGCTGACAGTTAAAAGGCTATCTTCTTCTAATCTACCAACAACATTGATTTAGTTTCTACACGAAGTTTATTTTGAGCGTCATATAGCTTTTAGGCTTCAATTACCGCAGCTAAATCCAAGGACAATGATTAGATTTTCTAATTCAATTTTTGATGGGGAGAGAAGGTGGAAAAGACAATTATTTCATGAATTAAACCGTCTCTTGAGCTGAGGGACTCCTATTTGGTTTGAAGCTTTGGAAACATGCCTGTTTGAAGGTTTGGAAACTTGCTTGGATTAGGCATCGCCTGATTTTGGACATCTGGGACAATGATTGTTTGTGTGGCCTGGCAGGCTTCAATCCATATACAGGCACTGATTTTTTGGAGTGACTCTTTTACCATTATACACGATTTCTGCTATGCAAATTACAAGCTTTCTTTTGTTTATCTTGAAATTAATTAATACAAGAAAATTATAAATAAATAAATTAATACAAGAAAATTATAAAAAGGAAGGAAAGACCATCTTTTTCTTAGTACACAATATAACCTAGACACTCGCAACACACTTATGAAAAACTTACACAAAAACATGCAAGCTCCTCCGAACAATTAGGCCGGTACGAGCTCCTCCGAACAATTAGGCCGGTACGAGCTCCTCCGAACAATTAGGCCGGTAGCTGCAGATTCTCTAAATTTGGAGATTCCCGAAGTAGGTAGTGAATGCTATAGAAACCTGGATCGTAATTTTCATAGTTTGCACACGGAAGTATACGTTGGTGTTTGGAAAAACAATTACGTGGGTTTGTAAAAACAAGTACGTGGAATTGTTAACGGCCTGCTTTTTACCCCAAAATCAGTTAAGCCCAATTGCCCAAACCCCCTCTCCGCATCTCGCTGCCTCGCCGGCTCGCCGCTCGCCATCGCCCGCCGTCGCCATTTGTTCCTCCTTCGCGCCCGCCCGCTCAAAAGGAGGTTTCCCCACAACAAAATCCCTCCTGTCTGCCTCACGGTCCTCGCCGGACGCCGAGCATGGCGGAGGAGCAGATGGAGGAGGCGTCCACGGCCGCGCCAGCGTCCACGCCGTTCCAGCTCCAGTTCGACAAGCCCATCCCGTTCCAGGTCTAGCCTGCGCCCTCCTCCCCCGCCTTTCCCTTCTGCGCAGCCAAACGATGTGTGTTCGAGTTCGTGCTGTGCTGATTCTCAGCCAACATGTGGTGAGGCTGCAAAATAGTGGGCAATGGATGGTTCAGGTGGCGGCTGGATCCTTGGGTTGCTGCTGCCAAGCATTGCGTGCGTCCCAACTGTTGTTTGTTGAAATTCCTACGAGGATTAAATCGGATCCTACTGTCGCTGTGCAGAGTTGAGTGGGAACTGGTTGGTCTGAACTCTGTGTGAGTCGTGAGGTGCCATTTCACTGATATGGAGCACTGATTTCAGTTTAGAGTGCTATCTTTTGTTCGCAAATGTACTTTAGTGACTGAACCGTTTGCCTCTTGTTCATGCTTAATCCGTTTCATTACTCTTGTATCCTGTTTATGATTGGCTCCCAAACAAGACTTAAGTAGCAGAGAAGCTAATATCAAGCATATATCAACTGGTTGCTTGACACTGAATTTCTCCTTTTATACTTATATCATTTTTGCAATTCAGAATCAATTGAGCGCAATGAGATTCAATTTCTCATTGTTTTTTTTTTTCTCTATTTCTTAATGTATGCTAAATGGGGCATCGGGCAATAATGTTCTTATGTTTCATACTTCTAGATAAAAATGGCAGAATGGAATCTGGAGAAGGATCTGCTTGCTATGGTTACCGATGACTCCAAGGTTCTCCTACATCGCTTCAATTGGCAAAGGCTATGGACAATCTCTCCAGGTTGGTACACCCCTTTTCCCTTGCCCTCAGATGCTGATTATTTTTACTCACTTCGAATGTTCCTTGTCTTTACAATCAGTATGTACAATCTGTCAATCTCAGTGTGCCCTTCATTTATTTTCTTAGTAGCTATAGTTATTATAAGGTCATGTGTTCATGTCTGCTTTGAACTTCCAAAAGGTAGTGATAAGTGAGAATTAAAGTACTTATAATTGTGCAGGGAAGTGCATCACAGCAATTTGTTGGAGCCCTGATGGTAAAATAATAGCCCTTGGCACTGAAGATGGTTTGGTTCTTTTGCATGACGTGGAGGTGTGTATCTGGATGATGAATAAAAGGTCTTGGTGCCTTTGTATCTTTGTATGAACATTCTGTTCATATAAAAACCTGATCCAGTGCCTATGTTCTCTTAATGGTTTTCTAATTTTGTATTATCATTTTAATATCATGCTTACTTAACCAGTTAACCTCTCTGAGTGAACTATTAGTTAGGATACAGTTAGGGGACACAGGCCTCAAGGACTTCTTGCCCAACTATGTTTTCAATAGGGGCATTTTAATACTTCTTGAAGAATAATGTGCGCCGGCTATACTGATTTACAGGATCACTTGATTAGACAGTTGGGGATCTTGCCACTGCTTGAACATCTATGCAGATTCTCAAGACCTCACTCTTCCATGATAAACTTCTCACAATATTTTCTTGAAATGAAGCACACCCTTTTTCCATGATGCTCTCTTGGTATCTTTCATCCTCTGCTAAGCTAGCTTGTCCTGCTTCCAGCTAGCCACCTGCTGCCTGAACTTTGCAATTCGATGTCATCACTCACAAGTAGTCTCTAATAGGTGTAATGTTTTCTTTGACCATCTTTCAATGGCTAATTTTCTTTCCATAAGTTTGGAGGGCTAAAAAATAATTCAGTGGGAGAAATTTACCCAAAACTCTGCCAAAATGCTTAGGTACAGGAAATTGATTGGCACTATAATCACACACACACAGAGGGAAATGTATTGCGGTGTCATTAGATTTTTCACAATCTCACTCAAATTGTTAGTACTAGTAGTGTATGTAATCTTTCATACTCCCTATCAGTTTTAATTTGAGTACAAGACAAAATCTGCACAGCTTGCCACTGTCAGTTAACCTTGAAAATATAAAAATGTCTCATGCTGTCAAGATCTACTTGTTACTTTTCTTTTACACTGTCACTTTGTGCATTTATAACTGAATAGAAATCTCATTGCAGAACGGGAAGATGCTAAGAACTACAAAATCCCACGATGTTGCCATTGTATGTTTGAATTGGGCAGAAGATGATCCACTGTCAAGGGTATGCTATTGCCTTTTCCGTCTTATTGTTGCATCTCATTGTAATATAAAAATATAGCACCGTCCAATTTAATAACAGATGTGTAGTCATGAAAAGTTTCAGCTCAATTAGTTTAGGTATCTACTAAAACTTCTCATTACTGAGTGTTTTCTAATTTATTCAGCCTGACAACGATGAGTTTTCATCCTATGAAGACCGCACCACACGTTTCTTTCCTCCTGCTCCTGTGATGCCTAGGATAGGTGGACTAAGTTCTGGAGATACTGGTCTTGGGGATGAGAACGAAGAAGCTATTCCAGAATTTTGTAGTGCTTCCTGTCAGCGTTTTAACATTCTGTGCAGTGGTGGCAAAGATGGTTGTGTTTGCTTCAGCATTTTTGGAATATTTCCTGTTGGAAAGATAGTAAGTAAATACAGTAACTCAGTTGTTGTCCATAATTTGAACTCAACAAAAATTAGTTTGTCATGCATGCTTTCTCCTGTTTCAATGTTTCCTGTTATTGATTTTGGTACACTAACAGCGCATCTGGAAATCTGTTCTACACAGAAATATTTTCGGAAGTTAATATGCTCAATTTGAACAAAGCAAACAGAAGTTGAGCCCTAGCCTTTTAGTCTTGGCTATTGTTATTAGTGGCAGTCACAGTACATCTGTTTTCTACAAACCAACAAACTCTAGGTGTCATCTGAGTATCTGACCATGTACAATTCATCTTCTTTTCCATGTGTTGACAAGCTGCTGGTGTAATGTGAGAGTAGTAGTTTCACATATTTTATGTATTTGCATCTTTGTTTGCTTCCTGTGTAATCTCAAGGGTTGAGCCTATGGGCATTTCAGCAATCATCTGCAATGTACTGTGTCATTTTAATGATTGTTCTTTATCCAGTTCAATGCTCTATGAAACAGTAGCTTTATGCTTTTGAAATTTCAGAACATAACTAAAATCCCAATCAATGTTGGATCCTCTGGAAAGAGTTACCAACTCCAGGATGCTTCAGTCTGCAAGGTAATTGATGCTTAGTTTCCGATGCACATGTTAATCTCCTAGAGATGAGATTCTGTGCACTTCCATTTAAGAAAAAAGAGATTATGTGCACTCATTTTTCTTATAGGTCTCTTTATCAAGAAACCTCCAGAAATTGGTTCTTCTGTGCTTTGGAAAGTTGGTTGACACCGACAACCTTTCTCACAGCTGTGAAAATTCTGGATTACATTGTCTCTACCTAGATACTTCTATCTTCTTCAACCGGTAATGACATAATTGTTTCATTGAGTTGTACTTCCTTCCTTGTTCAGAAACCATATCTTGTTGTATGTTGAGTTCTATATTAAGATACACATTTAGTTCTAGAATTACCTATCTTTTAATGGGCCCATGACTCACTTTTTACGCACTGCAATTAGGTTTTATAGAAACGTGCAAAATTTCATTACTAAAAGCACCAAAATATTTCATTGATAAACTTGTAAGGATGTTAACTCTTTGTCTATCTATTTATGCTTATTATTGTCTTGTACTGAAATTTGTGTTCATCATCCATAAATGCTGTAAAGAAAAAAAAATGAGCTGCATCAGGTGTCCCAACAAGCATCAAGTATTCAAGATCTGGTCGAAGTCGTCCGTGCTTCAGTATCTTTAATATTCAAACAATGGTCAAACGCCATGAGTTTATTTCATGAGAAATTTAGTGCCTTGCCCAATCTGATATCTGCACATGGTATGATGGTTTCTCTTGAACCATAAGCATCAGGAAATTTGTGCCTCCATTCTTCCATTACTGAAAGTTTCTAACATGAAAATTTCTATATCCGTAAAGGTATCGAATCTAGTTCTGAGGATGAGTTTCTGAGCCTTTTGTTTGGGACACGAACAAGTCCAGCACTTCACCAATTTTTAGCTAGTTCACTTGGTGAAGCGGTAATTGTTGCTCCTACCACTTCTGTAGCTTGTTTTGTGAGACAATCTGCCTAAATTGTCATTCATGTGTGTGTAGGGTCTCAAGAGGATAGCCAAGGCTGTTGACAGTGCTGGCAGAGATATTCGTGGCATTATCACTGAGCATCTTCAGGTTAGCTACTACCTATTGATGCCACAGAAGCATTCACCTACACTATGGTGTTCCTGTTTGTTTTGTGTTATTGTGTAGCAGTGGATACTCTAGAGCTTTCTTAGCATTTTACTAGTTAGGGACGTCAAACTGGATTTTCTGCATGAAAATATAGCTAGTTATGTGATTCCCTAAATTCAAGGTCATATAATTTTGCTGGACTAACAAGTATTACATATACATTTACCTTTTTCCTTAGTTTCTATTGCAAAAACTGAACGTCTTCTTATTCATGTTCTTTATTTACAGCCTGCAGTCGAGATTATTTCATTCAGACTTGCAGAATTAAGAGGCCTTGCAAGATGGCGTTCACGATTTCAAATTATTGGGTTAGATGAAAAGCTTATTGATGGTGTAACTGAGAGTATAGGGATGTTAGTTGTTCAAGTTGAGCGCTTTTCAAGGGTTGCAGCTACTGTTGTTTATCTGGTACATTTTATTTTCCTATTGCATATTAAAGTTCCTCCATTTGAATTAGTTTTTTAAATCTTTTTAAAATGAAGTTCATACCTCCTACTTAAATAATGTCAAATTTTTTTTTAATGATCAAACTGTGCTGAACTGATTCGTCCCATTGTCTGTTTATTTGAGTAGTAGGCTGAACATATATTCCTTTGCCAGTGAATGTTTGAACACAATTATGTTCCAATAGTTTCCCTTGAAGTGTAGTTTTCTTAGTACCTAAATTCCTTGTGGATCCAAATGTAGCATCTTTGTGCATTCAGTATCTTCAAATCAATCTGTAGATTTTGCCTAATTGAATTGGGCTGGTATTAGAAGTCGTTTTACAAGGTTTGGGTCAAACATTGGGAATATAAATCATTAATAACTTTCATTTGTTGAGTTTGTAAATGTGAAAATTATAAATATCTTTAAAACATTATATACATATATCACATTTTCATAAATATTTTTATAATAACAAGAGGTCAAAGTTGTGCACCGTGTCGCTGTTTCGGGCTTTTAATAGACACATTCTATTTGATATGCATTGTGTTTGTGCTATAGTATGTGTTTCTATGCTCTATCCTCTGCATCATGGTTGGTGGTGATATTATGTTGGGGTTTTATTCTATACTCTATAGTAACTACCATTGTTAACTGTTTCCCAGTTTCAAAATTTCTTCGCCTGGGTTTTAAAGTCTGTTAAAATATTATTAAATGAACCTACCGACCAAGTTCCAGCAGCAAACAGGTTAGTCCTTTTTTTTTCCTGTTGTTCTCTTGATTCACAAATCATGTTTCGATGTTATTAATTACCAGGTCTCATCCTTTGTAGTGAACTTGTGGTGATTTTTCTCAAGTTCCTTCTTGATAAGGATCCAATCAAACAGCTACTTGAAGCAGATGGGAGAATTGAGTGTGATTTGTAAGTAACATTCCACTTGTTGTCGTATATTTCCTGTGTGAAAGTTAAAAAGTGTTATTAAATTCTCTTCATCCATTGTTTTTTATAAGATAACTGTCACACACATGTCAGACCCCTCCAGTAGGGTTAAATGTACATACGACTGTTATATCCTGACATGATTGGTGTGTTCTACCATGAATTTTATAACTGCCAGTTAACTCACAGGAATTACTTCTGAAATTTACAGTTTTTTTTTTTTCTACACTTGGTATCTTGGTGTTGGAAAATGTATTGTCCTCTGGAGTCACTTGTTGAAGATCTTGGGATATATGGTCCATGAATCCTGTTTGAGCCCTATGTGATGTGTGCTACGGTTTTCTGGGTGTGTCATGTATGTTCTCTTGTTTTGCTGGATTCATTCCAGCTGTTTTTATGATGAGCAGCACTCCAGCTGGTTCGAGAGAAAAAAAGATGTATGCCTGTGTCCAAACCAGCAAAAATGATTAAAAGTCACTCAATCACATGGGGCTGTTGTTTGTTCGTATATGTGTTTTTGCCATCATTATTTAGTTTAGCTGTTTTTAATTTGTGATGATGTTTTCCTGGCTTCCCACATTGTTTTTTTTGTTAACATGGGTTTTCAGGGATACTGCGAGACATGTAGAGCAACTAGTAGTTTTTGGAGGATTTACGGACACTCAATTTTTGGAAAAGAGTTTGGTAAAACAATTCAATGAATTGGAAGATAGGTGAGTCATTTTATAACTTAGAAATCTGTACCAGTTATATGTTTTCCACAGTATAAATTTCAAATGTGTTGCTCCTTGCCTTTGGCTGACGTAGTTTACCACTTCTGTTGTCATCCATTTCAGCTTGAAGGAGGCTTTCGTGATGCCATCTACCACTATCTCTTCACAGATACAATGTCAAGGATTGCTTCCTTTATACCCTGTTACATCATCAGTTACCTTGTCATCATCTTGCACGCCAACATCAATATCATTTTATAAGGTTTATGTTCTCTTTTGTGATTTTTGACAAGTCATCATTACCTGCATCCTGTACATGTTCATAAAGTAAATCATACTCATTAAGTTATTATTTGCTACTATGCCTGTCTGGAACTCATGTACATACCTTGTATCAATGATGATATTGTTTTTCATAATTTGAAACCATCATTACATAAAAAAAAACAGGATGAAGATTCACCGCATGAGGAATCCTCCTATAGCTTGACTGACTATGTATGCTTCAAGATACCTGATGGATCATTAAATAAAAGGAATTGCATCGGTGTGATAAAGGACTCTGGTAACTGTCATACTGCCCTCAGCATGACGTCACTTTCAGGTTTTCTGTTGCATATACCTGACGAATATGAGTGTGTTGACCTGTCACTTTATAAGGTACTCATGTGGTATCTTTTCAGACAATATTCCAGTTTTTGGACAATACTTGGCACAGCTTACAAAAGTAATAATTACCCATCTTTCAAACAGGACAACCAGGTGGTTTTACTACTGAGTGAAACGTCTAGTTCTGATAGCCCTGGAAAATCTTGGATGGTGATGCTGCAGACCGATAACTTTTCCTTTATGCCACTCTCAGGAACATTCCCTGCAAATATTTACAGTTTGGAAAAACTGGTGGTAATAATTCTTGTTTCCTCTATGTGTGATCTCCTGGTGTATATACATTTCATATAGCTCTATATAATCATTAGCGATGTCTCTTCGAATTGGTGCACTGGCAACAACTTAATTCTGTGCTATTTTATTACTCGTTAGTAATTATGTTGCTTGACCTTAACTTTTCTGTTAAATGTTACTAATATATTTTCTTCTTTCCTATCACGACACTTGCAGGCACTGGATCTGCAATTGGACACAGATTATGGGAAAGTTCGTAGCATACCTCACACCGTATCTACTCCACTTGCAGTCAGTGGTATGTCGAGCATGAACTATCTATATAGAAATCTCATTTGTTATTACAATAAAGACAAATTGTGTAACTCCCGGTGCTTCCTTCTCATCTTTTTATGCAGCATCAAGAGGAGTAGCCTGTGTCTTTTCATCTCGGAGACATGCCTTGGTTTATATCCTTGATGAGGATGAGGAAGAGGAGGGGGATGAAATTTCTGATATGGAGTGATTATTTATTATCCAATTCCTTCACTGTCAGCTCAGCCATTTCAGTGAGAAGAATTCAGCTTCAGCATTGTCTGCTGTCGCGCTGGAGGCAGGAGCCGGGAAATAAACGTTGTCCATCGTTTTTACAGCAATGCAGTGCATGCGCGGGTTCTGAAGCTACTTCAGCTTGTTGACAGGTGCACAGCCGCTTTTAGGGCTCAATTAAACATCCAGATGTGTGGGCACTGCAAGTTGGACTCCATCGTGGATTCGTGGTTATCTACAAATTGAGCAAAATGGGAAATTGTGTCGCAATATATTAGAATTAGGGACAATTGCAAGATTGCCCTTGTTTTTTGAGGTATAATTGCATGTTTTCTCTCGTTTTTTTTTTTAACTGTGCATGGTTGCCCCTGCTTTGAGCTCGTATTGCACGCGTTTTGAGGGGTAATCATGCAATTGGAAGACTTAAAAAATAGAGGCAAACATGTAAAGTTAAAAGAAGAAGACAAACATGCAATTGGACCTCAAAACAAGGGCAGTCTCATAAATGGCCCCTGATTTAATCACCGTTCACTCATTTCTGATTGTGTTGTGTTAACGAGTACTTGTGTAGTGTTTCAAATCTAGAGGTAATATCAACGTGTTACTAGGGCTGACGCTACGAGTACCATTGCTGTAACTTAGATGGTTCCAAGGGCTGATATGTAAAAAGAAGATATTTTATGTGGATTCATTCTTTTATCGTTCGAGCTACTAATGTACTTTTTTCGAGAAAAAAAAGCTACTAATTTATAGTCTCCTATATAGGAGTAGCTCTAAACTACTGGCCCCTGACATAGCAATTCCATAGGAATCTGTTTAATTTCACTAAAAAACCATAGGATATACAAAGAAAAAGTAGTTCCATATTTCAAAGGGGCCATCTGTATACCAGCCTACTGTCTACATGTGCCACTACGTACGCAAGTGTGGAACATTGAGAATCCAACACTTTTGCCACTAGTTATCAAATCTTCAATCCTTCAGGGTATACCAGTCAGAACCCAACACTTTGTTGCCATTAGCCATCAAACTTTCAATCCTTCAAGGTCAGTTTAAAACGTGGGAAAAAAATCATGTATTTTTCATGTGAATTGAACTCATTCTTGTGAAATTCTTGTACGATTCTTATGAAATCCTTACGTTCCAAACAAGTCCTCAATAACCTTTGATATCATATCTACCACAATGGCTAACATTATCGCTCTCACGTTGGTCGTGACATAAACTGCTGAAGAAAGGGGGAGATGTTCTCAACCAAAAAAAAAAAAAAAATGGTGGATCCTTTATATTAGGGAGCATGTTGGTGTGTTATGGTGACCAAAAAAAAGAGTGGAGATAGATGGAATCAGAGAGGTAGGCATTGTTTGGACTTTTTGTATTAGGTGACACACTAGTGTGGCTACATAGATGAATATAAAGTGACCACAGAAAAAAAAGGCGCCCTAAAAAGTCAAGGCTAGCTACGCGGCCGCCAAACCCTAGAAGGGCGCCGCCGCTGGCTCTTGCCTTCCACCACCGCTGGTCCCCCTCCCTTCTCCTTCGGCATCACGCGCGGGGGTTGAAGGGAGTGGGGATCCATCGTTTTAATAAGTTTTTCCTAGTAGATTGAGTCTTCAAGGTTCAAGGTTTCTCCAAAGATCCAATCGAAGAGATTGGCCACGACGTAAGGCGTCGTCAAGATCAACGATGGAGCGATGGAGCATGTCGTTCCTCAGTGGTGATGGCAAGACGAAGACATCATCATTAATGGAGAATAAGGTGCTCCGGCCCTTCCTTTGTCTCGTTGTGGTTCTATACAGCCATGACATGGGGCTAGTGAGAGTTAGTTTTCCAACGATATTTATTTGATGTCGGTTGGATTTGTGTTCTCCCATGACGAATCTGGTGAAGGTGTCGACGATGAGGTCGACGACGTAATTAGCGACACCAATTTCGTCATGTTTGCATGTGGAGTTTTAGCAGTTTATTTCTCTTTTACAAAAGTGATGGGTATGAGGATGACAGTGGTGAATGGTGAGATGACCCTTCTCGTTCGGATCGGAGCTTGCGTCCGTGGCATATCCGTTTGGGATGTTGATCCTAGGCGGTGAAATTTATGGTTTTTTTTCAAGGGTTTTCTATCTCCCATAAATAGAGTTGGAGTAGTTTGGTTTTATTTTTGTAATGAGAGGATGACTTGCTTTAGTATCAATGAAATGAAATTTTCTTTACCAAAAAAAAAGAATATAAAGTGACCATAAACACTATAGGACATTGAGTCATGCTCCTGTCATTGGTAGGCGGTCATAAATAGGCGACTTTTACAGTTGTATAAATATGAAGTCAACCATTTTAAATATTAATTGCTATCTTTGTTTTAAGGGGTTATTAGGTGTGGTTTCTAGGGGTTTGGGTTCCACATGCAATTTGCCATTTCGCGTTGTAGCACAAAAAGTGATCCGACTTCAGTAGACTAAAAATGAACCAGAGAACGAAGGAGCTAGCATAATTGAGTGTGGATAGTTAGTGGCACTAAAATAGCAGTGCTATAGTAGAAGAGGCGGAGCCTAGATCCACACCAAATGAGCCCTAAGTTTACATCTAACAAGTAAAGTAATTTGCGGATTGAGCTTCAAATGTTGACTTAAAAAAAATTAAAACATTATTCTTACCGTTCTAAATTGTAAGTCGTTCCAACCTTTTCTAAGACATGTAGGTTTTACTGTATGTCTACGTATCAAAATCAGGAAATTGTTTGACTTTTTAGATACATAATATTGAAGGGGTACTTATTTGTGAATTGTGATAGGAGAAAGTATGTAACAATTCTAAGAAGTTAGATTAGCAATTTAGCATTGTAATATAGTTGGACAAGTTCAAGGAGCGTCGATGCTATTTACTATATCTCTATGCATGGCATGCTTTATCGTTGATATACCATTTGGCTGATTCATAACCATGATTGTATTATGATCTTGTTTTTGGTAGGCTGGTAGCATTATTGAGGCTCTCGTTGCAACGAGCCACACAATCAGAAATCTGAATCACGCACTCAATCGTGTGATACTGTAGCTTCAACTTAAATTCACGGTGGTCTATAAACGAACATAATGCTCTACAAATTAGCTGGCACGTGACATCTTGATTTGCCGTGCCAACCGTCAGGTATAGCAGTACCAAAACTGGAATTCATGTAGTGTGCTTTGATGCGACTGGAATTCATGTATGTAGCACCACCAAACCTGTGTTCGAGTCATCGACCAGTTCGACCGGATCGGACGCAACGGCAGGCAGCATCTTCTGACTGACCCGATGGTGTTTGCCTCCGACGCTAACCCGCCATCTGATCATCTTCTGATCTTGAATTCTGAAGCAAAGATTTAAAACTGCCCTGCAAAAAAACAAAGCCAAAAAAACTGCTGCATCGCCCGCATCGCACCGGCCACCAGTCACCACCCCTTTCCTTCCTTTCCAGATCTCCCCGCCCCGCATCTCCCCGCCAGCGACCGGCGAGGGCGCGCGCGCCCGCCGCCGCCTTCGCCGCAGCCGCCGCGATGTACCTGGCGTACGGGTGGCCGCAGTCGATCCCGCTGGACCCGGACGACTCGGACCGCGTGGTGCTCCTCCGCGTGCTCGGCCGCCTCCTCCTCGCCGTCTGCCCGGCCTCGCTCCACCTCTGGTCCGCCGCGCAGCACCGGGTCCGCCTAGCCCGCTCCGACCGCTCCCGGAGTCCCTCGCCGCCCACGGCCACAACGCGCACGCCGTGTGGAGCCCCGACGCCAAGACCGTCGCCGTCCTGGTCAGCCCACTCCCCTCTCCCGGACCACTTGGCTCGCTCCCGCCACGCGCGGCAGACTCACCATGCTGTTTCTGTGTGCTGCGTGCAGACCTCTTCCTTCTACCTCTACGTTTACAAGGTTCAGCACTCGGGGAAGCAACTGATCGTCGGTGGCAAGCAGGTCCCGGGGCTTTGCCTGGCTAGTATATCCCTAATTATCACCGAGAAGGTTCCTCTCGCCAATGGCGTTGCTATAACGTACTGTGTTCGCCGCTCCTTAACTCTTCCTATACAAAATGATGCGCTACGCTACTGCAGGGGAGCTGACTTGTAAGTTTGATGTCATGTTGCAGGAGCAATTTCGTGTGTGACAGCAAGAGCATGCTCCTCGGACTATCCAATGGGCATGTGCAGGTCGTGTCCTGGAATGCTGAGGTACATGGAAATGCATGCAACTTTTGTTTATCGTAAGTTACTGATTATTAGGTGCGAAATATAGGTCTGTTGTACCCGCTCTTCCTACTTGCGATGCTAAGTGATGTCTATGTATTTTGTTGTTGCTTGCCAGTTCTCAGACAGCTTCAAGCTTGGTTGCTCTGTGTGTTCGTCTGAGAAACATACTGCTGTCGTAGATGCATTGGTGTTTGATCCTCCCAGTTTGCGAGAAAACTCTAACGCAAGGCCTGCTCCTTGCTGCACAGGCAATTCTTCTATTGTCCATGTTGAGCTGTCGGTGAAGCTAAGGTTGCTGGTTGCTTTGTACTCAGGCTGTCACATTGCCCTCTGTACTATTGGTAAGAAGGGATTAAGGCAGCCTGGCAGCATCAGAGTGGAGAGATGGTTGGACACTGATGATGCCATGTGTACATCTGTGGCTTCTGAGCAACAGATCCTTGCTGTCGGCTGCAGTAGAGGTGTCGTTGAATTGTATGATCTGGCAGAAAACACACGGCATATACGAACCATTTCGTTGTATGATTGGGGGTAAGTTTCGCGTGATATTTTATTTTTTCACAAGCTATAGTAGTTGTTACTGGATACTTCTGATTGACTGCCTAAATTTCTGGCAGTTGATTCCAAATCTATGCTGATTTGCTAGACAACCCTACCTATCACTTTGTCTGGATATTACACTTTTAGCATTATGTTGTTGTTATCTTGTGCTTAGGCTAGAGTTATCAATTGTTTAACATTTCGTGGACCTTCTGTGGTTAAGGTGTAACAATGCCAATTCACACCACTCTACTTTTGGTTATTCTATTTGAAACTGAGTTGTAACTACTCCTTTTCCTTCCTTTTTTGGGTAAAAAATTGTAGGTATTCAGTGGAAGATACCGGCCCTGTTGCCTGTATATCTTGGACGCCTGACAATTGTGCTTTTGCAGTTGGGTGGAAATCTAGGGGACTTACTGTATGGTCTGTGTCTGGTTGTCGGCTGATGTGTACTATTCGTCAAACTGGTTCAAGTTCTGCCTCATCTCCAATGGTGAAGGCTAGCGCTCTAAAATTTGAGCCTCTTATGGGAGGAACATCACACATTCAATGGGATGATAATGGATATAAGTTATTTGCTGTCGAAGAAAGCTTGTCAGAAAGGGTTCTTGCTTTCTCATTCGCCAAATGTTGCCTAAATAGAGGGCTTTCAGGCACAACATATTCCCATCAGGTTCTTTATGGGGAAGATCGAATCCTTCTGGTGCAGCCGGATGATGCTGATGAACTGAAGATATTGCATCTTAATGTTCCAGTTAAGTGTTAATTTCATTGCCTTTGATTTAGTTGAGAGGCAAAAATGCTACAACATCGGTTGTTTGATGATGCATTCTTATGATAATATATATTTTTCGGTGTAGGTTTCATACATTTCCCAGAACTGGCCAGTTCTACATGTGGTGGCAAGCAATGATGGGATGTACTTGGCAGTTGCTGGCTCTCATGGGCTAGTGCTATATGATTTTGCGAAATAAAAGGTGGCGTTTTTTTTGGTGATGTTACACAAGAGCAAAAGATCCAATGCAAAGGCCTATTGTGGCTAGGAAAAATTGTTATTGTGTGCAACTATGTTGAATCGTCAAACACGTGAGTTCTCACTTCTATGCAATCTTCCTTGCTATTCCTATCTTGTAACTGACTTGGCCCGGTTTGGTGGAGCTTTGGTCGGCTTTGGCTCCAGCTCCTCCATGCACTGTAGCAAGGAGCACTTTTAGTCTCTCTTCTCAAAATGATCTAGGAGCTGGTGAAGCCACTATTTTTTTGCTTCACGAGCTCAGCTCCTCCATGCACTGTAGCAAGGGGCAGGAACTGTTTGTAGCAGTGCCTAACGGGGACGAGCGCTCACCTTTTCTGGTTGAGCATGGGAGAAAGCTCACTTTAAATTTCTCACATTGAACTTTGTTCCTTGAAATACTAGCTGAACTGCATTTTTCTGCTTATATTTTTATCTCATTTTATTAACTTAGGCCTCCAATGTCTTCTAATTACAATATATTTTAGTTACAGACATGTTTCATTCTTTTGGTTCAGGTACGAGCTTCTCTTTTTCCCAAGATATCATCTTGATTATAGCTCTTTACTCTACCGTAAACCACTTCTTGGAAGGCCAATTGTCATGGATGTTTTCCAGGATTATATATTAGTTACTTACAGTCCATTTGATGTGCATATCTTCCATGTGATGCTCTCGGGAGAGTTGTCACCTGCGAGCAATCCAGTTTTACAGGTAATGTCTGTTGTGAAAGAAATTTGCATCCCCATCAGAATGTGTTTCCAATTTTCTCTATGAATAGTTATCTTATTCTTTGTATGGGTGAACAGCTTTCAACAGTGCGAGAACTTTCAATCATGAGTCCAAAGAGCCCACCTGTTTCAATGCGCTTCATTCCTGAACAAAATGACAAAGGAGTGCTGAAACGAGATACTAATGGATCTTTGTCCCAGCAACCATCAAGGTCTCTCGCCCCCGCGTTGCGATAATGTTTACACAATCCTTTTCTCCTTTGTTTTTATTGTTTTTTATTTATGATATCAGATGTTTGATCTTGCGAACCAATGGGGAGCTTTCTGTGCTTGACATGGACGATGGGCATGAACATGCTCTCACAAATGCAATTGAACTCTTTTGGGTCACATGTTCCCAATTTGAAGAGAAGGGGAATCTTATCAAAGAGGTTTCGTGGCTTGACTATGGTCATCGGGGTATGCAGGTTAGAATGTTAGGTTGATCTTTTTATTTTGTACATAATTACTTCACCATAGATGCTTCTTTTAGGGGACAGTTATTTTTCAAATATCCCTTTCAAACAAATCTGGTTGCAGGTGTGGTACCCATCACATGGCGCAGATCCTTTTAAGCAAGAGGATTTTTTGCAGGTAAAGTTTCTATTATGCAATTTTAAGTTTTGCCACCTTTATGTGGAACTTGCTGTAGTCATAATATTTTCATATTCTGTTCTTCTTTTTTCAATTTGTGGAAGACCTCATGATGATGATATTAACAGCTAGTTATACATGCTTACCATGTGATACTGTAGTTGGATCCAGAGCTTGAGTTTGATCGTGAAGTGTATCCTCTTGGTCTTCTTCCAAACGTTGGTGTGGTTGTCGGTGTTTCTCAGAGGATGTCCTTCTCAACCGCGGAGTTTCCATGCTTTGAGCCTTCACCTCAAGCCCAAACAATATTACATTGTTTATTACGACATCTCCTTCAGGTAAGTCACCTTTCATTTTTTTGATTCTATATCTCACATTTCCATTTGTATTCTAAGATGCCATTTATCTAGTGAGAAAACAGTTGATATTGCAAAGGGCAATCTAGGTGGCTAGGTGCTTGTCGCCTCATGGTTCCTTTGTCTGACATAATTGGCAGTGGAGGTGCTGACCACTTAGTCAGGTCTTTGGGTGGGAGGCCACAGAGTTGGCGCTGGTGTGTGTGTGCAGAGGAGTACTTGTTGGGTGCTGACTGCTGGGGCATGCAGGGGGTGGGGACACAACAGGGGCAGAACCTTTTCAGGAGAGGGCTTAAAGGGGGCTCTGGTGGGGTTTGAGGGCATTATGTTTCTGTTGGATGGAAGTGTTTGGGGCTTACGCTTTGAGAGCATTAGATTCTCTCTCTTGAAAAAAAGCTTGATGTGAACATATTGTTTAGTATGAACATTGCGCTGCTTCTTTGGAGCTGGGTAGAACTTTAATACCATTCAGTAAATTAGGCAGGATGAAGGGATGTTTCATATTGAATTTCGGGTTCTAATATTTATCTCCAGTAAGTTATGTAGTAAGGCTATTATTTCCTTTTGACTCAGAATCCCAGATTGTTTAGGTCTAACTTCTTTAAAAAGATTGTTACATACATCATGAAATTCTGTTCCTGATGGTGCTGTGCTGCTCTGAGAACATTGCCTCAACTTTTGTTGACTTATTGGCGTAACAACATTTTCTGACGCCTCTGAATCTAATTATCCTATGTTAATTGTTTAAACCAGAGGGACAAGATTGAAGAAGCTTTGCGCTTGGCAAATTTGTCAGCAGAAAAACCTCACTTCTCTCACTGTTTAGAGTGGCTTCTGTTTACAGTATTTGATGCAGATATATCAAGGTACTTTTTTTTCTAGCTTGCTATATTCTGAAACAAAGGCAGTCTTCCATTGCTTGACAATGTTCCATCTATAATTTGGAGGCTTTGCTAGCTGCGCTCTGTTAAGTTCTTTTTTCCTGACATATGTTTTAATTACAGGCCAAGTGCTTCAAAAAATCAGGCTTCACAAAAAGTTGATTCTCCCAAGAAATCTCTTCTTGAGAAAACCTGTGACCTGCTGCGGAATTTTCCTGAATATATGGATGTTGTAGTCAGTGTTGCTAGGAAAACTGATGGTCGACACTGGGCTGATCTTTTCTCTGCAGCTGGACGATCCACAGAGTAAGTGGACACCCTTCTATTTGAAGTATGCATATTCTTTTAATTCACATCTTCAAGAGGTAATGTTCTTTCAATTCCTTCTGCCATTCTACTTGTAGTAATTACCATAGATAGTATCGGCATGTTCCGTTTTTTCTTAATGTTCTGTCTTTTAGTTATATATGTGATATGCCTGTAGTTTTTGTAGTTACATTACACCTGCTGCACCTCTCATAGTCGGTTCCCATCCATGTTATCTTTGTGATTCATATGTTAGTCTGTTTACTTGTCCAAAAAGAGGTTATTAAGACTAATTATCATGGATCACTAGTGTAGTAAGAATATCTGTTAATAGTCGCCTCCAAGAAATTTAGAGAATTGTCTTCCATGTGTTTGAGAGGACTGAGATGCTGTTTTATTATTTCTGTTATGTGACAGTTTTCTTCAGCTTCTTGATTCTTTATTTATTGCTATAAGCATAATTTAAGATTTATCAGGACCCCCACATTTATTGATATACCATAGCGTGAACAGAGTTTGGTATCTTAACTGGGGTGAACTTGAAATTCTTCAGACAATATCTTTACTAACTGCAGTATTTAAATTTGTCAAAGACTTGAAATAAAATACTTATGCTTTTAGTATGAACAAACTTTCATGATAGGATGTTTGAGGAATGCTTCCAACAGAGGTGGTACAGGACTGCTGCTGGCTACATACTGGTATGTAACTGCTGCGACGTGTTATGATAACCCTTTTAGAATGTTTTGATGGCTATCAATTCATATAATAATGTTGTTGAATTTATGATACTTCACTTTCAATCCCTTTTTTTTATTGCTTGCATTAATTGGTCCAATCTGTATGGAGTTTGTTTTTGATTGTTGTAGTTTAAAGTTTATGCATGAAGAGAACATTCTGTTAGTATTTTATTATGAATTTATGGTCAGTGTTAATTTTTTATCATGAAGGGCCCTGCAGCCATTGTTAATTTCTGCTATAAGTACCATTGGCAATGTTTTGAAATTATAGGTCATTGCTAAGCTGGAGGGCCCTGCAGTCAGCCAGTACTGTGCACTCCGTTTGCTACAAGTAATTCTCTTACCTCCATCATGTGGTGATTTTAGCCTGGACATTAGTTGTCTCAGATGTTCCATCGCTCCGTCTCACTTCCATATGATAATGATTGTTGCTTCACAGGCTACACTTGATGAGTCTTTGTATGATCTTGCTGGGGAGTTGGTATGCTTCTTATGCTATATGTTGTTTGTTTTCCTATATTAGTATACTTCAGATGAATAACAGAGTACCTTCATACTTAGGTTCGCTTCTTGCTAAGATCTGGAAGAGATTTTGAGAATGCCACTTCAGACTCTGAGAAGCTCTCTCCAAGATTTCTAGGCTATTTTCTGTTCCGTTCACCATATAAGCGGCAATCTTCTGACTTGAAAAGGTACACCCTGTTCTTTACACTTTAAAATGCTTCTGTTGGAAAATCTCTCATATGTTATTTCTTTTGTTTGACAGTAACTCAATGAAAGAACTTAGTCCACATATTGCCTCTGTTATGAACATTCTAGAGCGTCATGCTAGCTATTTGATGTCTGGCAAGGAGCTTTCTAAACTCGTCGCTTTTGTCAAGGGGACTCAATTTGATCTTGTGGTAAGACTCATCACTCATCGCCTTAATGAATCGTATTGTCAAAGCTGTTTGTAATCGATCTATGTTGTAACATCATGCAGGAATATCTACAACGAGAAAGGCAAGGTTCTGCTCGTCTGGAGAATTTTGCTTCTGCACTTGAACTGATTGGACAAAAGGTTCTGGTCAATTAATCATAAAGTTTTTATGATTTATTATTCTGCTTATCATTGTAAATTTATGGTATTTTGGTTGTTTCTCACGTCCCTTTGGTCCATCCATATGAATAAAGTAAGTTTTCATCTGCTTCTCGAAACTTATTTATCATGTACATGTTATTCTGATGACAGCTCCAAATGGATACACTGCAAAGCCGACTTGATGCAGAGTTCCTTCTAGCTCATATGTGTTCAGTCAAGTTTAAGGAATGGATCGTGGTGCTAGCTACTTTATTGCGGCGTGCAGAGGTAAAACTTGTAGAGTTCTATTACTTTACATGGTTTATTTTTTTTACACAATACACATGTTAACTTTTCTTAATAATTCATTGATAAACTTGCTGCTGTCTTTTCTATCTGGACTGCCCTCCCCCACAACACATACTGAAAAACAAAAATTTCAATAGGTACTATTAGTATTTTATCCATCTAACATCAGAGTACACTTTTCCACCGCTTTATGGCACTAGGAGATAAGTAGATGGTGGATAAATGGGGAGGAGCGGTGGAGGGGATGGATTTTGAGGTGGATGGTGAGGTATGAGGGCCTCAGGGATGCCCACACCCTGCAGGATGGGAGATTGGGATGATAAGGTGGAGGTTAGTAGTGGCAGAACTTCAGAAACAGACATTGTTGTGGCATGTGGTGTTGCAATCGTTTGAACTGGATCCAAACATGTGTTATCTGCGCAAAATCTTTAGTGATGACAATGTTGTTATATCTTCGTGGTCCTGCTTGGATTAGGTATAATTCTTTGAAGTCACTGATTTGAGTGGAACTTCCCAAAGAAATACCCCTCATCCATGCTCCCCCTGCAGAGTTCATCTAATTCAACTAGAACTTGCATGACACAATTAGGATATCGAGAGACTATCTACATTTGACTTACAAAAAGGAACTCTTAGAAGGATACTGACATGTGAAAGAATCCGCTACAAACTTCTTGATGGGAAATATCAATTTCTGCAAATAACATCCTAGCTTCTAATGTTTTTACCAAACAATGGAAAATATATATGATCCTAAAACAGTGAATCTAGTTAATCCCAGTTGATGTACTACTCGACCTTACTCGACCTTGTTTTGACATTGGATAAGTCTGGATGCTACTCTGACCTTTGAGAATATCATTTTTTTTTAATTTAGATTTTGAAGGTACAACTATATAGTGGGGTTCCTTTTGATGTGAATTATTTGGTTGAGAAAAAAAACTCATCCTTGCTGCTGTGATATATTTTTGCTTCCTTAGGTTTTGGTGGATCTCTTTCGGCATGATTTGCGATTGTGGAAAGCATATAGCATTACTCTACAGGTTAGTGGCCAAGATTTTTTTGTTGGATTTATGAACTTTTTAGGTGTATCTAACATAGTTACAATCATCCTTGCTGCAGTCACATGATGTTTTCAGAGAATATCTTGACCTTCTTAATATCTTGGAGGAGCAGCTTTCATCTGTCTCTGATCTTACATTGCAAAATGGACCATTGTCATGAATGCTGGATGACGACACTGATTGAAAAATCAGCTGAATGCGGCGTTTTGGCCTTGAGTTAATTAACACACCAGTCAGATGAGAACAGCGGTGGGACCTGGAATCTGATGTAAATAGATTATTCAGGGGTTTTCCCCTTTGAGAACACCCCACAGGCGCTATGGCAGTTTTTTGTGCAGTGATCAGCTAAGCACCTATTGTTGTACCATTAGTTTGTTGCAGCAGAGTTGAGTGTGCATTCTTCGCCTTACTGTAAGTATGTGCTGCACTCTTAATTGTAAAGTATATACCAATTTTGAGCAGCAAGTTGTTTTCTCTGTTCCATAGAGTCGTGTTTAAAGCTAGAAGCCTAGAACATGTAGATAGTCCTCACCTGATGTTTGTAGACTCAAGACATATTATTTAAACTGACACTGAGGTTCTTTTAATTGCATTTTTACATGCCATACTGATGGTTTTTTTTTTTTTTTTTTTGTTTTTACTTTGATCAATTAATGGAAATATCCTAACCTGCAGGAGGAATTTATACACTGGATGGGGTTGCCTTCCCCTGCCCTTTGGCAGGTTAGTAAAGTATACCCTGGAGGAAAGTTGAATTGTTTTCTACAGCTATAGGAATTCTATTTTACTTTTACAGTAGGTACATCGGTGACTATGCATTTATATTTTTGTTGACAGCATCCTAGCTGTTCATCCACAACGTGTTACAGATGTCTAGCCTTCCGGTTGCAAGGTCGTACAAATCTATATATAAATGTACACAGTGCATGCTCATGCACATGCACATGCACCAGGGTGTATTTGTATCGACCTTGAAAGGTTTGGTACAAAGTCTTCAAAAGTATACGTTGTTGTCCATCGCTATCATATTTACTGCTGTCGCAATGTGTAGTAGACTGTTGACATCCGTTCACTGATGTACGTCATGGCCAGATGCACCCTTCGCTGTATGAATGAATAGTCACCAACATGGGCAGCACGTAGTGATGTAGCCCCGCTGATGCCCGAAGGAGTTAATTAGGAGGGCAAGCAAGTAGTTAGGTGGTTTTATTTTCCCTGTCATGGTGACCATGCCGCCAGGACTCCGAATCATCGCTGCGTCGGTTGCGCAATTTGCTCGCTCGCGGGCTTCAGTTGGAGCTCGCCACTTGGCCACTTTTGCTGTCGTGGACTCGTGAAGTCGTGAGGGCAGAATCCAGTGCCTGGTGCGGCGGTGCCGTTTTCTCTTTTTTTCGTGATGCTGCCAGAAACCGGAGAATTCCCTCGGGATAGGCAATCCGATGGCGAGAGGCGACAGCAGCCTGAACGGACGGCGGCCTGCAAACATTTTTTACTGGTAGTATAGGTGCGTATCAGATGGGGAAGGTAAGGAATATCTGTATGTAAAGCCTGAGGCGGCGGTACTGGCAGGGCAAGCAGAAGACGCAGCTAGCCGTTCTCGTGTAGAGTCAGTCAATTGGAAGGAACCGTGACGTGGGAGCCCATCCAGCCGTCCATTTGAGCATCTTTCGCAGCAACCACCGGAAGTCGAAGCCGTCGCTGTCTGTCCTCCTGGACGGCTGGACGTGGAGTGACTGACTGAGTGAGGGAGCGAGCGCGCTCCATCTATCTCCGTGTTGCGGAGCCCGCCAAAGTTGCCCGAGCCCGAGCGAGTGGCGCCTGTCGCGAGCCCCAGACCTGGCTGAGTGAGGCCCCCCGGCCGGCCGCCACCGGCCAGGTGCGGCGGCAAAGGGAGACGTGTGACAGTTGATGGCAACAGCCCCTATCGCGGAAGCGTCCACGCTGGCCGCCCAATCTGCGACTGCGACGCGCGACACGGCGCTGGCTATTCTCGGACAGCGAGGACCCGACGCGACCCGCCCGGCACCAGCACATGACAAAGGCACAGCAAGGAAGGCAGAACTGGAACGAGCCGAGCGCCCGCACCGCAGGCCGCATGTGGCAGTCATGTGGTGGTGGTGCCTGTGCGAATTAGCAGTCTCCGACCCGCACGATTTCCGTGACCTCTCGTGCGGCGCCAACGGCGCCTGCCTTCCCCGCCTACCATCAGCTTGCGGCTCCGCGACGGCAACCGGGGCCACACGCGGATGTTGCCGCGCACGGCGCCGCGCGGGGAGAGCCACACCACACGCACGCACGGTCACGGTTCGGCTTGGTTCGGTTGGCGCCCGAAACGCCAAAGGGGTATGGCGGGACGCACCCGCGGACCGGCCGTTGGCGAGGAGTGATTGGAGATGCAAATCCCCGGTGCCGGCGTTTTGTTTCTGTTTTTGTCGCGTGCTGCCCTCTTCTGTTGTGAGCGCGCGAGAGCCGCGGCGAGAAAGCAACCGCACGCCCGGCGGCAACGGCTGCGTGGCATCGGATTTTTCCGCCCCCTTCCCCTCCTTGATGAGGCCATGAGGGGCGGCTGATGCTGATACAGGCATGCATATAGCAATCCTGATGGCCACCTTGATGTACGTGCCATAAATCCTTATACCGTGTGACGAGGACCGGTGAACATACACGGAATGTTTTTTTTTTCCTCCCTTCTTTTTCCTTTTTGCGAGGAAACAAGCATACACGGAATGATTGGGGGTATACGTGTCGACGGTCGGTCGGCGGGGTCGAGTCGACGGAAGGTGCGCGTACAAGGTGAAGTGTGCTTGTTAACTGCTTTGCTTGCTGCAAAGTTTAGGACTCTTCAAGTTTTACGGCACCAAGTTAGACCAAGGCATGCAGCAAATTAAAGGCGCAAACTAAGGTACGTAATGGGTATTTAGAATAGTGTCCTTTGTTAATATATAAACCGTGCCCGGGCGGGTGAAGATTATCCCCTGATCATGATAATGTGAACAGTATCGTTTTAGGGGAGTGTGACGGAGCATCCTGATCTTCTATAGTGTGTCCATGTGTCATGTACGTACATGACAGAGCACACCCTGAGCCGTGATATATAAACATATTACAGCAAAGTGACAATTAACAAAATAGCTCAATCTTATCCGGCCTGGAAAAGGAGCACGTCACTGCCTCACTGGGCAGCAACTCATGCAGATCCATGCAACCTCCACTCACTAGACCTTGTTAACTTCATTCCCAATCGTCCTGTCGTCAAGGGAGAGAGTTTTATTCAATGACATATAACCCTGACGAGCACGGAATGAACGACAAAATGGCAATAAGATCAACCGCCTTTTCTATATATCATGCATGGCCAAGAATTATTTTTTTGAAAATATATATAATTATTTAAATTTCCTATACCCCTTTTCGACACAAACCTAGCTAAATGGAAGCGCTAGCCAGTGAGCTAGCTAGTAGCCTCTGCTCACTCACGTCTTTTTTTTTTTTTTTTTTTTTTTGTTTGTTGCTAGAATAGCCTGCTCACGTCTCTTAACGCCGATCCTCGATCAGGAATATATTCTTGGCTATGAATTTGGTTTTCTAGAATTCTGGTACATATATATGGTTTTGATTCTTCTCCTTTAGAGCACAGCACTGACGTTTGCCTGCTCTTTTGCATTATTGCAAGTACCTATTGGTGTCACCTTTGGCCTTTGCCAAATTTTTCGTTCACAATATGTGGAGCATATCTGTGATAACGTTGAGCTAGCGCTGACCTACGACAATGACTTGTCAAAGCTTTTTAAAAGTACTCTCCAATCCTAGTTAAATATAAGTTCGGTTGGATTTGGGCAGAAGAGGGTGAAAGGACTGTATGTGTTGTCCATCGAGCTTCACCAGATCCAGCCAATATAGGTGGAAAGTGTGTTGGATTAAAAATGGATCAAGAAGTTGTATGTTGAACTAATATCTTAAACTTGTTGTCGATGCATTTGGTAGAACTTATATTTTATTAGGCATTAAATCAAGTACTCCACCCGTTTTAAATTATATATAAGCCAAATTCTGATTTTTTTTAAGTATATGGTTTTTGCTAAGCATCTAGATGCACATTTATATCTAAACGACTTAGTGATCCACGTATGGTTTTGATTCTTCACTAAGAGCATATTACTGAGGTTTGTACGCTCTCTTTAGCATCATAGGGCATATTTGGTATCATCTTTGCCTTTTTCTTTTGTGAGTAGTCATGGGGGTATATTTCAAGCACATCTTATGGTATCCTTGACTTGAGTGCACCATTCTATAGCGACTTAACGTCACCTTCTGTTAGATAATATATATATCTTTAGTTAAAATTATAGTACCAATAGCATTCCATGAAACATGAAAAGGAATCTTCCAGTCTGTTTTGCATGTCACAAATTTGTTTTTGGCTGGACTAAGATAGGCCTCCATTTTGTGAGAACAGGCATTTGACTACCATTATTTTTTTTTTTATTAATGCATAATTTTATTACTAATGTCAACTTATCTATGATTACAATTTTGTTTAACATACTAACTCCGCCCCCTAAAGTACAAAGAATCCATATTTCAAAATTTAAACTAAAATACAAGGTATTTTGGATCACCCAAGACAATAAGCCAATATTTAAGCAAAATAACAACCACACTATTACTCCCTCTATCCAAAAATAGCAAAGGGTATAAGATTGTCTTTTGTCACACTTCTAATTTATCTACAAAATCATTAGAATACATTGTATTTTAGGACATATAGAGTAAATAACAAATAACACATGGCTCAAACAATTGTTGGTTAAAGAATCATGCATGTCCTAATAAAACCCATCACACCTATTAATTAAATTAATCTGAAGCAAATAGAGTAATGAACCATGGATAGCGGATTTATATCTGCCTATCTAAACATATATTTCTTATTACAATCTTAAACTCTATAAAAACATTATGTATACATATCAACATTAACACCACATTAGTGGATGCAATCGTAGTAGCACCGACCTATCCATACAATGTATCCACCTTAGCACACCGGATACTTATTATCTACTAACATGTGGATGCACAATCAAATCAATCTAGACACACTAGATAGGCGCTGTGAGTCATATGGGTAACGACTAGAGGGGTGTACACACAGTGAGACACTTGACTCAGTAGTGACGAAGCATGTGCATTGCCGTACGTGACTGGTTCCATACGCGTGCGTGTGCCGGCGCAGCCGCAGTACCCAGCCGCCCAGGCAAGCGACCGAGCCGAACTAACCCCCGCCCGGCCGGCGGCGTCGCGAGATAAATCGGGAGCAGAGGAGCGAGCAGCCTAACAGAAAGGAAAGAAAAAGCCGCGCCGCGTGTCCTCCCAACCAGGCAGCCACTGCCACCCTCCCCCACCTCTCGACCCCACCCGCGCGGACCCGCACGCCCCGCACCGCCTCCCTCCCGCCCGCCCCCAAAACCGGCGCCGACGAGCCCCAGCGCCCAATGGCGGCGGCCTTCCTCGTCCTGGAGCCCCGCGTGACATGATCCCTGGCCCCCGAGGAGGGGGGAATATCCGCGCGCACCACAGCCAGAGAGCCCGCCCACACCCCCAATCCTCGCCTTTCCCACCGCAAATCCTCCTCCGTCTCTCTTCTCTCCTCCTCCCAGCCTCAGCGCTCGCGCTGCCCGGCGGCAGCAATTGGCTGCTCGTGCTCGCGTGGACCCGGATCGCCGCCAGGTGCTCTATCTCTCTCTCTCTCTCTCGCGTGGATTCTCTGAATTGTTTCATGCTCATCAGTTGTTTTGTTCTTCCGCGTCTGTTCGTTCGTTGGTTCGTTTTGGCCCTTCCCCTTACCCGAGGGAATTCAGGGGGTTGCTTTTGGTGCGGGGCGGCGGTTTGAGATTTTGCTGGAAAGGGGTGGGGTCGAGATTCGTGGGAGTCGTGGCATGCGGTTCCGCAGCTCCGCTCGAGGTGCTGCAGCGAGATTGCTGGAGCTCATCCCATGATTTTTGTTTTTTTGTTGAGTCTGATCGCAGGCCTTTAATTTCAGCACGCGTGCGTTAGCCTTGCTTGGCCCTTGTCATGGAAGGAAGGTTGTTCAGCATGCATCAACTTTGTTTCTTACGTATCGAGTGTCTTTAATTGCTGTGGGAATTTAGGTCATTATTTGTGATCAGTGATGAGGGCTCACCCTGTGTGGGATCAAAGCTTTCCCTTCTCGACAGCAGATGAATTCTGCATTTGTTTTATGGAATCCTTTATTTTTGGTGGTCCTTGTTTTTTTGGAAAATCGTTGCAGAAACTGGGACTCTGGTAGCGGTAGGATTTTTCTGAGGTGCTATTGGATGGACTTGCAAAAAATAAAGTACTCCTATATTAGTATGTGGTAATAACTTGTGTGATTTGGTAACGGAGCTTCGTGTAGATCAGTTACCTGTGTGATGGAGATGCTCACTTCACTTTTTTTCTTGCCTTCCTTTAATGCATTAATAACTGTTTCTTTGCCCCCTTTCAACAGGAAGTGGCTAATTGGTGCTGCGCATAGGACTTGCTGGAAGTGCTGATCAAGTGAACCTATTCACTTCAACTTGGTTTCAGTCTCATACAAGTATGGCACCCTCTGCCGCAGCCCCGGGTGACTCTGAGGCTGAGGGGACACCACGCATGGCCAAGTTCCTTTGCAGTTTTGGAGGCAGTATCCTTCCCCGGCCACTCGATGGCTGTCTTCGATATGTTGGCGGCGAGACAAGGATTGTCATGTTGCCGCGCGACATATCATATGCCGACCTAGCTGCACGGATGAGAGAGCTCTACAAGGATGCTGATATCATCAAGTACCAGCAACCTGATGAGGATCTGGATGCGCTGGTCTCGGTTGTGAATGACGACGATGTGGTGAACATGATGGAGGAGTACGACAAGGTCATTGCCACGGGGGAGGTGTTCACTCGGCTCAGGATCTTCTTATTTTCTCAACATTTGGATGATGATGCTGCATCAGTGGCTGTGCATTATAATGTAGACGAGCGGGAAACAGAGAGGAGGTATGTAGATGCGCTCAACAGCCTTGGTGATGTTAGGTCTCCTTCCTCTCCTGTATCTGTGGAGCAGCTTTTTGGCATTGGAGGCAATGATTCAGGAATTCCAGATTTTGCTGGCTTGAGACATTTGAATGTCCCTCGTCCGTCACATAATCAGAGGTATGGAGAGATGGATTCCCCTTGGAGCCCTGCATATGTCTCACCAGGTCCGTACGGAGTGCATGACCCAAGGGATTTTCCAATTTCGCCATCATCTGCAAGGTTCCAGGTAGGAGCGGAGGATTTTGATGAGAGGCTTCCTGATGACTTTGTAAGGCAGTCACCGAAATATCGGCATTATGAGGCGCAGTCACCATCACATATGGATAATTTAGTCTGGCTTCCACCTGGTGCTGTAGTTCAGCAAAATGCAGGCTTTCCTGGTAATTTGAGCCGGTCCAACAATTTCTTGGATGGGAACAGTGGATGTGATCATTGCCGTTCACCATTCCAGAAGGGTCAAGGTTCAGCGAGTGATCCTATCTATATGAATCCTCGTTGGACTCGGCCAGTCCAACAGCATTTTGACCAAGCAAGCATGATTAATGATTATCCAAGTCACCATACTAGTTCTTGTTCAGATTACTGCCGCCCTGTTGAGCATTATGTGGGAGGTCAAGATGCTAGATTGGAAAATGGTGTTTATGTTAAAGAGCAAAATGGTGGTCATCCCCCCATGTTTTATAATGAGTCACATCCTCATGATAGAGTCTGGCATGCACATACCAACCAAAGTCATCAGCGGTATGAGGAGCCAAGGCTGCATCATCCTGCTAATGGTAGAGTGATGGAGCCATACATTGCCGATGCCAACTCCATAAATTCAGCATATGCACCAAACAAAGTATATGAAATGCATTCAGCATCTCTCAGTCGTTCTAGTCATGAAAGTCCTCACTATTTTCATGGTAGCAGTGAGGTCATAAATGACACGTATCACAACCAACAAGTTGGAGGCAGTGGGTCATATGTGCAGCCAGCGGGGTTTGAAGAATCCCCTGGGCAGCATTACAACCAATCTTCGGCCTATGGTGCAGATTCCTTTTACCAAATGCAGCAGAATTTGCCACCCATTCAGTCTCTGAGGAGGAGAGCGAACAGCCCTGTTCACACTGCCTCACCATATGATTCCCCACACCTGCCAATGCCAAATGGGAGCATTAACACAAACTTTGTTAGAAATACTGGTGATGTCAGTCCCAGGATACCAGGTCTTCCTGGATATGATCGAATGCCAAACCCATGGACTTCTCCCAATGGCAACATACCATATAGAGTTGTTGGGCATGATGTTCCTGCTGCCATGGAAAACACTAGCGCTTTTGGTCCTAGGTCTATTCCAACTGCTGCTCAGTATGTTCAGCCTTTTATTGCTCCTGAATCAATCCAGCATCAACCTGGAGCTCCATTGAGGGAGGTTCATCCTGAAAGAGCATACCCTGAACCCATGCCGGCATCATATGCTGATAGCAAAGTAGCTGTTTCTGCATTGCCCCTCACTGATCAATTATCCAGGTTGGATACAAACACAACGAAGAAACTTGAAGGTCCAGATGATGTTAACTCTACTCGAAATGTGAATGAAGCAACTCCTTTGCATGCTGTGAATGAACCAAGTACCTTACCACACCATGTCAGGGCTGTACATGAAGTTGATCCTAAGCAGGAGAAGCCAACTGGACATGAAAGCAGGCAAAATCAACATGAAGCTGGGGCTACAGAACTGCAGGAATGTGGGGCTATTTCAGAGGATAGGTTGAATTTCCTTCCTGAATTAATTGCCTCTGTTAAAAAGGCAGCACTGGAAGATGATGCTGAGACAAAAATAGCCCAATCAGATGCTAATGCTGCTGTTTCACCTGTTCCTGATGATGACGATAATGGAAAGAAGCTGGATGAGGCAACTGCTGGTGTAAGTAATGCTTCAAAATTGAGCATTTTAACTACTAAACTACAAATGGTCTCAACTCAAATCGTTTTGTTTTGCAGAATACAGATGCAAATCAGGACTCTGATTTGCAAGGAAGCCTTGATCGGCAGAAGAGCTCCAAGATTGAGTCCACAACTGCTGAAGCTGAAGCTTTGTCGAAAGGACTACAGGTATGTTTGGTGGTCTCTTTTTGTGTAGTACTGTTTTGAATTTTACCTTATGTTCCATTTATAATCTGTATGGATCATGCAGACTATACAAAATGATGATTTGGAGGAAATTAGAGAGCTGGGTTCAGGTACTTATGGGGCGGTCTATCATGGCAAATGGAGGGGATGTGATGTTGCTATTAAAAGAATAAAAGCAAGTTGCTTTGCTGGAAGACCATCTGAGAGAGAGCGTTTGGTATGTTTAATTTGCTTTGTTGATAGGTCCCTCAAATTTAGATTTTGTGCTTTCAAAATGTTTACATTACTGGTTCACAAAGTTTGGCAGTATTCTGAAGTCTGAACAATATTTTGAGTTACTCAACTGGGCTGAGGAGAAAGTAAATTTGAACTTATGTTTCTGTGCAAAATGATTCTAGTTCAGCTATATGTAATTTTTGCAGATTGCGGATTTCTGGAAAGAAGCTCTGATCCTAAGCTCACTTCATCATCCAAATGTGGTTTCATTTTATGGTGTAGTTCGTGACGGTCCGGATGGAAGCTTGGCAACCGTTACTGAGTTTATGGTCAATGGGTCTCTCAAACAGTTCCTGAGGAAAAAAGACAGGTACTACATTTCTTAATTCAAGAAATAAGATTATATTTGTTCTTTTAGTTCTCCTTTATCAATCCCTAAAATGAAGTACTTGTGCAGGACAATAGATCGCCGGAAGAGAGTAATATTAGCCATGGATGCTGCATTTGGCATGGAGTATTTGCATGGGAAGAATATAGTCCATTTTGACCTGAAGTGTGAAAATCTACTGGTGAACATGAGGGATCCGCAACGACCAATCTGCAAGGTTTGATCCCTTCTCCAGCCTTTCCCTTTACTCTTTATCTTTCTGGGGCATTCTTGTGGCAATGGTTGATATCTTCTTCTGACTTTTCCCCAACTCATACTTTCCGACCAGATCGGTGATCTCGGACTATCAAAGGTTAAACAGCATACTTTGGTATCTGGTGGTGTTAGAGGAACCTTACCATGGATGGCACCAGAGCTTCTGAGTGGGAAAAGTAATATGGTGTCAGAGAAGGTAAGACTGCTCTGTCTTGTAATCACATTTATTAGACCATATTAAACAATGCCCTGCATTTTTTGTATTCTGACAAAAACTATTTTTGTGTATCTTGTAGATTGATGTATATTCGTTTGGAATTGTCATGTGGGAGCTGCTTACTGGGGAAGAGCCATACTCTGATATGCGTGCTGCTGAAATTATTGGTAATGTCAAGTTCCCTATAGTAATGTAAAATGCTGTGCCTTGATCTGTTACGACACTTTCCACCACGTTTCGACATTATGTTTTGGTATATCTTATAATAATTTGTGGAATTCAGAACTGTGAACAGATGTTCAGTGGAAGCTATCTTCTAGAATTTACTTGTGTTTGGATTTGGATGCAGCTTTGAAAGAACAAATAAGGCTGAGCTAATAAAAAAGAAGGTGTAATGTATAGTGGACATATAAATGGGTCAGTTGTAAAGTCCCCAGATGTCTTGAGTAATGAAGGTGGGACATATATTTAAATAGTGGACTTCAAAATTCAAATACAGAGCCAGATTATGTAGTTGGCATGCTGTACCTTGAATCGGGTTATTGCAACTGCAATGATGATGAAGGTTCAAGGATATAAAAATCTAAGTGTATGGTGTAGTTGTGTAGTTGCACTTTCAGAATTTTTTTTCTTTTTTAGATTTTCCTGTGATAGCATGATTTTTCTCCCTTTGCATGGTAACATTGTGCTGCGTCATGTTCAGTACAGATATGATACAGATAGGGAATTTATGTTAGAGTTTTTGAATCTTAGTCATAAATATATCGCCGAGGCTTCTTGTTATTATGTCACTGAAGTGATTTCATTGCAATGCATTTTTTAGGGGGCATTGTAAACGATTCCCTACGCCCTCAAATCCCTTCATGGTGTGATCCTGAATGGAAGGGGTTGATGGAAAGCTGTTGGTCCAGTGATCCAGCTGAGAGACCGTCCTTCACTGATATATCTCAAAGGTTGAGGAAAATGGCCGCTGCAATGAATGTGAAGTAAAGGTTCGAAGCCATAAATGGGTCATGTAAGTGTTTCCACAATCCAATATAGTGATTACAAGAGGAAGATAGTTCAAACTGGATTATTGAGTAAATATGTTACAAATGTCTTGGCAGCATCTCAGTTTACCCTACTCCAAGTGATTATTTATCAAGTGCTTACTTCATGGAAGAAAAATTTATGTCATGGAGATTACAAAGCATGTCTAATGTGAGTCAGCTATTGGGTTTGTTTATTCCTTGTTTGACCCACTAGTAAAAACTGACGTTTCTGTTACCTGTTTCAGGATTTTTTTTCTGATCCTGGAGTAAACTGGCTATCATTTGCCTTCCGTCGAAAACAAGTATGCTATATAGCGTATTGTCTTGATGGGAACTGTTGGACTGTAATGTAAATAAGTTTTGACTTGCTTCATCTTCCTGGCACGTATTAGATGTGCAAAGTAATAGGCACGATCAAAGCTGGACACAGTTATCCTTTTTCCCCATACAAATTGTGTCCTAGGAGAGATGGATCGAACACAACTAGAGCTACCCTTGTCCAGATTGTACATAGTCTAAAAATAAGAGTATACTGTTTCCCCTGTATATATCATCACTTCCAATTTGAATACCCATATATTTACATCGTCCTTGTGTCACCTCTCCATGTCTGGTTATGTTTTGTTGAAAAAGTTATCTTGTGGTTGTGCCCAACTGCCATTTATTTGGAGGAAAAGTAGAGTAGTTTCCTGTTCAGTCCTCATCGACCAGGTAATAACACTGTCTATCCAAGGAGACCATGGTGCCACGGTATCACTTGCATGCCATTGTTGTGCTCCATTGTTCGCCATTCTGCACGCAATTGCCGGTAATTTTTAAGAGTTTGTTTGCAGCATATAATTTTGCAGACATAATGGAGAAGGATGTTTAGGTAGCTCTGCTCCATGAATGTATGGCCATTGTGATGCCATTTTGAGATTCTCATTGTTGGTCTCACGTACCTGCCAAGTTTTGTTCTTTTTTATATATGCAGGAATACCTTATTACAGTCCGATTTAACAATTATAATTTCGCCACCCTGTGGTATATAATTTCGCCAAAATTACAGTGTAGCCTAGCTATTAGTAGTAAGTAACCTTTTTTTTTTTCGAACAAGGGGCTTCCCCATTTCCATTTCATACAAAACGGAAATACAGCAGAGTTTTTAAACGTTCAGGCAGCAAAAAAAGAGAACTCAGAGTACGCTAGAACATGGGGGACAAGTTAACCCCAGAACGCCCCAAGGGCTACCAGACCAGAAACAAAAGACTGACGCTGCTAGTATGAACCATCATCAGAGGAACACAAACGCTATTCCTGCTCAACGTCGCCATCTCCTTCAGTTCCAGGCAGCAGCTTGATGTGGTTCTGGTCGTCTTGTTTCAGCAGCTCGACAGCGATCTTCAGCATAGCTTCAACGGCTTTGCACCACGCCTCCCTGTCATCCTCCTTCAACAGACCTGCCCAAAATTTCATGAGTGCGCATGCATGGCTTATGATCTCCAGAATATTATGTATCTTTTTCCCATCAAAGCAAATTGCATTGCGTTTTCTCCAGACTGCCCAACAGATGGCAGCAACTCCCAAAGCATGGAATTGTTTGCCTTGGGGAATCCAAGTATCACACCAATCCCAGCATTGTTTCAGAGAAGTGGGCACAACATTAGCACCAATACATGTTGCAACTATAGCCCAAATAGACTTAGCAATAGGGCAGGTAAAGAAAAGATGGTCAACAGTTTCATTTTGCTGACAGAAATAACACATAGGATCACCACTCCAGTTTCTTTTCAGCATATTATCTTTGGTGAGAGTTGCATTATTAGCTAACAGCCAAAGAAAAATTTTAATCTTGGCAGGTATTCTACCCTTCCAGATTTTCTTAAACTGACCACCATTGTCAGAACTTGTAAGAGCATTGTAAGTAGATTTAACAGAGAATTTGCCACTCTTTTCAAATTTCCAGCAACATCTATCCTGGTGAAGGGTTAAATTTTGGCTCATGATTTCATCCCTCAGAGCCATCCATTCAGAATTTAAATCTGGTGGCAACCATCTACTAAAAATAATGGGGATAGACCCACTATGCATTTGGGCTACATTAATTTCCTTTTGTTCACACATTTTAAACAAAATAGGATGGGACTGACATAAAGGTTTATCATTTATCCAGTGATCCCTCCAGAGCAGAGTATTTTCCCCATTATTCACCTTCATCTTTCTCCCTTGGAGGTAGATATTTTTAATTTTCAGCAGGTCAGCCCACATGGGAGAATCACTTTGTTTATGCTTTATAGAAAAGATAGAATCTTTTTTGAGATATTTGAAATTAATGATAACCTGCCAAAGCCCAGTTTCATTCTCGAGTTTCCACCACCATTTGCACAAAAGACTGAGATTCATTTTTCTGATGTCCTTAATGCCCAAACCCCCTTTCTTCTTACTTTTGCATATTTTGACCCATTTGACAAGATGATACTTTCTCTTTGTATGTCCACCTTGCCAAAAGAAGGTCCTTCTATCCTTATCCAGTGTCTTAACCACTGTCTTAGGGAACAGATAAACAGACATGCAATACATTGGGGCATTATTGAGACTGGCAGTTATTAGAGTTGATCTGCCAGCAATGGTCATAGTTGACCCTTTCCATACATCTAATCTCTTGGCACACTTATCAAGGAGAGTGCCCAATCAATCACATGCAGTCTGCTAGGACTCACAAAAACACCCAGATACTTGATAGGGAAGTACCCAATTTGACAGTTGAAGATTTCAGCATATTCCTGAGCTTTGTTTCCCAGATCATTAATCACAATTACTTCACTTTTGTCAAAGTTTATCTTGAGCCCAGCCATCATCTCATACAAATAAAGGAGCAGTTTTAAATTTCTTGCATTCTCAATATCATCTTTTAAACATACAATGGTATCATCTGCATCTTTGCAGAACAGCAACACCATGTGGTATGATATGTTCAATAAGCCCACAAATAATGCCATTGTTTTGAGCCTGAACTATCATCCTGGTAAGACAGTCTGCAACAAAATTGAAGAGAATTGGGGATAGGGGATCTCCCTGTCTAACCCCTTTATAACTCTTGATATAGGGACCTATTATGTCATTTATCTTTACACTAACAGTCCCCCCAGACACCACTTGCTTAATCCAATTACACTAGACACTACTAAAGCCCCTGGCTTCCATGCATTTAAAGAGCAAGGCCCAGTTTACCTTATCATATGCTTTCTCGAAATCTAACTTCACAATGATGCCACATTCCTTTCTAATTTTTGTCTCATGTAAAATCTCATGCAAGATCATGATGCCAGATAAAATGTTTCTACCCTTCATGAAAGCTGTTTGTGCAGGGTGAATCAATTTTTCAGCAAAAGGTTCAACTCTTAAAGTCAACACCTTAGTAATGAGCTTGTAAAGACAGTTTAGCAAACATATAGGCCTGTATTGCTGGATTCTAGCAGCATCTGTTACTTTTGGTAATAAAGTTATAATACCATAATTGATTCTAGCAATATCAACCTTGCCTTCATGGAAATCAAAAAAGAGTTGGACAATATCATCCTTGATGATATGCCAACATGATTGATAAAACTCAATTGGAATACTATCAGGTCCAGGTGCTTTTTTTTTTTCCATTTGGAAGAGAGCAGCCCTTATTTTTGCTTCAGAAAAGGATTTGCATAACTCTACATTGTCATTCTCACTCAGCATAACAACATTAAGCCAAATGTCATTACTAATATTGATATCAAAAATTGGGGCTGGCCCAAAAAGATTAGCATAATACTCAGTTGCATGTTCAAGGAGGTTATCATTTCCTTCTATGATTTGCCCATCTTTCTCAAAACTGATAATTGTGTTTTTGCTTTTTTCTTCCATTAGGTAACCTGTTTTGATCTGCATTATTGTTCAGAGCTCCTTGCACTTGTCCTCCCAATCAGACTCAGTTTAACTTGACCTTGCAGGGACTCTTTGTCGTTGACACCTTTGGATTTTGGAACCTGCTGTTCCTTGAAATCTTTACCAACACTATATTATATACACCAGTATCTGAGCTATGATAGACCATGCATGGTTCATATGGGGAACTTTAGGGTAGACGTGCCTTTCCCCTGTCTGATCATCACTCACTGATTAGCCTAGCTAGCCTCGCAGGACCTGTCTGGTTAACAAAGAACAAAAGAACCCCAACTTGCTCACCGAACCACACAATTAGCTGCCACTACTAACACTAAACTATCACAGCACCAAATTGCAGCTCAAAAGTCAAACACGTTAACAAATGACACGGGCCGCCATTCGCCTCCCTCCTTCGTTCTCTTCCCCGTGTTGTGTTGCTGAATCGATGAACTGAAAGGATTTTTGATGAACTGAATGTTCTGTTCCTTGATGATATGCCTTGTTGCCTGCCATGGTTTGTGCGCGTAGGTGACAAGAGTCAAAAGCTCCTCCGGGACATGAAGAGGGGTTTGTGCGCCATTGCATTGTAGAGTATGTGGCTGAATCATTGGAGGACAGTAGTCACAGTAGGTGCGGCAGGGTTTGGCCGCTTCTTCAGAGCTCAGGGACACACCAGCTAGGCTAGTTAGGTTCGTGCAAGAGTATACATATACTACAATAACAAATGGACATATAGTTGATTGGCCACTTGATTGACTGAAATTTAGTGATTATTTGGTCTGTAATCTGTTTGTGTTCACTTGATTAATGATCGTTGCGGTGATGTTTCGCACGCTTGCATGCATTGGCAATGGCAATGACAGGTATAAAGCAAAGTGATCTCACGCTTGCAGAATTAAAATGTGATGAAGGGTGAATAGATCAGCTTAGCAGGTGGAGCTGTCTAGATACTGGACATGAAACTTGATAGAAATGACAGCTTTTTTTTTTTTTTTTTTTTCGAGACCACGACTTCACGCGTTTTCATTAAGAAGAAGAGCCGAAAGAACGGCAGGTAACGGTACAATGGATTCGCAAGTAATCCATAGATTACCAACGAAATCCATAACACAAACACAAAGCAAGAAAAAAGAGAGAGGGGGGGCACCCTCCACCTAACAACCCCCAGAACTGAGCCTAATACAAGAGATAACTCAACACCTAGGTAGCCTAATAGAAATGACAGCTGCAGTCTGCAGAGGTGGGCAGCCAGGGCTTGCTTGCTTACTTACAATAATCGCAACACGGGTTCTCTGATCTCGTGTCATGAATCTTGAGTCACAGCTGGGCGGGGTCTCAGATTAGAATAGGGGACCGGACTAGTTCTAGGAGTATTATTATGCATGGTAAGGCTGTATCTTGTAGAGTAGCTAAGCTAGTCTCCAGCTGATACTGGCGAATTATTCATGCATCTTCATGGTCACTCTCCTTCGATTAATCTGTCTGGTGTCGGTATTCTCACACCACGGTTTGAAAAAACTTGTTAATACCTCTGTATTTACTCCAACATTTCTGGTACCCAGTTGGCAGTAACTCCAAATTCAGAACAGGGATTTGAGAATGCAGATTTCCTCACTTCCTCTTGTCTGCTCCTGGTTCATTCAGACCTTTTTCAAAATATACTATATATATAAGTACTATAAAGGCTCCTGGTTCAGGGATGCTTGATGAGATTCAGAAAACCCGGAATAGAATAGTTGAGGCATAGGTTGGATCCGTTCCCTTGGTCGCTTCTGAAAAGACAGAATTCGACACGGTGGCGAGCTAGCTAGCTGAGAGCCCTGCCAGGCTTTTCTTTCTCCTCTCTGTGTCTGTGCTTTGCTAGCTAGCTATGGTGATGCATGCCATGCAACAACCAGAGCCAGAGGAATCTCCAACCCCAATGCAATGCAATGCAATGCAAGTGAGATTTCTTACTGATTTCTCCATCCGGCCAGCACGGTTCCGGCCGTCGCGACACATGCCACCACCAACCACCCTTTTCATTCCACTAGGGCGGCGGCCACCTCGCCATGCATCTGCTGATGAGCTGATCTGATCTCCCTGCCGTCCTTTGCCGCTCACGTCACGGTGTAGAAGGCAGCTAGCATCCTTTGAAGAAGCAGTGGAATTATTCAGGCTCTTGCAGCCCCTGACGTCAAGCAGCTTACAGCAACACCACCAGAGCACCAACAGGTGTCCGTATAAGTGCACTGGGAATTCAGATGTCTTCAGAGTTCAGAGAGACAGCAGGAACAGGAACAGCCTAACAGGGCCGGCTGCTTTTTGAATTTTGATCTGTTGTTGCCGTGAGCCGGTGATAGCAACTGGTCTGGTCAAATCAGTAACGATGATCTTCAGGCTGAAGCAATTAGCGTCACCACTGATAACTAACAACTTTTGGTTTCTTTTTCCCAGATAGCGTTAAGAAATATCCTGCCGGCCGGTTAAATCCGGCACTGTGCTCAGACAGTGAAATGGAAACTTATCTTTGTCGCCGTGTCCATGATCGACAGACAGAGGGGCCATATATTTGCCTGCCTGCTATAGTGCGATGCAAGTATATCACATGAATGGAAGAACCCTAACGGCATAGAGGCTCGTCCAGTCCAGTCGCCCTGCTGTTTGTCGGGGCAAAAAAAAACTTGAGATCGATGGATCGATCGGTTGGCTCTTGCTTGGCTGGAGAAACGGATTGACAGGTGTGTGTGTGTGTGATGAGGCCTTTGTTGATCTGATCGGATGAATGGATCTTGCATGGTCGATCGATCGCCTGCATGAATGCAAGATGGAGCTGTCCGATCATCAACGGCTACCATATATAGCCTTTTTATCATGGCCGTCTAGTGTATTACTGTCTATTGCCTAAACGGAATGCTCTGTAATGCTAGAATGCTAGTTTTGTTTCTGTGGTTGTACGTTGTGCTATGCTAGTGATTATGCCGTCTGAAGAACGGCAAGGGCGTGATTATTATGCGAATATAATGTGGAGTTTATGAGCTAGATAGATTTCACGGAATCCCCCTCTATAGCTTTAGTTGCGTCACCGTGTAGAAAATCATGTATCATGTGTCAATATATATGTGAGGAGAGAAATTACAAGGAAAAAGAAAGGCCGACGTTTTGATTGATTTTACCTACCTTATTAAGTTATTGTGTACTC
This sequence comes from Hyparrhenia diplandra, assembly GCA_015847255.1. NCBI lineage: Eukaryota > Viridiplantae > Streptophyta > Magnoliopsida > Poales > Poaceae > Hyparrhenia > Hyparrhenia diplandra. The sequence continues at coordinate 66,847 of JADLZK010007462.1, forward strand.
CCGACGTCCCATAGAATTTGTCGTTTTTGACTTTTAAACTTCATGTTTGACCATCCGTCTTATTCAAAAATATTTATGCAAAAGATAAAATAAATTAATCAATATTCAAGTATCTTCATTGATAAAATAAGTCATAGCAAAATAAATTATATTTGTGTAAAAAATTTGAATAAGACGAAGATCGAATAAGATGGCACGGAATCAGGGGGTGACAAAACTCAGTGGGACGGAGGGAGTAGATATGATGATAAGAACACACAGCATGAAGGCATGGCTCATATGTACTTTGTTTTGGGGTGCAGACTGCGGAGCCTCTGATTAGGCCAAAGTACTACTATGCATATGCATTCAAATACTAGGCTCCAATGAGGCTCACCAAAGGACATCCGGTTATTCCCACTGCCTTTTGCAACTTTTCCCCATTTCTTTGTGCTCATCTCCTTTGATTCCTTTTCCATTTCCCCTCCAAGTTTTAAGACTGCATGCTTTAATATAATCCATCCCCTGCATGTTGCTGATGATGTGCCAGGCAATGCAATGCAAATAAATTAAGGGGAATATGACTCTGCAGGAAATGACAATCAGGAACGTACCAAATGACTCGCCCCAACCATTTTCCCCTTTGCTACGACGACCCTGCTGCTACGGGGTGTGCTTATTTAATTTAAGCCATCCTACTTTTGGGGCTAATCAAGTCTATCCTGTGGACTTGAGGAGGATTAACGTGGATTTGCCTTTTGGGAAAAGGCAATCACTTGCTTCCATCTACTTCTGAGCCACTGACAATGGGACCAATGGCCTCTGATTGAGCAATGTGGGCCCCACTGTCGGCGGGCGATGACCAACTAACACTTCATGGTTACTGGCTGCTGTCTGGTGGTTTGTTTAGCCCGGCACATTGTAACTAAGGTCAATGGATTATTAGGGTTTTGGCGCCAATGTGTGGTTATCTTCAATGTGTAAAGTGCCTTTGCCATGCATTAATTCTGCAGCTTAACCTCTTCCTGTTTGGAGGTATCTCCTGGTGCATAAATTAGGAGGGGCACAATGGCCACTTGTCTGCATGTGGCATGCAGCGAGTGACCATATCAGAGCTGCTAATTCAAAGACAGGTAGATACTAGAGATGGAAGACTAATCAACAGCTGCCTGTGCGTGGCTAGCAATGCTTGGCATTGTAATTAAATTGGTATAATTAATCCTTGATGTTCCCTCAAATTCCTTTCACTTGGAAGGTTGTTGTTGGTGATGGTTTTGTAGGTATCACTGTCCAATGATCATCACAGGTAGTTAGAGTTGTTGGATATCACTGTAAATCCGGATGGTTACCTGCAGCCAACCTTGGAATACGTTACAAGGCATTGAAACTTCTAATCCTTAGATAAATATATATAGCATTTAATAGCTGAACAAAATTTCCAAGCCAGGTTAGGTGGTACAAGAGAAGAAAACAAGCCGCTGGAAGCACGCACGGAGGACTGGATGCATGAACCGATCAAACTGTAGCTGAAAACTGAAGATGTTGGAAGTATGTATTATATATCTGAATATCTGGTGATGGCCATGCCTTTGGTTACAAAACAGTTACACAAGTCACAAGTGTGGCTACCTAGCTAGGCCGGTAGCCTCATCAGGTGACCCAGTCATCCACGTTTCTTTTGGTCTTTCAGTTACGTTTGCCTCGATCTTCCTTTGAACTAGTATATGTATTCGTTGTTATTTTTCTTGTTTTTACTTTTTGCTGTCTGCTTTTTCCTGGTGCATTCTATGAACCTTTACTTCATTCAGTACGTCTATGGATGTACGAACCAATATCTGAAATGAAGAGCTGCTGTACGCGTCCATGTCCATGACGTATGTACGGCTGGGACTAGCTGTGTTTTTCCTAACGATCCACACGCAAAGTGACGACGCGATTGAGATGTGTATCTATCCATCAGGCTTGATTGATTGATTAATTTTACAGTTAGATATATGCATCGCATCGAACTGTTTCTCTGTAGAAACAACACACGCATACACACGGTTTCTGACACAACATGCTGCGTATACATACAGAAGATCATATATACTATTAATAATTAGCTGATGGTCGACGATGAGCTCATTGCATCGATTGCATACGTGTTTTGGTACCTTAGTATATACATCAGTATTATATACTGGATGTAGTAAACAATAATAAAACATCCGTCTATACTACTTGACTATGTTAATTATGCTGGTCAATACGCTGTTAGCTGTTTGAAACAGGAAGCCGTGAGACAACGCAATTTCAAACCTAGTGCCCTCAAAGTCTAGCTTCATGGGCACCAGTCGTCCAGGTCCACCACCCCACACGACATCTCTGCACTGCACACAAGTGCACATCGCGAGCTTATATATTATATATATAAGTCGAATATAATAACCGATAAGGGAAGCTTTTCGCTTCACAGAGCCTGCAGAATCGATCCATTGTCATGGATGTTAGGCTAGGACCGGATTGCAAGTCTCTCAAGGCACGCATATATGATCGATCCAGGCATATTCAGGGGGAGCTGCATTCACATGCAGTTAAGCTGTCAAACACATGGAGTGTTCAACCGGCGTCGAGATCGTCAATATGGCCGATTTGATGTTACGGCGATCGATCGATAAAACTAGTGTGTGTGTTTGTGTGTGTGTGTGGAAAAGGTAGGCAGGGCTGCGATAGGGAAGAAATTAAAAGGGAGCATGCAGGCAGGCAGACGCTGTTCAAAGGGTTTTGTCAGTTGTCACACGCCAAACAATCCGGGGATCGGCTGCGGATCCGGCTATTTGTATAGTAGTAGGAGCAAAGACACCAGATCACTCCCGTATTTTTCTCGCGGTGTCCGGTGGTCGCCCGGCGTCCCCTCCCTCCCCGGCCCGCGGCTATAAAGCTCGGCGCCACCTTCCTGGCCTCTTCCGGACTCGATAGCACCCGGGCAGGCTCCATTTCCCACTACTTGACCACCTGCTGCCTAGCTCCACCCCTCACCTCGCTCCATATCGGCCTGCCTTCCTGCTGACTCATCGATCTATCAGTGCTTCTTGCTCCGATCGACGATCTCCTGTGCTATCTTACTAGCTGAAGAACGAAGCTGACGGCGGCAGCTAGAGCTAGACATGGGGAGGGCGCCGTGCTGCGACAAGGCGAGCGTGAAGAAAGGGCCGTGGTCGCCGGAGGAGGACGCCAAGCTCAAGGCCTACATCGAGGAGAACGGCACCGGCGGCAACTGGATCGCGCTGCCGCAGAAGATTGGTATGTGTATGCAGTGCATCATCATGATGCGTCTCTCATATCGATCCTTTTGTGTTCTTCTGATCTGATGAAATTCGTTGGTTCGTTACATCTCTTTAATTTGGTTGTTTGCTTCCTTCTGATGTGCTACTACTGCATGCCTAGCTAGCTATGTATGGTATGGACTAGTCTTGTCAGGCGTGGTGCTGGTGCAACATATGCATGAATATGGATGCCTACCTAGGATTCCTACGAGATACTACATAGCATGGTCTCTCCATATTCATCCGATTTTATTAGAAGCAATCTTTTTCTGAAAGATCACAAGCAAACTTTTGCAAAAGATGTACATATACTACATCAATCTGCTGGCTTATGTTGTGTATCGATTTAGATCCTATATGCCCACACCTTCTCCGTAGCTCAAAACTGAATCAATCCCCAAAGAGAACTTTAGCTAGTATCATATGCATATCTGATTGGTGTAATTCAATATGTGTGTGTGTATATGTCTTCCCAATAAAATATTTGTGAAGTTTTCAATTTAAAGTTTTCTTTTGATGAAAGGATAGATAGATGCTTGATTGCTAGCTCTTGTTCCATCATCGATTGATCTATTTGTTTGTCGTGGCGTGGGAGATCTATAGCTAGACAGGGTATCAAGGTGATAAAGAACAAGGCCATTTCGTTCCCCTTTCTTTAATTAGTAAGAAATACGTACGGTAAACATGGTAATTACATGAAATCAAAACAAATTAACAATAAGCTAGGCCTTAGCTAATACTTACGCAGCAATTATGTGTGTATAATTACAATCATCTCTATCTGCCCAGCTCCTTTCCTATATCTCTAGGATTTATTTTCTGTGTCTCTAGTATAGCTAGGTTTTCATTGCTACTACTTTTTTTCATCTATGGTTGTCGCTGTACACTAGATCAGTAGCATCTAATACATATTGAGGTATATATACAAGTCATTTTCCTTATATCGTTTTGCCTTCTGAATATATACATATAAACTGATTACTTGTTAATTTGATCTGATTTTATATTACTGAAGCAGGGCTGAAGAGATGTGGGAAAAGCTGCAGGTTGAGATGGCTCAATTATCTGAGGCCAAATATTAAGCATGGTGACTTCACAGAAGAAGAGGAGCATATCATTTGCAGCCTCTACATTAGCATTGGAAGCAGGTAAGAAATGATCAGTACATAATAATATTTGCAAACTGCATCGCCTCATGTGCACACACATGAATGAGTACATGGCACTGCACACCATGCATGCATCTACAATATACAACTATATATACACACTCCAATTTCCTCTCTTCCCTGAACAAAATTTGATCATATATATCCTTAGCTTTCTTTTTCAAAACAAACTACTCTGTTCATCATATCCTATGCATAAACATGGCATATTATACTGACTAATCTCCTGCTGCTGTTCATTGTTCATATGTTCAGGTGGTCCATCATTGCAGCGCAGTTGCCGGGGCGAACGGACAACGACATCAAGAACTACTGGAACACAAAGCTCAAGAAGAAGCTCCTCGGAAAGCGGGCGCCGTCCCGGCGCACGAGGGCAAACCAGGATCCCTACCTCGCCGCGGGGGCAGCAACATGTGCAGCACCGGCGGTGGCATCAACAATAACAGCGGTGGCGACAGCGCCGCGACGGCCACGCAAAACCTAAGCGCGTCCGCTCTGGAGCGGATCCAGCTCCACATGCGCCTCCAAGGCATCTACGGCGCGTTCGGCTGCAACGACGACAGCAACGCCGCCACGACGGTGGCAGCGCCGCAGTGGCCGAAGCTTGAGTCGCTGCTGCAGACCAACAGGCTGCTCCCGGGGTCGCTGCCGACGGACGCCATGGCCACGACCGTGAGCGTGCAACAGCACCATCAGCATCTCGTCGACCACCAGAGCCTCGCCGCTGGCGCTGGTGATGCCGCAGCAGTCGAGGGCGAGCAACAGCTCAGCTCTGCCGGCGGGGCAGCCAACTACATGGCGCCGGGAGGCTTTTTCGAGCGGCCCAAGCTAGGGTTTTACTCTCCATCCACCCGAGCCGAAGCCGCTGCCGCCAGTGTAGAGATGACCTCGAGCGCCCCAATGATTGGTGACAGCTACGGCGGCGCCGGATTTGGACCTCATCATCATCACGACGAGCTATACGACTTCCTATACAGCAAGTACGGATCAGTGGGCGGGCTGGCGCACGACGGGCATATTCCAACGTTGCCGGAGCTGCAGTGCCCGGACGGCGCTGCCGTCGTTGGAGCCGATGAGAAGTTCTCGGCGTGGACCGCGTCCGCCTGCGATTACAGCGCGACCGGCGGCCATCAGATCCAGCAGGAAAACTCCATCAATAGCAGTCTGCATGATTATGTGCTCGGCGGCTATGATCAATAATGAGAGTAGGGTTTTGGTGCCATGTCATATTGTGTGTGTAAAATTCTAGAGCTTATATATATAGTTCATTTACCAAACTGTTCAGTCCATATATAGTTATATATATGTATGTTTGGTTTCGATTGATCTTAAAACTTGCTGTTAATATATATGGATGCAAAGTAATTCAATATATTATATACTCATGGTTAATTAATGAATATGTATTTTCTTTGATCGTATCTATCGTCCCTTTCACCTCTAGGGAACTTTGTGGATGCAGGAGTGAACTGATTGTCTTCATATGGCAAAGTTATGTTTCCTAATTAAAAAAAAAAGGCAAAGTTATGGTGCAACACCAGCCGACATTCTGCACTTGGTCCTGTATGCATGGCCATGAAGTCATGAACCACGACAGTTTGGTATCGAACCTGCTGATGCTTGTGCAATTTGTATCTCTCATCTTTGCTAGCCGTCTTATGCATGGTTGATCCGGTTCATCTACACCTGCTTTAAATGCAGCAGCGAACTAACGAGCGAAACGGTAAGTGTCCCATACTAGTACGTGATCGAGATTACCTTAAGCTCCATCCATTGTCGTCGCCATTGGCACCTCATGCCAATCAGAAGTTGGCCTTGAAGATCTTATTTGGCCCCCCTTTCAAGTGGCTGCTTTTGTGTGAATAGTTGCCAACAACACATGTGGGAGGAAGTTCATCTTCTGAGAGTGGATTTTTCGGATGCCCTTGTTGGGCCTCTCGGCCATTCATCTTGCATCAAGGATCATGCTGGCAAGTAGATAGATAAAATCATGGGTAGGTGAGAGAATATTGCATCAACGTTCGTGTTGCATGAGGAAATCTATGGTCCTAACAGACCACATAGCCACAAGGGCATGAGGTCATGACTTTCGCTTCATACTCTCCTTCCTCCCTCTCCTCTTTCTCATTTTTCTCTCCTTGTCCTCTTCATCATGGACACAAAATTTAGCTAGAGGTGGCAGTGGGGGGGTGGGGGTGGGTGTGGAGCGGTCCATGGGCAACATGGGACGGTGGCTCTGTTGGAAATCTCTCCCTCACTTCGTAAGTGTTTATTACAAACACCCACCTACTCTCTCATGGATCAACACACAAAAACAAAAATAGATACAAATTTCTTTTTGCTGCAAGCCACACAACTTCTGTCATTTTTCATTTATTTATAGACTTACAAGCATACATGCAAAGAATAACAACCGGCCATTTTCACAAAGCCGTAAATCACTTCATGTCAGTCTCGACCTCTTCTCACAAGCCCACATTGCACGACACATCAACATTCTAGCCATGAACTATCACTTATTTTCTATATTCAACCATCAATGTAAATGTACAATACTCTAATGACAAGATTAAACACTAACATGCTCTAGGGGGCTAGAGCCCCCTCCCCCTTTTTCCCAAGGAGGCTCCCAAGCCCACATTTGGATCTGCCACTCAGTGTACGTATAGAAAAAGTTAGCAAACATTGGTAATAGAGCAAAGCGGAGGAATGCCCCCTACCCCGTTTGGAGTACTGGTAACAAACAATTTTCAGCTAACTTTCCAGGGTATAATTTTATAATCTTGGATGAAAGATTTATTAGAAAATAAAAAAATCAAGCCCCTACTTGGGCCTTACTACACAAATAGGTTTAGCATATTGGAATTGATTGTTGGCTATATCACTTCCTATGTGAAGCAATAATTCGCATTATGAATCACTAATGGGCCATGGCCCATGAATAGATGGTTTTCGTGGTCTGCTTGTGGCCTGTACTTAATTTCAGTGGACAGTTATTGGTTTGCAGTTTCTAAAAAAATTTCGGTTTGCGTCTTTGCTTTACTGGTGATGAGATCAGAATTTCATGGCAGGTTGTTTCCATTGAAACTTGAAAGTAATGAAGAGCTGATATATATTTTTGCTCTCTGGTACGAATACTCCCTGAAACCCCTGAAACTTCGATGAGATCAAGCGCTTAAGTGACTTCAGTCCCCTGAAAATGCTACAATCTCCAACGAAGTTTGTATTCGTCACTTTCTAGTTGGAAGTCACTTTTTAATGATTGCGTAGTTTTTGAACTTCATATTGTGGTTGTTAATTCTTAAGCGATAATTGTAACTACCATTTAATGATGTTCATAATTAACACCTGAAACTAGCTTTTGTAACGGAAGGTTAGATATGATATGTCTGGGTCCTCAGCTGAAAAATTTAGGCGTTGACAGCCTCTAGTTGAAACGTTTAGGTGTGGTATAGACACTCAGAAAAAAACATGTCTCAGGTCTGGCCTCGAAGCTTCTACGTTGTTGTCACTACATTTTAATACCCCATCCAACACACATCCCTATCCCTGAAATCAAATCCAGCTACCGCGATGGCGCCAACCAAAAAAAAAGTATACTGCACGTCACAAAACTCACAATGTTGCTTTAAAAATTTCTTCTACTTAATTTTTTTAAAAGAAATCTAGTACGGAGTAGCATGTCAGAATATATGAACATGGACGCACATACTTGACGTACCGCGTGGACCTCCTCTCTCCGCCTCAATTTTTTTTTGCCAGCAATCATGGAGGAAGAACATGAGCAGCACTACTCTCCGTTCTTCACCCGAACAGGAAACTCTCGTACGCAAAAGCTCGTATAAATACCTCGCACCGCGACACGTAAAAATCCCAGGCAACGCACCTGATCAAGCTGATCGATTCGGCACCCAAACATGCGTCGCCGTCGCTTCCCCTTGGCGGACACGGTCACCGCCTCGGCGCTTCTCTTCGCCGCCGTCATGGTGGTGGTGGCCAGCGCGACCGCGACCGCCGCCGAAGCCAAGACGACGAGCCTGGCGTCGAGCTTCCTGGAAGCGCACAACGCGGCGCGGCGCGCGGTGGGGGTGCCCGCGCTGCGGTGGGACGAGGGCCTGGCGTCGTACGCGCGGCGGTACGCGGCGGCGCGGGGCGGCGACTGCGCGCTGGAGCACTCGCACGGGGCCTACGGGGAGAACCTGTTCCGCGGGAGCGGCGGCGCCGGGTGGACACCGGCGGCCGTGGTGGACGCCTGGGTCGTCCGGGAGAGAGCGCTCTACGACCGGTCCTCCAACACCTGCCGCGGCGGCGGCCACGGCGCGTGCGGGCACTACACCCAGGTCGTGTGGCGCAGCACCAAGGCTGTCGGGTGCGCGATGGCGCCCTGCGCCGGGGACGCTCCACGTTCGCCGTGTGCAGCTACAACCCGCCCGGTAACTACGTGGGCATGAGGCCCTACTGACAAGCAAGTCGTGCATGCCACTTGTTGATTACGTGCTGTTGCACCCAATTTTTTTAAAACATTAATTATTGCACGCCAAAATTCTTTTGGCGGGGATAATGTACATCCCGTCGTATTTTATTTGTTCCATCATTCTTTTCAAATTTGTTTGGATATAATGGACATGGATGAAGTAAAGGCAAATTCAAATTTGGAATGGTGTTCGCCTCGTACATCCCTTGCTGTAAGATGGCAGAGCTCATCTCCCCCAAATCAAAACGTTTTCATTTGCATAATTTCAAATAAGTTCAACGAGTAGCTGTAATTCTCATGAAACCAAACACATCATCCTCTTGGGCTGGTTACATTGTGGCAGTAAACCAAACAAGATGTCGGAACCCAACTAGATTGGGCGGAACTGATCGTAGATTGGGAGATTGGTGGAAGAGGAGAGGATGGGGGGGTGGTGATGGCAGCCGGTGTCTTGTGGGCGCGCAGAGGGCGGCGGCGCTGGTGGAGGCAAGGGGCTCGCGAGAGAGCGGGGGAGATTGGGATAAATTTCTTTATTTGCTTGTTACCCCGAAAAGATTTGGACCCCTTACTTATATAGCCCGACTATTGGGACTTGTATCTCAAGCAATCTCTCTAAAGGTTTCCTTATAGATTGGAATACCTTTTACAAGCATATCCTATTTATTTATTTCCTAATAAGGGTCTCCCTTATAGATGAGATATCCTTGCACACCAAAAACGCCTAAAGATAATCCTAGATATTTTCCTCCTTTATTTCGAATTAATTGCCCGAAGAATCGGCGGGCGGAAGGGAGGGAGGCGGGGGGACCAGCAGCTTGAGCCAGGTGGGGCGGCGCGGCGCTCCGCGGGCCTGGTGGGCTTGTCATACGGGGCCCGATTTCTTGGGTCATGACACAAGATGAGGTGGCCCGTTTTAAGCCTAACCAGAGACAACCTTCCAAACACAGCCCAAGCTACCTTTATATAGTCCACGTAACAGTTTCAGTTTGCTACAGTATTCATCAATGATTATGAGGATGGGCACAACACAATGTATTGTAGCATGTGCGATGTGTTATCTATCTATCCCCAAAGTGCGGGTGGTTTGTAGTCCAATGGTAGGGCGGTCAGGTGGGGGACGCTACCCACAGGGGTTTAAATGCGGTGCTTTCGCACCTTTTCTTAGGATTTCCTAGGATTTACCGGCGTTATGCATTAAGTGGTAGCGGCGTTCCGTCGGCGGCGAGGTGCCTATGGTGACGAGAATCTCTAGATCTGTCGGCTGCGCAGTTCTTTGGAGGTGCTCATAGGGGGTAGGGTTTACGTGCGTGTGTTCATAGGGGTGAGTGTGCATGCATGTTATGAGTGTGCGTGTTGTATTGTGTAATTCAAAAAAAAAATATATCCCCAAAGTAGAAGCAGTAGCTAGCAAACTCGGTGGACACAAATGGCGGCAAAAAAACTCTCTAAGATAAATCCAAAAATCCCTCCTATTTTGTTCCTTAGGGACTTAAAAAGTTTTTTTTGTCCTAGAGAAAGGAGCCAACAAATTTAGCTTGCCTGTGTATGCATGCACGACACGCTATAACTGCTGCGCTGCCGCGCGATCACCGTCGTTTAAAGCTCGCCAGCCCGGCACCGACCAACCATACGGTCATGCTCCATTGAATCCGTTGCTTCTGCGCTGTACAAGTCGTTGTTCGCGCTCGCGGATGACGCACACACCGCAAATCAAGCATGCCCAGCCACATCTAGCTAGCCAGTCAGGTCGGACACAGTTTTACCTGATCTGGCAGCGGCACGCACATATGGATTCTTCTCCTCTTTCGTTCCCTTGGCTTTTCGTATTTGCTTTTCCCTTGCCCGCACTAAAACTTAAGTTTATTGTGCTTACTTGTACTTTGATAAAAATGGCTGTTCGTTCTTCCTTTCCATGGCTGTTGTAAAAACTTAGTTCACGAGCATACCAAGTTTTACCCCAAAAGACTTAAGCACAATAAATTTAGTAACTACTCCCTCGGTTCCAAAAAAAGAGTATCATTTTAGATTTTTTAGACATCATGTTTGACCGTTCGTTTTATTCAAAAAAAAATACAAATTATAAAATAAATAAATTATTACTAAAGTAACTCTAGTGATAAAATAAGTCATAACAAAATAAATAATACTTATTAAAAAATTAAATAAAAACGGATGGTCAAACAAGATATTAGAAAAACCTAAAAACGACTTTTTTTTGAGACGGATGGAGTACTTTGCACATAGTTTCCTCTATCAAAGTATAATACGATCAATAGTATTTATCAAAGATACAGTGATTACATTTCTACTATCAATATAGGGCATGTCATATTATATTAGTCAAAATTTTAAATTTATATGAACTAACAACTTATACAAAACTATTTTCATGATATTAACATAGCTATAAATGTTTTTGAGTATCACTACTATATATGAGTCGTTAAGAGATATTTCTTACTTTTTTTTAGCATGTTAAGAGATATTTCACTTAAAAATAGGTACAACATATATGTTTATTTGACATTAGTTAGTTTTTATGAAATAATAGTGATAAATCGGTAATAAACATATATTAGCATAATTTGTAGTTTTTTCATAATAGTATGTGTTGATAACGTATAGGTTTGGTGAGGAAATATTTTATTTTAATTTTAAAATAGGTAGTAGTGCATAATTTAGATATAGATTAAAGTGCCTACTTAGATTATCTATCACTATGGTACAATGAGCAGTTCATATTCATATTTCGGGGTTACTTTATTCATATGGCATACATTGATAACCTATATGCAAATTTAGGGGCTACCTATATGCAAATCGATGGTTGCTCTATCTCATTTTGTGAGAATTTATTTTTTATACCATGTGCCTATTTTGTGATTATTAACAGTATGACTACTTACTGTGGTCATCATTTGTTTGCTGTCAAAATTCAAAGCACTCTCGGCCAGCCCCAGGTTAACTTAACAGACAAGCCAGAAATGATGATAGAATCTGGAGCATTAATTTGAGTAATCGATCAATTAGATTAGATTAGATTCTCTTTTCTTCATAAGTTCATATTAATTATTCTTCCATGGACCATATATATACTTTAATTGCGTGCTAATCATACCTGCGTGTGATAATGCCCCACGCTCATCAGCAACTCCTTTGGTGCAAAAACACGATCGAACAATTTTTTTTTCTCAAGACCCAGCCGGCATTGAGCTGTCTTCTCCTAACCCTGCAACAATATATTCCAAATGATCTGTATATATTCTATTATATTACATTTTTTTGAGCAACTTCTATCATATTAGCTAGCAGGGCACACAAGAACAAGAAGGGTAGCAGTACCAGCTGCAGAAGAATGTCAAATTTGTCATACTCGTGCGCTGTGCTGTGCAAGGGACGGACGGCGATAGTCGGCGGCACCAGAAAAAGTCTTCGTCGACTCCTCTTGTTTCGGCGCATATTAGGCGGCGTCCGCCTTGGCAGACAGTGATTGGCACGTTTCTGTCCAGTCTCTTCATTCAGTAATCATCAGTTGGTACGCACCAAACCGAGACCTTCTAGACATGATCGCTGCTGCTAGTATTCGGCACGGCTTACTCTGAATAATATAATTGCATGTTTAGCTCTTAAAGAAACGGCATGTTTTGATGCCGAATGCAACGTACGTTGTGATGAATTGAAAGTTGAAATACGGGGTCAGCTGCATGCTTATGGTGTTCCCTTTATTTTAACCATGGCGACCTTCTTGACCGACCTCTGATTATGTGTCAAAGTTTCTCTTGGCAATGGCAATTCAGAGTTTCAGTCAGACTGAGGAGCATAACGCCATGGGGTCAATGACAGTGCCAAACGGTGCATGCAAGTCAATGATAGTCTGACAGAGCAGTGACTAGGCAACCACGACAAATTGCAATCGCATACCTACAGTGTAGTAGTTTGTAACACTGTGATAAGATAAGATCATTGGACTCACACACCTACAGTAGGAGTGCTCCTGCATTGGAATTGTTTCTGTTTCCATCCAGGCTAGATAAAGCTGCTTTGTATGTGAACGCTGTGGATCCGTGGGAGGCATATCACTGTTTGGACAGCAAAGCTTGAGTTGTAAAGAGGGGGCCTCTTTTTTGATGAAGATGAAGGAAACGAAACGATGAGGCAGGCAGGCGTCAGTATTACATTACAGCTCTCGATGGGAGATGCTATTATAATACCAGTATCTCATCGGCTCATCATGGTTCCGGCCGCAGATCCAGCGCTCTAAATTTTCCAGCAAAATTCCAGTGACTTATTCCTTTCCTTCTTCATTTTATTTTATTTTATTTTTATTTTGTTTTAGGAATGACTGGCATTGCTCTGTTTAGGAACAGAGTCTGGCATTCCGAATTCGCTGAAATTCTTCTTGGGGCTTCGTTTAGTTGTTCCAAAAATTTGCAAAAGTAATCTTTGAACTCCTCAGAAGACACCTAAAGACGTTTCGTTTGTTTATGGTAAATATTATCCTATCCGGGGCGCAGAACTCAGCTCAAAAAGAATCGCCTCAGAATGTACATCTAAACTGTATAATTAGTTATTTTTTTTACCTACATTTTATTTTCCAAACATATAATTTTTGGTGTATTTAATGTGATGTGATGGAGAGAGGATGGAAAAAGAGTTAGAAACTTTAGCCAACTAAACGAGGTACCATTCATTCCAGCAACCACAAAATCGGCGCATCTGCTGAAAGAAAATTGTCCGGGGATCTGGCAATCTGGCAAAAAGGAGTGAAATGCATGGCCCTGTTCAGAGCCCAAAAATTTCTCCCAAATTTCACTATGCAAAAAGAAGATTCCCCATCACATCCGGTCGGCCGGCAACATATATAGAGCACGAAATATAGGTAAAAAATTAAAATAATTACACGCAGTTTAGATGTATATTGCGAGACGATTCTTTTGGCTGGGCCACGTCGTGGTAGGATAATACTTACTACTAACAAACGAAACGTCTTTACGATTGTACGATGTGACGTAATGTCACGTCCCACCAAAATTTTGCACTCGGTGCTCTAAACAGGCCCCGTGAGGATGGAGTGAAGAGCGTCAGCAGAATTCAATTGCACTTGCATTTGCATGCTGGCTGGGCCCTGCCAGGACAGGAGCTACCTACTCTACTACTAACAAACCAATCAATCAATCAACAGTTTCCATCGAGGAGCATCAAACGGTTGTTCCTCGATCGATCCATCGGATCGGCGGCGCCTGCCATTAATTCCAATTCTAATTCTAGCTCAGCAGCTGCTACTGCTAGCTTAATCACCGGAGGCGCGTCTTAGGTAGACCTTCCACAAGGAGACGAGCCGTATTATGCGTCGCCTTAATCATCGTCGAACATGACTCGTGTCCCCTCAACAACACCTCCTCCCTCTCTCCATCCATGGATTTATTTATATATATACAAAGCGCCCGGCCGAGCAGAGAGTACACCCCACACCACAAACACAGACACACACAGCTCGGCATCGCCTCCCGGAGGCCGGGCGGAGTCCCATGGCGAGCTGCAGTCCCAGAGCGCGCTTCTCCGGCGCCGCCGCGCTCGGCATTGCGCTGCTCGTCGTGCTCGCCGGCTGCGCGAGCAATGCCGGCGCGTACTACACCGGCGGGGGCGGAGACATGCTGTACCAGTTCCTGGCGCAGCAGAACGCGGCGCGCGCGTCGATGGGCCTGCCGCCGCTGGTGTGGGACGAGCGCGTGGCGTCGTACGCGCGGTGGTACGCGCAGTCCCGGCGCGGCGACTGCGCGCTGGTGCACTCGTCGGGTCCCTACGGCGAGAACCTCTTCTGGGGCAGCGGCACCGGGTGGGTGCCGGCGCAGGCCGTCACGGCGTGGCTCTCCGAGCGCCCACGTTACGACTACTGGAGCAACAGCTGCTATGGCGGCATGTGCGGGCACTACACCCAGATCATGTGGCGCAACACCCGCCGCGTCGGATGCGCTGAGGTCGCGTGCTACAATGGTAGGGGCACCTTCATCACCTGCAACTATGACCCGCCGGGCAACTACGTCGGCGTAAGACCGTACTGACCGGCGCCTCATCGCCGGCTCGCCGCCGGCGGTTGAGGTTCAATCTCTGTCGCCGCACCTGCACAGCTATAGCTTAGCTGTGCCATCGTCGCTCGCCAGTGCTGTAATGTCGAGATGACATGATACAAGTGTACAAAATGAAGGCATTATTGTTTGCCTTGCCACCGTTATTACTATTTATTACTAGTACTACATTATTCCTGAGTACTAAATTATTTTTGGCCTGCCAGCCAAGTGTACGAAATTCGTAAAGGTAGATGACGCGTCGTGTGGCTGTTTTTAGGCGATGGATGCGTTCGTTCCCCATTCTGGCTCATCTGGCTGGCTGGTTGGTGGTTGGTTGGGTTAGTTGGCGCAGCAACTGCGGCGGCGAAACGACCAAACCAACGGAAACCAACGGTGAGCTGTTTGAAAGGCGCTGCGGCGTGCATGTGGGTGGTGGAGGAGAAGAGGACGATGGCAGCCTGCCGCCGCCGGTCCTCCTGCTCGGTGCCTGTCTGCGCTGAACCAAAGCAACGTGTGCGGCGCGTCATGGGCAGCAGCAGGGCAGTTGGAATTGGAATCCGATGCGATGCGATGAGATGCGTTGCGGAGCCACACGCCAGCCAAGTCCGCTTGTAGGACACATGTTTAATGAGGGGAGGCCGCCTCCGCTTGGCTCGGCTCTAACTCGGCGGCGCCGTGGGCCCGTGTCTGGCTGCAAAGCCTCAAGCATTTACCCACGACCACGATCGATCCATGGCCATGCCCGCTACGGATTGGCAGCGCTGGATGGACGGACAGGCGAAGCGAGATGGCCGGCCCCGGTCCATGGCACGGCAGTAAACAGCAGCCCCGGCCGGTCCCCGGCGAGCATTTGGACCGAGACCTGCCTGTAGGGGACCGTCCATTGCCTGTGTGTGGTAATGATGCCTGTAGCATCATTATAGTATCACGGCGGCGGGCGGGCGTCACGAGCCGCGGCGGACCGGCGGTGGTGTGTTCGGTGCTCACTCTCACCGCGCGCGATGGCATGCCCACATGCTGAGTCGCTGCCGGAATTTATTTCTTGAGATCTTGAGAGAGAAGAAGCAGAGCAGTAGAGCACCGTACAGTAGCAGCCATTTAACGCAAGCTGCCGCTGCCCCGCTGCGAATCGGACGGGTCAAGCCCCAACCCCAAGGAATCCGAGAGCTCCTGCCTCTAGGCAGGGCATCAGTTTGCATTGCAGGATCGCAACGCAAGCAGTTGACGTGCACTGGGAGTCGGGCTCGCCGTGCGTCAAATGTCAACACAGCACAGAAACAGGACAAGGACACGGGCAATTGCGAAAAGAGGAACGTGCATGCGCTACCCCAGGCCAACTGCCCAAGCCCAGCCACTGTTGCAACATGTGTGTGCTGTACGTTAGAAAAATGTACACATCTCAGGAAAGGATGCCGTAATGAGTTGCCAGCAATGGGGTCTCGAGTCTTGCTTCTCGAACCCAGAGCGCTTCCTTACCGACAAGGAAGAACAAAAACCGTTGACAGTGCTGTGCTATGTGTCCTCTTCACTGTTTTTCCATTAGGCCATTACTTAAGCGCCAGCACCAAATTAGTGACATTTACATGGTTAATGCAAATGGAATTAGGATATGAAAAGGTGGATTCTTTAAACTTGAATTAAATACAACTCAGCAATAGAGGCAGAAATGGGAATTCCATTCAAGCCTTTAGCATCCCTTGTAGTTTGTGGTCTTGTGTCTAGGAAGGCCAATCAGGATTTCAGATATATAACGACCAGAATTTCAGATATATAATAACCAGCACAGTTCCAGTTATACTAGAGTAAGTACATAAATTGATATGCAGAACATGAGAAGCAAAGTGAAACGCATCCCTGGTGGTAATCTAGCCGTGGAACATGGAGTGATCAGAAGATTCAGAAAACATACCCATTAGTTATGTTGCTCATCCAAATAAATGGAAGAGAATTTTTCGTATTACATGGTACATCATAGCTTCGTCTCCCTTAGAAAATTATAACAGTCTCTATATTGCCCATCATTCATTCTCCCAAATAGGATTTTCTTGCAACCGATATAGCGCATTTAATAATTGATTAAGAAAACACGCCGTCGTTATGCGGGGACATCTTGTTGAATGATTACATAGGCGATTTGTGACTTGTGCAAGTGTTCTAATTTCTCTCGGACTCAATCAGCGAAGGTCTTCGTATTTTGTCTAGACATGTGCTACGCTGACTACACTAACTCTTATGTGCTTGAGAGACTTGAAGATATTATTAATCAATGATTATGTTATGCACTCTAATTTATTCTGGTATGTGTATCATAGATTTTGAGATTTCCTAAGAACCTAACATAACCCAAGATGATACATGTGCGGGCCGAAGGTGGTGTAACATCGACCACGAGGCATCGATGTCGCATCTCTCGCTCTAGCTCGCCTCCTCCCTTCGGATCTGCCGCTCGTTGTCTCCCCTTCACCATGCGCGCTCCCGCCGATGGCGGCCTCGAGCTTCGTGATCTCTCGTGCAAGTGATGGGAGCTTGCTTGCGTGAAAGTCTCTAGTTTGGTTTTGGCTAATTGATGAAACCCTAGGACTAACCTCTATGCTAAGTGGTTGAGTTAGTTGAGGTGGTTCTAGCAAAGTGATCATGGTGGATGGGCGATGACAATCCAAAAGATTGATCAAGTGCTCGTGTTTTAAAAAGAAAGAGAAAAACAAAATCCTATGAGCTCAAGGAAAAGGTATAAAATAGGATTTTTGTTTTGCCGGTCAAGACCTTAATAGAGTGCGTGATCGGATTTAGGATAGATAACCGTCTTATAAAGAGGGGAAATCTTTTTAATTGCAATGGTTATCCTAACGCCACTAAGTGTGAGTCTCATTTGCATATACTTTACGCTTAGTGATGTGGTGAGAACGCATGAGAGAATCCCGAGAAAATTATTTGTGAAAAGCTAACTTAATGCACAAATTATTTTGGAATATCATTTGTGAAGTTAGCACTTAAAAGGGGTGAAAAATAAAAGAAGAAAGGAGCTGCTCCTAGAATTTCCTCTTCACTCGGCTTTTATTTCCAGCGAAGGTGCCTCTGTTAGCTGGAGCTGCTGCTTCTCTCGTGCGTAGTAACAGAGAGCATCTCCTGGAAATATATCCTACCCGAACTGGAATTTGCAGCTTGCTGCGTCGTGTGCGTGAGAGGATGAGCGTGGGGGCCGCTCTGCTGCATGTGCGCGTGAACCACAAGCCTGAAATAGAGATGGGAGTGGGCGACCGTGGGACCCTCTCTTGCATGCATGCATTTGACTTTGAGAAAGAGAGAGAGGCGCTGCTTGCTGCTCCTTGTTTCAACGTGAGAGAGGAGAGAGTGGTCCCGCATGCACAGGAGCGTTGTCGTCCTCTGATTGGCCAAGTGCATGTCTTTTCCTCCCGTTTGCCTTTCCTGCCGTTTCCGCTCGACGTTGCGCCGTTTCCTTGGCCCGTGTGTGGCCTGTGATTGGCGCTGGCGCATGTCGCCGTTTCACCTCGTCTGTTTGCCGTGGCTTGGACCGTTTGGTCTGTAGCCGTTGGGGAGAAGTGCGGGTTGCGGCCTGGCTTGCTGTGTGCGCTGCCGTTGGGTAGCAGGCCGATGGGTGGATAAAGCAGAAGCGTACCCCTTTGTAGCTCTCCCTGGTTCCCATTCCCCATTCTTGCAAACACAGAACCTAGAACAGAGAAAAAGCTCTCTCCTTCTCCTCTCTCACTCCCATTGACTTGTGCTTCAATTCAAGTGAGAGATCGAGCACTAGTGTTCATCTTGAGAGCTTCAAGAGCATCTCCTCCTTCTCCTCTCCATTCCCATGGTTGGTCATTTTTGGTGAGAGGATTTGAGGAAACCCTAGCTAGTGCATGCATTTGTGATTCGATTTGGTGGCACTAGATTGTGATTGCAATTGAGGATTTCTTGTTTCTCTTGGAGAGCACCACTCCTAGACGGTTTGGTAATTGTTGGAGGCTTTGGGAAGAGAAGGTGATTGTTCTTGCCCACCTCCGGTGATTTGTGAGGGGTTTGTGATCTTCCCCGGCGGAGTGCCAAATTGATACTCTAGTGGATTGCGCGTGTCATTGAGTTACCCCTCAATCGCGTGGTGTCAAGAGGGCCTAGTGAGGCAAGGCGCGAGACGCCACCTTGAACCACCGTTGAGACGGTCGACACAACCGGAGACTAGCTTGAGGGTGCTCAAGTGAACTCCGGGTGAACAAATCATTTGTCATCTCATTGTGATTGATTGTCTCCCGGTGATTGGCTTCATATTGTGTTCATCATCTTCCGGTGATTGAATTGACTTGCCACTACGTGTTGGTATAATACCCCTACTCTCTACCTTGCAATTACATTGAGATATATATTGTGCTTGTGTAGAATTGTTAGTTGAGTAGCTTGCTAGAATTATTTAGTGTAATATTAGCTTGCTCATCTAGTTGGTAAAGTAGCGACATAGCAATTGTGTGAATTAGAGATTGTAAATCCTAGAATTGCTATTAGGTGGCTTGCCGACAAGTAGAGCTAGAGCAACCGCATTTACGCTTTATTATTGTCTAACAAATTGTTCTAGTGATTTGTAGAATTCTTATTAGGCTATTCACCCCCCTCTAGCCATTTAGGACCTTACACCGCGCAAGGCGACCTATTCGGCGACCTATTCTAGGCAGAGGGGTTCTCACCCGCGCCAGCGCATGGCTGCCTATTCGGGCGGAGACCGCGTACTTTCAAGGACTTGAATGGGACTCCAACTCCTATTGACTCCAACTCCCTATTGGCAATGGTAGGTAGGAAAAAGAGGTGGAAAAAAAAAAAAGGCGGATAAAAATTTTTCTCTCTTTATTAGTAGGTATAGATAAAAAGAATCAACTTGTCATCTCGCTTCAAGTTAGGTACCAAATAGATTTGGGCGTCTACTTACCCATCTAGAGCGTGCGGAAAGTGTTGGTCGGCTTGCCGCCTCCACAAATGTCAAGGAAGGGGAGACCTTCCGCGGTCCGATTTTACGGCCCCCTGCTAGCTCTAATGTTGGCAACAAGGATAGATGGATGAGGGAGCATATGCACGAGAGAGAGAGAGAAAGCAATGGGCGTGGCGTGTGTTGGCGATAATTTCACCATGCATCTACACCCTCAAAATCGTCAACAAAACACCTTATCCGGGAGCTAACAAGCAAATGCATAGTGACTTGATTGCAAATAGCTTGGTTCCACATATACATGTCATTATTTGCTTGTAGGTACATAAAACATACACTCGATTGTTGGAAGCCCTATCTGACCATCTCTCCACCTCACAAGTATGGAAAATGGACAGACTAATGTTGGTATTTCTAACGACACTAACTAGTAATGGCATTTAGAAAGATATCGGATGTTGCTTCGGATAAAACTAAAAGAAATATTCATTGCGGAGTTCATAGCATATCTCAAAAGGTTGTCATCCCTATAGTTAAACTACTAATATGCAAGGAATAAAATATTCGTACTATGCCTTGATAACTTCTTAATAAGTAAATAAACAATTATAAGCTGGGTATCCATAAGCGCACGGATATGAATATACCATTGTAGCATTTTAACAGGGAGTAAGAACCAGGTGTTGAATTTATATCTACCACGAGGGAAAGAAGTCTTCTATCTTGAATTAACTATGCATAGGTGCTAAACATCTTAATCATCTCTCGTGTGTAAAGTGTTAAACTTATCAAGTACTTAAACAAGGATCAAAGTTCACAATAAAGATAATGATAAAGTTCTTGATAAGCGAGATTCAACCATAGTCATATAGAAAGTGTCATGCGGTGGATGATAGTAATTCATAGGCTAGCTAGCATTAGAAACTCCAATATGTAACTCTAAACTATAAGTTAGAACCTACTCAATTAGTGCAATACATCTAACCATCATTGAAGAAAGACTAATTAAATCCAAACATGAGGACGAGAATCCATGAAGACTAAGGCGAAACTTAGAACAACCTGAATAATAACATCCGCTAGGCCTACATACGGGGGATGGATTGCAAAGGACTCAATGGTCTTTGTCACCACCACGATCTACCACACGACCCGGCACATAGGGTGCAAACGCGAGGTAAATAAGATCTAATCACCACGATTACATCATCTCTACCACTCACCCTCCGAACGAAAGGATGAGCGCTATACGAATCCATGCATGAACATAACAAGATAATTCAACTAAGCTAAATGTGTAATTAAAGTAAATACTAGAACAAATAACCTCGAATATAAACATGATCAAGATATTCATATTAAGCATGTGTGCGGAACTTGAAAACTACTTACAATGAAGAACTTACAAGAACGAGGGCGATCTTGAGCAGGCGGCCTCAGACGATCCGGAGCGGATTTCTCCCTTCCTACTAGTTCTAATCTTGATTGCTACTCCTCCTAAAGCGATGTTTCTAATGACTTGGATCTTGAGGTATTTGTTGTATTGAAAACTTGATTGAGAACTTGATGATCTAAAGGAGGGGGTCTAGGGGTCTTTATATATGGGTCTTCGCCATCTCTCTTCAAACTTCGGCGAGCGATGTGGTATTAATCTTGGATCCATCCCGCACTTCTACCGACGCCCTCGGATCAAACCGGCGTTAAACAACCGGTTTAGATTTGCGTCTTAGAGGCGGTGGAGGAAGCTTCCGGAAACAGCGGGAGGCGGCGCGAGGGGGAGGCCGATCGGCCCCATTATTGGGCCGATCGGCCCGGGGGGGTGTCCCCTCTCGGGTCCCGTCGTGCGTCGTGGCTTGGAGTCTTCTAGATGATGTTTTCTTCGGTGTCAAGTTTGGTCCACGTCGGGATTAATCCGAGCCTTCTAGAGTCTTTCTCGGAGTTGGATTGCGTTACGTCGCGGCGTAGTCGTCTTCGCTCGCGAACTCTCGTTGTTTTTTGTTTAGTCCCACGCAATTCACAACATTACCAAAACTGATGGAAATATGTTAGTGACACCCTATTCTAGGTTGTTATTATTATTTATACCCCTTTCTCATATTTAATTGATTAATAATTTTATATGATAACAAGTGTCAACAAACTCCCCCAAGCTTACCCTTTGCTAGTCCCTAGCAAAGCTATATGCTATAGTAGGATCAGGAGTTGCTACTACGCTTTCATACCTCAGAAGTGCTGTGTTACTCAAAAATAAATTCTCCTCTTAACCAGATTACTCTTACCTATTTACCATGGGGCGTAGCCTTTTCACGAATCATAAGCAAGATAAAGCAATCAAGTTAAGTACCATGTCTCAGGTTCTTTGATCAACTATCATCCTGGGGTTTTGCAATATTTTTCAAAAGAAACTCAGAGATCCTATGTATGACCCTCTTAAGTAGATGGTGGTAGTGGAGTGACACAAGTGGTAGGACATACATAGTGGGATGATAGTGGTGAAGTGGATGAGGATGAAAGGTAGTAAATAGCCTTTAGCCTTTTTCTAGTATTTTTCTTCTCAAGCATCTTGGACTATATCTCTCTTTCTAAAAATTGCTAGGATCAGGGCGTCCATTCTTGGAGAGGTGGGCTTTTCCCCTGGACTTGTGTCCATTTTTTCTCTCTCCTTAGAGATGTGGGCCCTACTCACCCCTCGGACACGTGTCCATTATTCATCTCTAAATTTATTTTTATTATTAGGGAGGTAGGCCCTTCTCGCCTAGTATGACTTTTGTCCATTACTCTCCCTCTCTCGTCTCACTTTTTCTCTAGATATTTTCTTTTCTTTTTTTTTTTCTTTTTTTTTTTCGAATGTAGCCCAGTCTCTAGTTGAAAATACTGAGAGAGATATATCCAAAGATTGCAAGAGTTTATTTTTATTTTTTTATGGCACGGCTTAATGGAGTATAGGGATGCGTGCTTCGAGTTAGTTAGAAAGCATATTTAGTGGAGTGGGATGATCTTGATGTGAATGACAAACTCTTAAGGGTCATAGCTAAGGAACTCATCATGTAATTTTATAATTTTTAAAGATAAAACCCGGGAGTTAAGTATCTCTAGGAATATGATAAACAGTAGCTCAACTTTTCATGCACTTTTATCTTTTAATGCTAAGACTCAGATTAAGCATGTGCTTCCCACAGGTGTTGGGTTTAGAGCAAATTAAGCATTTAAAGCTTTGGGAGAATCTAAGTCCAAAGTGTAAGTACTTTCAAGAGGAATTAAGGCGGAGCAACTATTCATCATCTCCTAGCATATATTATCAAGATCATAATTAATAGAAAGAAAGTAATCTAGCAAGTTCCAAAGCATTTATTTATTTGACTCTTTAACACTAAGACTTTTAACTAGGACTCATTAACTAAGACTTATTAACTCTAAACAAATATAACTAACTAATAAATAAGACATGATAGTAATACTTATCGTGGTAAATGGGGGTGCTCTCCCCCAAGCTTGATCTTGAAGTAGTCCTTTGTTCATCCTTGGAATCTGCTCCTCTTTCGGGGTCTCCTTTTAATGTTCTCCCTGTTAATATTAATTTCGCACATACCCGAAGGAACAAATTCTAGGATGTTAATGTGAGCCTTCATGTGCTCACGTCTTTTTGGATTTTTCTTATTTTTATTAAAAGGTGTGGACCTTCATGTGCCCACATATTTTTGGATTTTTTTCTATGCAATAGGGATGATAATGCAAAAACATATGAATGCAATATTTTTGTATTTTTATTTTTATGCCACCACAGCAAAGGAGTGCTTGCATGGGGCTTAGAAGATCGATGCAAATGCAAACAAACATATTTTTAAGATTTTCTAAGTGCAAGTTTAGAAAAAGTAAATATGCTAAAGTAAACATGCTAATTGAAATATGCTTTGCGTAAAATTAAATATGCGAGATAAATACCGAAGTTACCTCTCGGCGAGAGTTTAGAGCACTTACTCCCATGGCGTGGTGTCGTCTATAGGCCCTCTTTTAAATGTTGTACCTGGTAAGGTTCCTTCAATGATCTCAAAGGGTGGCGTAGACGAAGTAGCCAAGGAAGTCGATTGTTCATTTGTTGATGACGGCTCCGGTTGGGTCTCCGAAGGTGTACTCTTGTTGCTCTTCTTAGCGGGCGCGGCTTTCTTTCTTTTCCAAGATTGTTTCTTTGGTGGAGACCTCTCGGGTGTAGCCAGGTCGGCGTTCAAGATGGGTAGGAGTCGAGTGTACTTTTCCTTGATATCTTTCTCTATTCTCTCAATGTGCTCCATTGTTGACACTTGTTATCATATAAAATTATTAATCAATTAAACATGAGAAAGGGGTATAAATAATAATAACAACCTAGAATAGGGTGTCACTAACATATTTCCATCGGTTTGGTAATGTTGTGAATTGCGGGGACTAAGCGAGGAAAAAAACAACGAGTTCGCGAGCCAAGACGACTACGCGACGTAACGCAATCCAACTCTCGAGAAAGACTCTAGAAGGCTCCGGATTAATCCCGACGTGGACCAAACTTGACACCGAAGAAAACATCATCTAGAAGACTCCGGAAGCCCACGACGCGACGACGGGACCCGAGGGGACACCCCCTGGGCCGACAGGCACGATATTTGGGCGGTCGGCCTCCCCCCGCGCCGCCCCGTCCGCGTTTCCGTAAGCTTTCTCCACCGCCTCTAAGGCGCAATCTAAACCGGTTGTTTAACGTCGGTTTGATCCGAGGGGCGTCGGTAGAAGTGCGGGATGGATCCAAGATTAATACCACATCGCCTGAATTTGAAGAGGCAGGGCTAAGACCCATATATAAAGACCCCTAGACCCCCTCTTTTAGATCATCAAGTTCTCAATCAAGTTTTCAATACAACAAATACCTCAAGATCCAAGTCATTAGAAACATCGCTTTAGGAGGAGTAGCAATCAAGATTAGAACTAGTAGGAAGGGAGAAATCCGCTCCGGATCGTCGGAGGCCGGCTCAAGATCGGGCCTCGTTCTTGTAAGTTCTTCATTGTAAGTAGTTTTCAAGTTCCAGACACATGCTTAATATGAATATCTTGATCATGTTTATATTCGAGATTATTTGTTCTAGTATTTACTTTAATTACACATTTAGCTTAGTTGAATTACTGTTATGTTCATGCATGGATTCGTATAGCGCTCATCCTTTCGTTCGGAGGGTGAGTGGTAGAGATGATGTAATCGTGGTGATTAGATCTTATTTACCTGCGTTTGCACCCTATGTGCCGGGTCGTGTGGTAGATCGTGGTGGTGACAACACCATTGAGTCCTTTGCAATCCATTCCCCCGTATGTAGGCCTAGCGGATGTTATTATTCGGGTTGTTCTAAGTTTTCGCCTTAGTCTTCATGGATTCTCGTCCTCATGTTTGGATTTAATTAGTCTTTCTTCAATGATGGTTAGATGTATTGCACTAATTGAGTAGGTCCTAACTTATAGTTTAGAGTTACATATTGGAGTTTCTAATGCTAGCTAGCCTATGAATTACTATCATCCCTTTGCATGACACTTTCTATATGACTATGGTTGAATCGTTTTATCAAGAACTTTATCATTATCTTTATTGTGAACTTTGATCCTTGTTTAAGTACTTGATAAGTTTAACACTTTACACACGAGAGATGATTAAGATGTTTAGCACCTATGCATAGTTAATTCAAGATAGAAGACTTCTTTCCCTCGTGGTAGATATAAATTCAACACCTGGTTCTTACTCCCGGTTAAAATGCTACAATGGTATATTCATATACGTGCGCTTGCGGATACCAGTTATAATTATTTATTTACTTATTAAGAAGTTATCAAGGCATAGTACGAATATTTTATTCCTTGCATATGTAACACCCGGTTTTAAGAACAAAACCAGATGAAGCCATATGTGAGCCCCGAAGTCAAATCTCACATATAGTTTACAAATGAATGGTAATCAATTCACAATGCTTAAAATATAACGAGCATAGAATAAAAGTATAAACCTTAGCTAGCAAGCGGCGGAAAGACACTCTGATCTTTCGGTGTAGACTCCACGAGGACCGAATCGATTTGGTTGATCACAAGCCTAACTTCCTCCCGAGGTGGGGTGAAATAGCAAGGGTGAGTCCATGTCGAACTCCATAAAGCATAGCCAAGGGTTATGAGGCTCGAGAAGGCGACATTAATCGCCTTAAGCTGCGGTTGCTTTTAGTGTTGATCAAGTTTTAAGCTTAAGCATAAAGGAATCCCATAAACCCATTAATCACAAGTGTGAACAGATATCAACATCAATTTAATAGCAACATCATAATAAGCATGCAATTCTATTCATTAATGTCTCCAAGGCCGTTCATGACCGCGAACACTACCGACATGTCGGTTTAATTAACTCTGCTGCAGAGGTGTACACTTTCACTACAGGTCATGGTTTCCACCGAGTAGGTTCGCGACTCCCTAACCAAATGAAAACCACATAAAGCCTTTCAAAAGGGTTATCTAAACATGCCGGATAGCGATAGGGCTACAACCCATTCTCTTCCGTTACGGTAACCACCGACACGAGTAAACACTATCCCCCTGAACGACTAAAGCCGAGCCATGTGACCCCCATAGCTGCATCTTTGTATATCCCGGATGATCACGAATGAATAAGTCCTTATGGAGAGCTAAGAGCTTCATAAATAAACAACACAAGCTCTTTTAGGCCCTATGTACCATGGCATCAACAACTACTCATCATGATTTAATCCATAAAGCAATAAGTAAATGTTTGTTGGTTGAGCGCTAGCAATTTACTACCCAATGCATAACCCATAGGAGACAAGGATCAAGTATCAAGACTAGGTAAGTTCTTAATGGCAAACAAGGAGGACACATGCATCATGAATTGTTAATTAAAGTGAATAGGACATCAAGGATGATCCCAAGCTATACTTGCCTCAAATATAGATCCTTCTTCAAGTCCAAACTTCAAAAGAACTCCTTGATCATCAATTCTTCTAGATCGCCAATGAGAACGCTCATCTTCTACTTGATTCCAATCAAAGCAACACACAATCATCCGAGCATTCATACGCGAAGCAAACAAGAGCATTATAAGATAACAGTACACCAATCATTAGAAAACAGTTTAAAAAGTATATAAAACTATTCTACACGTCACTACGATCACACGAGGACGTAAAGATCACGAAATCGGAGCTAAACGGCGTAGATATGAATTTTACAAGTTTAATGATAATAAAATAATAAACTAAATTCAAATTCGAAATTTAAAAGTTTGAAACCAGAAAAACAGTGATACTAACACGTAGATTACGGAATTACGAATCTAACGAAAAGTTGAACGGTTCAATTCGGATTTAAAACGGAGAAGTTATGGGCAATTGAAATTGGATGGCAATTATATAAATAACAGGAATTTGATTTTCGAAATAAAATAAATGAAATCGGTTTTTGATTGCTGGACAGACTACGTGCTGGATATAGGAGGATCTCAAGGTCTCTTTAGAAAAATTCTGGTGAAAGGGTATTCTTTAATCTTGACCGTAGATCAAACAATAGAGGGCTCAAGATGATTGAATACATATGCGTATTTCCATTGTATTCCATGATTTATGTTTGCAAAGGAAAACGGCAAGAAAAAAACATGTGATGTCATCACATGATGTCATGAAAGCTAACTAGCAAAAGGATGAATCGTAACAGCTACGAAACTTGGAACAGGAACCTTGTGTGGGAATACGGCGAGGCTACGTCAAGAGCAGCTAGGCGTGTGGACAACTCACCAAGCGTGATCGAGTCGGTCACGGAGGCTCGGCTGCAGTGCGTGGCCTGAAGAGGTAGAGGCTACTTCCTGTGATCAGTTGTATGAGCAACAGAAGCATGGCATGCAGGGACGTTGAGTACACGTGAGAGATAAGAACACAAGCAAAGGGCTCACCATCCATTGAAAACAGACGAACAACCACGACAGTCACCAGTTCATCCGGACTGAAGATATATGTAGGCCAAGGCGAGGAAACGAAGGGCGTCTGGACGACGGAAGACGGACGAGGGTGACGAGCGGCTCAGAATAGGTGGACGTGAACAACAGCGAGCAGATGTGATGAACAGCGGCCACGACGTCGAACTTGACGTCAGCGAAGTTCTAGGGCTTGGCGAGATAGCGATGGTGGCGGCGGAATAGGGTTTCGGCTGCTGCTTGCTCGGGCGTGGGCGTCAGCTGCGAATAGATGGGAAAGAGGTGCAGCGCGGACGCGACTTAGATATATATAGGCAGACTGGGCGTGAGGAGCACGCCAACGGACGATAGCGGTGCGACGGGCGCCCAGCGGAGTCAGCTTCGAGATCGGCTCGAACACGATGAAAGACGACGACGCTGACAACGTGGACGGAAGCGTCATCAGGTGTAGGAGGAAAGCGGCGTGCTGCAAACGTGAGCATCACCGGGCTGAGTCCAAGGCACTACGGCCCAAGAGCAGGAAGGCATGAATGAACGGGTCAAGAACAATTGAAAATAGCCACGCAGGCCATGTTGATGCTAACAGGCCACTCGGGCTAGAAATAAAGAGAGGTGAGGGAGATAAAAGAAATCTTTTTTAATTAAAGCAAATTTCAAATAGCTTTTCAAACAAATTTGAAATCCTTTTTCTTTTTCAAGCAAAACGGATCACCACAAAAATGAGAATGCACCAGCATGAATGCTCAAACATGTCTCTACTTCCTATAATAATTTTTAATTTAATGGAAAAATGTTCTTTTTCCTATGTTTCATGTGCACAAAAATACATAAATAAATCATTTTATTCTATTTCCAAAAGAGGCAAAATTTAGGGTGTTACAAATCTACCCCCCTTAAAATGAATCTCGTCCCGAGATTCGGAAACTGATGATCAAGAGATACTCTGTCTTCCGGTCTTCGTCACTCCTCAATTAGCTCCATTTTCTCGGTAATGATTTTGCCTTCTTTTCCTTATGCTGATAATTGTACTCCAAGAATCTTGCTTAACTAATTCCAAATTGATATTTCCAAAACTCCGGAGTGACTCCAAACCAACTCTCAATTTTGGCCTTCAACTTTTAGCCCACTCTCTCTCTCTCTCTCTCTCTCTCTCTCTTTTCCTTTGAGTAACCTTACATAAACTGTTGCAGAATGGAGATAGCTCGCCCTGCACATCGGTGCTATTTATAGTTCTCACCATGACCACCTTGATTCTATTGTTTAACAAATTCTTGTCCCACTGATTCCAAACTGCAATGCTATAAATCGCAACACGTCATACTATATCACTTTCTAATCCATATTGTCCAATCTCCTACATATATTTACCACTAATTCATATCATCTGGCAACAACGATAGCTTCAACAAGGATAGACGATCTTGAAACAAGGATAATTCCAAGACACAAACTCGCAGCTTCAAGGTAAACTCGTAACTTGAAGATAGATTGAGATAAATAATCACATGAGTTTAAGCCACTACCCCCCTTAAAATAGGTCGACTAGGGGTAACTGGAGAGTAGTTTTTATAACCTTAAGTACTTTAACCATCATATAGACCTTCCTTTTGACCATCATGACTCTCCTGATCCATATGCTTCTTTGTCGACTTGTCATCCATCACTTGATATCTTCTCTGTTGTAGCATCTTGAGAGACTCGGCAAACATTCCACCATCCAATAGAATCCAATGAACATTCTGGCATACTTAGACGGCTTCAACTCAACACATCACTCTTGAGTTCTCCATACAAAACCACCATTAGAGATATCATAACAAAGAAGAGAGCTTCCTCCAAACAAACTCACTCACTAGGTTTGTGTAAGTATAGAGGTTTCCTAATTTATCATAGAACTAACTATAGAGAAGTCCAATGTCACGTTCCTATGTACCAACTACTCAATTGTCTTGAGTTTGTAGAAACTCCAAAGGGATGTGATAACTCGAGCCAAAATCCAAACGCGACGAGCATACAAGCTCATTGAAAGAGGACCCAACCATCATCAATCTTGAATCTTGATCAAAGCGATGCCAGCGCTTGATGTCGACTTTTGATCCAATAATATTTCAGGGAAAAACTAGAATGCATGCAACCTCCATCTTGCAATCTCTTCAATGTGGCTACCCCCCTTAAGAAAAGTTTCCTAGGGAATCAGTAAGGGGTAGCTTAGATGTTCTCCTATGCAAGTTAACCATCCTAAAGACCTTCGATATCCAAGAAGAATTCACGGCATATGCAAGAGCAAGTAATTCTGCAATTCCTCGCGAGCAGAAAAACTTCAGTCCAGTAAAACATCACTAAATTGAGTTCTGTTAATCCAAGAAGGTCGTGCTTTACACCGTTGGAAAGCTTATGAAATTCTCTACAACTTCCTTATAGAACTCTTCTCCAGATTCGACACTTAATTTGGTCGAAAATAGTACACAACAGAAACTAGTCCAGATTCCTGACAGCACAGTTGCATCCTCTTGTGATTTTCATAAATCTCAAACCATAACAGATATGAGGGTAATTCTTACGCTCAAAAGAAAGATATGGAAATCTACTGTTGTCCAAAATTTTTCTATAATTTTTGCTGATCTAAGGGCAGAGGTACTAGTTGAAGAAGACAGGCTGCTCCGGAAAGACAGGATATGGCAGAAACAAGACAACCAACCCGACTATTTATTACACTAAATCCTTAAACCTTAATCCTATCAACTAAATGAAATTGTGGATAAACCAACAAGATCATACCACTCAATACAAAGATCCAAGACAAACATATGCATAATAACAATTCAACAAAGCAATAGAGATGCACAAATCAAACAATGACTCAACTTTCGCTACTAACGTTTTGTTGCATAAGGAGGCATAAATTCCTACTTAAACATGGTGTGAATGCAGCGACATCCACGGTAACATCTTTGGCATGCGAATGGTCGGAACATATCCTCCACTTAATTGATCCTTGGTAGCCCAACACAACTTCTCCACTCATCAATCTCATCAAGAGCTCCCTCATGATGTCGCCTCACTTTTGCTAACTCTAGTTGACTATCTTCTAGCTTCTGATGGAGGACTTGAATTGTTACGGCCATCTCCTTTATTTGTTCACCTTGCTCTCTACTAGGATTATCCATAAATCAAAGCGAACTACTCGGTAAAAGTCTAGGGAATCGCTTTCGCTTGTCATCCTTCATCTCTTCATAGTGTTTCCCAGGATATCCCTCCTTGTGATGTGTGCTTCTATGCTCTGTCTCTTAAACTTAAGATCGTCCACTTAGTGCATCCATATTCCACTTGAGCGTGTTGATCTGGGTACCGGTCTTGCAATATACACACCAACCGAGGATGAAAGAAAGCAAAGGCGTGCAATTCTAACTAGGCTTGCGTCCTACAGTCAGCACGGAGCTGATACCAACTTGTAACACCCGGTTTTAAGAACAAAACCAGATGAAGCCATATGTGAGCCCTGGAAGTCAAATCTCACATATAGTTTACAAATGAATGGTAATCAATTCACAATGCTTAAAATATAACGAGCATAGAATAAAAGTATAAACCTTAGCTAGCAAGCAGCGGAAAGACACTCGATCTTCGGTGTAGACTCCACAGGGACCGACTGACTGGTTGATCACAAGCCTAACTTCCTCCCGAGGTGGGGTGAAATAGCAAGGGTGAGTCCATGTCGAACTCCGCAAGCATAGCCAAGGGTTATGAGGCTCGAAAGCGACCGTCTTAACTGCGGTTGCTTTTAGTGTTGATCAAGTTTTAAGCTTAAGCATAAAGGAATCCCATAAACCCATTAATCACAAGTGTGAACAGATATCAACATCAATTTAATAGCAACATCATAATAAGCATGCAATTCTATTCATTAATGTCTCCAAGGCGTTCATGACCGCGAACACGGTGACATGTCGGTTTAATTAACTTCTGCCTTGAGAGGTGTACACTTTCACTACAGGTCATGGTTTCCACGAGTAGGTTAGCGACTCCTAACCAAATGAAAACCACATAAAGCCTTTCAAAAGGGTTATCTAAACATCCGGATAGCGATAGGGCTACAACCCATTCTCTTAGTTTCGGTAACCACCGACACGAGTAAACACTATCCCCTGAGCGACTAAAGCCGAGCCATGTGACCCCCCATAGCTGTATCTTTGTATATCCCGGATGATCACGAATGAATAAGTCCTTATGGAGAGCTAAGAGCTTCATAAATAAACAACACAAGCTCTTTAAGCCCTATGTACCATGGCATCAACAACTACTCATCATGATTTAATCCATAAAGCAATAAGTAAATGTTTGTTGGTTGGCGCTAGCAATTTACTACCCAATGCATAACCCATAGGAGACAAGGATCAAGTATCAAGACTAGGTAAGTTCTTAATGGCAAACAAGGAGGACACATGCATCATGAATTGTTAATTAAAGTGAATAGGACATCAAGGATGATCCCAAGCTATACTTGCCTCAAATATAGATCCTTCTTCAAGTCCAAACTTCAAAAGAACTCCTTGATCATCAATTCTTCTAGATCGCCAACAGAACGCTCATCTTCTACTTGATTCCAATCAGCAACACACAATCATCCGAGCATTCATACGCGAAGCAAACAAGAGCATTATAAGATAACAGTACACCAATCATTAGAAAACAGTTTAAAAAAGTATATAAAACTATTCTACACGTCACTACGATCACCACAGACGTAAAGATCACCGAAATCGGAGCTAAAGCGGCGTAGATATGAATTTTACAAGTTTAATGATAATAAAATAATAAACTAAATTCAAATTCGAAATTTAAAAGTTTGAAACCAGAAAAACAGTGATACTAACACGTAGATTACGGAATTACGAATCTAACGAAAGTTGAAGCGGTTCAATTCGGATTTAAAGCGGAGAAGTTATGGGCAATTGAAATTGGATGGCAATTATATAAATAACAGGAATTTGATTTTCGAAATAAAATAAATGAAATCGGTTTTTGATTGCTGGACAGACTACGTGCTGGATATAGGAGGATCTCAAGGTCTCTTTAGAAAAATTCTGGTGAAAGGGTATTCTTTAATCTTGACCGTAGATCAAACAATAGAGGGCTCAAGATGATTGAATACATATCGTATTTCCATTGTATTCCATGATTTATGTTTGCAAAAGGAAAACGGCAAGAAAAACATGTGATGTCATCACATGATGTCATGAAAGCTAACTAGCAAAAGGATGAATCGTAACAGCTACGAAACTTGGAACAGGAACCTTGTGTGGGAATACGGCGAGGCTACGTCAAGAGCAGCTAGGCGTGTGGACAACTCACCAAGCGTGATCGAGTCGGTCACGGAGGCTCGGCTGCAGTGCGTGGCCTGAAGAGGTAGAGGCTACTTCCTGTGATCAGTTGTATGAGCAACAGAAGCATGGCATGCAGGGACGTTGAGTACACGTGAGAGATAAGAACACAAGCAAAGGGCTCACCATCCATTGAAAACAGACGAACAACCACGACAGTCACCAGTTCATCCGGACTGAAGATATATGTAGGCCAAGGCGAGGAAACGAAGGGCGTCTGGACGACGGAAGACGGACGAGGGTGACGAGCGGCTCAGAATAGGTGGACGTGAACAACAGCGAGCAGATGTGATGAACAGCGGCCACGACGTCGAACTTGACGTCAGCGAAGTTCTAGGGCTTGGCGAGATAGCGATGGTGGCGGCGGAATAGGGTTTCGGCTGCTGCTTGCTCGGGCGTGGGCGTCAGCTGCGAATAGATGGGAAAAGAGGTGCAGCGCGGACGCGACTTAGATATATATAGGCAGACTGGGCGTGAGGAGCACGCCAACGGACGATAGCGGTGCGACGGGCGCCCAGCGGAGTCAGCTTCGAGATCGGCTCGAACACGATGAAAGACGACGACGCTGACAACGTGGACGGAAGCGTCATCAGGTGTAGGAGGAAAGCGGCGTGCTGCAAACGTGAGCATCACCGGGCTGAGTCCAAGGCACTACGGCCCAAGAGCAGGAAGGCATGAATGAACGGGTCAAGAACAATTGAAAATAGCCACGCAGGCCATGTTGATGCTAACAGGCCACTCGGGCTAGAAATAAAGAGAGGTGAGGGAGATAAAAGAAATCTTTTTTTAATTAAAGCAAATTTCAAATAGCTTTTCAAACAAATTTGAAATCCTTTTCTGTTTCAAGCAAAACGGATCACCACAAAAAATGAGAATGCACCAGCATGAATGCTCAAACATGTCTCTACTTCCTATAATAATTTTTTAATTTAATGGAAAAATGTTCTTTTTTCCTATGTTTCATGTGCACAAAAATACATAAATAAATCATTTTATTCTATTTCCAAAAGAGGCAAAATTTAGGGTGTTACAGCATATTAGTAGTTTAACTATAGGGATGACAACCTTTTCGGATATGCTATGAACTGCAATGAATATTTCTTTTTAGTTTTATACGAAGCAACATCGATATCTTTCTAAATGCCATTACTAGTTAGTGTCTTTAGAAATACTAACAAGCATTTTTTTGCGCCGTTCTTGCGGGAAAAGAAAGTCTATAGCTCAATAAAATAAAAATATAGAATTAACATGCATACATCTCTCTCACGCATCGTAAAGTATTAAATTTATCAATTGCTTAAACAAGTTTACCCTACATTTGATGCTCACTAACTCATATTTTTATGCATCAACAATTCATGGAAAAGGATTAAAATATAATTAGTTAATCTTATTAGGGATTTCTATTAATGATTTCCATGAGTTTTGGTAAAGTTATGATTTGCGAGGGACTTAACGGAAAAACAAAGAAATGGCGTGGCATACGACCAACGTAGCATAACACAATCCAACTCGAAACAAGTCTAGAAGGCTCCGGATTACTCTCGGCGTGAACGAAACTTGACACGAAGAAAACATCATCTAGAAGACTCCGAAGAAGCGACACACGACGGGACCCGAGGAGGGAAGGCCCCTGGGCCGATCGGCCCAATAATGGGGCCGATCGGCCTGTCTCTGCAGCTGCGTCGGCCGGTCTCCGGAACCTTCCTCAACCGCCTCTAAGATGCGATCTAATCCGGACGTTTATGGTGGGTTTGATCCGATGGCGTCGGTAGGAGCACGGGATTAATACCACATCGCTGTTGTTGAAGAGAAGAGACAAGAGGAAGACCCATATATAAACAGCCCAAGACCCCCTCAAGTCAATCAATCAATTGATCTAAAGCTTCACGTTCATTAAGAAGTAGATCAAGGAGGAGCCAAGGCGAGGAGAAGAAGAGGAGACACCAAGAGATAGGATAGCTAATTCATAGCTCTAATCTAGAGCCTAGTTTAGATAGAAAGTCGAAAGTTTAGAGAAGAGAGAGTGTATGCTCAGGTTACGGATCGATAAGTTACACTATGGATCAATATAATTATTGTTCTCATACACCTTTGTGCTATTTCATTATTATGCATGCAATTAGTCTACTTACACTTTATTCTAGTCATAGCATATTTGATATGTTCATTATTCATGGTAATTCAAAGCACTTATTCGTAGAGCTTCTAGTATATTACTCGAAAGTGTGCTAGGTAGTAGAAAGTATGTAAGCATGGTGCTTAGATATAATTTACTTGCGGATTCACCTTATATGCCGAGGTCGTGTGGTAGATCGTAGTGGTGACATGACACTATTGAGTCCTTTGCAATCCATCCCCGTATATAAGACTAGTCGATAATGGTTCTTGGGATTATCTTGTTTCGTTCTTGATTTTCTTAAGTAATCTTGAGGTGCACATTCTTATTTATGGTTTTGATATATATATGATCTTATGCTATGCCTATCTAAACACTTTATATATTCTTTGTATGCTACTTAAGAACTGTACCTTTGTCATAAATCCAATCCTAATCTTACTAGGAATTAATCTTGTCCTATACTCACCATGTGTACCTCTACGTCTCATATACCTTATCATTACTATCTATTATTGGCTCACCACCTGTTTAAGTAAATGCTAAACCACCAAATCTCATTAGTCTTCTATCAACGTCTTTAATCAATTGAACTGCTTATCATATCTTCCTCGTGGATTCGATATTTAAAACCCTCGGGTGAAATGCTCCTTTGGATATCCGTGTAAACTGCGGATCTATTTCTCTGTAAGTTAACAAATACCAACAAGCATTTAAGGCGCCGTTCTTTCGGGGAAGATTTTGATGGCTTTTCTTTTTTGATTATTGATAGATGAATACTAAGTGTGGATTTGCTACTTAGCACCTCTGCTAAAAACAGTAATTACCCGTGTATTGTCTATTAGTCTATCTTATGCGGGGTAATTGATTAAAATTTCGGCGACCTACGGTAAGAGAATCCAAAGTGTACCTGAACTTCATGAACCATTAAACATTGGAACCTGCCCAAGTCGACGTCACAAGAATTCAAGTGACGAATAAAGAAATTTGCACAACTCACAAATTCAATTGTGTGAGTAAAGGTAAGTATGATCGAGCGTGAGAAGGTTTTTAAACTTTTGAATAATTATATTAGTCTCACCATGATCATACCCCTTCATCTCTATAATACTTTTATGCTACCTCTGTTTTGCTATAGTATGCTTAAGTTTTGAAATATCTTCATACACCTTAGACATGATGCTTAGTTTAATTTTCATGGCTCAAGTTAGACATGGTGTTTAGTTTGATTCCTGAAACCGCAAGGTGTGTTGTTTTTATTTCTAAAGGCTTTTAAAATTAAACATGGTGTTTAGATTAAATTGCCTTCTTAAATTGAGTTGGACATTATGTCTAGGTTGATTTTTGGGTGATAGTATACTTTAGTAAATTACGGTCATCTTTGTTAAGACTAACCCTTGAGAAAATTATCAAATCCAATTTGGGAAAAGAAATTAGCTTACGCAAGGTATGTGACGAACTCCAAAAACTCTGCGCAAAAAGAAGACTCAACTCACTCCTTATGAAAAGGACGAACTGTAAGTGCCTAAATACTTAATTTGTCTTTTTTGTCGCAAGTTACCTTTGCCTTAGCCACGCTTTAAGTGCAACCGCTTCATAATAATAATAATAAAAACAAAAACAAATATACATAATCGTGCTAAGTTTTTAAAGAACCATCATTATGTTAGCACAAATAAATCATATGGACAATAACCCTTTCAATATCATTGCTATCCTTCGGGGTATATGTCCACTAATCTATTGCGAGGAAAGAATGCTGTGGTGAGCACGTTCATGGACCTACCTCACTACCACTTCCACTACAAAAACAGAGAAGTACCAAGCTAGGAGGCGATGAGAAGCGGGATCAACGTCAACATACATCATCTTATCAAAGACTTGCTTGCTCTCATCACCTACACAAGAAATACACCGGTAGGAACGTACTCCAACCAATGACGGGCGGTACAAAGAGAAGTCACAATAATGCCACGAGACTATGGAGGACAAGGTTGTCACCAATGAGGTTTCTCCCTTGATCATCAAGACAACCAGTGTGCTACACACCATCAAGAAGAACACTCCACACCACGTCGTTGGAGGACAAAGATAATCAAGGAGGGACTCCAAGTTTACATCTCAAATGAGCATCCTTTCGTCAACCGTAAGTAAAGGAAGATGAAGAAGAATTGACAAAGGAAGATCAGGCCTGGTCGGCATCTTCATCCCTTGGGCCGATTAAAAAGAAAAGAAAATGGATTGATGCAAGGGAGAGGACGAATACAATAAGATTCCATCAAAGACCGACAGTCACAACACACTCAAGGAGATGATGTCAAACCTGACTTTAAAACGCCGAGTGACACGAGTTTTGAGCTCGGGGGAGGAAGACCAATTCCACTAGAAGATGATCCGGCAAGGCTCTCCCTCCTCTCGGACTCCCCCTTTGGCGGGGCCACGAGAAAAATGAAGAGAGGACAAGACACTCAACTACCATACATGCCACGAGAGAACCACCATGAGGTGTTACGATGCTGCCATGATTCTACAATAAAGGTAAACATCTTAAGGTAAGTGCCCTAATCGATAAAGCTTTACTCTAATCATGGCATGCTTACTAAGGAGTTAAATATGTTAGCTCACAACCTCACTTAGATTAATCTGAATAGCTCAACATGTTAGCTCTTAGTTGTTCTTACTCCTGTCTCTCTAGTTTTATTTTTCCCACCTTTTAGTTTGCTATGTTATAAAAGCCACATTTATACCCGTCGTCTGATCTTATCACCTTTGTCACAAATAAATGAAACACATTATGCTACCATGGTTATATGTGCTCAAGGTTAGAGTAGAATGAATATAATTTTGGTTCTGTTGGTGTTTTCCCACCAGCCAGAGCCCATGCACTTGATCTCTACCTTGACTTTGTGAGGGGACACACTTTTGCGCCGATTAATGTCCCGCCTACAACATGCACAATAAGCAAGGAACATGGGTGATGCCATCCTCGGGATCACAAACCCAAGAGACACAACTTCAAGGTCGGACGAAGCACTCAATAAGCAAACTTAAGAAGAACAAGACGCGGAGAAATCACAAGTTGGATACGGGCCGACAAGGAAGACATTAAGAAGATTCAAGAAAAGTCCATCTAGCTCCCACCAACCAAGCAAGCCGAACTAGCCACTCCGAGAAAGGTCTCCCCAAGAAGAATAAAGCTTGGAGGAAGAAAAACACGCCTACCAAGGAGACAACAAGAGTACACCTTCGGAAGACCTACCACCACCAGCGTCATCGACCGATCAAACACCGTCGACTACCTCATCTACGCTACTCATCGAGATCATTGAAGACACCACACCGGACACAACATCCCGACGAGATTCCATAGATGACAAAGACGCCATGAGAGTAAGTACTGAAACTCTCGCCGAGAGGTAACTTCGGCATTTATCTCGCATATTTAATTTTACGCATGGCATATTTCAATTAGCATGTTTCCTTTAAGCATATTTACTTTTTCTAAAACCCGCATTAGAAAATCATAAAAATATGTTTCTTTGCATTTGCATTAGTTCCTTAAAAGCCCCATGCAAGCACCCCTTGCTGTGGTGGCATAAAAATAAAAATACAAAAATAGTGAACTCATATGTTTTTCATTAGCATCCCTATTGCATAGAAAAATTCTCAAAAATATGTGGGCACATGAAGGTCCACACGTTTTTCTAAAAATCTAAAAAGAAGTGAGCACATGAAGGCTCACAACATAATCCTAGAATTTGTTCCTTCGGGTATGTGCGAAATTAATATTTGCGGGGAGAACATTTAAGGAAAACCGAGAGATGAACAAGTTCCAAGGGCGAATAAAAGAAAAAGAC
Source organism: Hyparrhenia diplandra (assembly GCA_015847255.1). Classification (NCBI taxonomy): domain Eukaryota; kingdom Viridiplantae; phylum Streptophyta; class Magnoliopsida; order Poales; family Poaceae; genus Hyparrhenia; species Hyparrhenia diplandra. The sequence goes on from JADLZK010007462.1 coordinate 106,098, forward strand.
TACTTCAAGATCCGGCTTTGGGGAGAGCACCCTCAATATCACGATAAGTATTATTATCCTATCTATTTTAATTATTAGCTAGTTAGTATATTTTCTTAGAATTAATGAGTCTTAAATAAAAGTATTAGTGTTAAGAGTCCAATAAATGTTAGATGTTTGCGAGTAGCTCTCTTTTCTTTAATTATGACCTTGATGACATATGCTTGGAAATGATGAATAGTTGCTCCGCCATAATTCCTCTTAAAGTACTTACATTTCAGACTTAGATTCTCTTAGAGCCTTAAATGCTTAATTTGCTCTAAACCCAACACCTGTGGGAAGCACATGCTTAATCTGAGTCTTAGCATTAAAAGATAAAAGTGCATGAAAAGTTGAGCTACTGTTTATCATATTCCTAGAGATACTTGACTCCTGGTTTTTATCTTTAAAAATTATAAAATATTACATGATGAGTTCCTTAGCTATGACCCTTAAGAGTTTGTCACTCGCATCAAAACATCCCACTCCACCAAATACGCGCTTCTAATCCGTACGCCTCCCCATATTCCATCAAGCCGCTAGCCATAATTATAAAAAATAAATTTTAGCAATTTTGGATATGTCTCTCTCAACGTTTTTATGCCAATTAGATTAAAGGCTACATTCGGAAAAAAGAGAAGAAGAGAAAAAGAAAAGAAAGAAAAATAAATATTTAGAGAGAAAAGTGAGACGAGAGAGGGAGAGTAAAGGACAAGTGTCATACTAGGCGAGAAGGGCCTACCTCCTAAATAATAATAATATTTAGAGATGAATAATGGACACGTGTCCGAGGGTGAGTAGGGCCCACATCTCTAGGAGAGAGAGAAAAATGGACAAAAGTGGGGGCAAAGCCCACCTCTTCAAGAATGGACGGCCCAGTCTTAGCAATTTTTTAGAAAGAGAGATATAGTCCAAGATGCTTGAAAAGAAAAATACTAGAAAAAGGCTAAAAGGCTAATTACTACCTTTCATCCTCATCCATTCGCCACTATCATCCCACTATGTATGTTCCACCACATGTAACTCCACTAAATACCATCTACTTAAGAGGGTCATACATAGGATCTCCGAGTTTTCTTTTGAAAAACATTGCAAAACCCCGGGATGATAGTTGATCAAAGAGTTTGAGACATGGTATTTAACTTGATTGTTTTATCTTGCTTATGATTCGTGAAAAGGCAACGCCCCATGGTAAACAGGTATGAGAGAGCAATACGGTTAAAAAGAAGAACTTATTCACGATAAACACAAGGCTTCCGAGGTATGAAAGCGTAGTAGCAACTCCCGATCCTACTATAGCATATAGCTTTGCTAGGGACTAGCAAAGGGTAAGCAAGGGGAGTTTGTTGATGCTCACTAACTCATATTTTTATGCATCAACAATTCATGGAAAAGGATTAAAATATAATTAGTTAATCTTATTAGGGATTTCTATTAATGATTTTCATGAGTTTTGGTAAAGTTATGATTTGCGGGGACTTAACGAGGAAAAACAACGAAATGACGTGGCATACGACCAACGTAACGCAACACAATCCAACTCGAAACAAGTCTAGAAGGCTGGGATTACTCTCGGCGTGTGAACGAAACTTGACACAGAAGAAAACATCATCTAGAAGACTCGAAGCCGCGACACACGACGGGACCCGAGGGGAGGTTGTTGACACTTGTTATCATATAAAATTATTAATCAATTAAACATGAGAAAGGGGTATAAATAATAATAACAACTTAGAATAGGGTGTCACTAACATATTTCCATCGGTTTTGGTAATGTTGTGAATTGCGAGGGACTAAACAGAAAAACAACGAGTTCGCGAGCCGATGCGACTACGCGACGTAACGCAATCCAACTCCGAGAAAGACTCTAGAAGGCTCCGGATTAATCCCGGCGTGGACCAAACTTGACAGAAGAAAACATCATCTAGAAGACTCCGAAGCCACGACCGACGGCGGGACCCGAGGGGACACCCCCGGGCCGACCGGCTGTTATTTGGGCGGTCGGCCTCTCCCCTGCGCCCGCCTCGTCCACGTTTCTTAAGCTTCCTCCACCGCCTCTAAGGCGCAATCTAAACCGGTTGTTTAACGTCGGTTTGATCCGAGGGCGTCGGTAGAAGTGTGGGATGGATCCAAGATTAATACCACATCGCTGTTGTTTTTGAAGAGGCAGGGCGAAGACCCATATATAAAGACCCCTAGACCCCCTCCTTTAGATCATCAAGTTCTCAATCAAGTTTTCAATACAACAACAATACCTCAAGATCCAAGTCATTAGAAACATCGCTTTTAGGAGGGTAGCAATCAAGATTAGAACTAGTAGGAAGGGAGAAATCCGCTCCGGATCGTCGGAGGCCGGCTCAAGATCGGGCCTCGTTCTTGTAAGTTCTTCATTGTAAGTAGTTTTCAAGTTCCGGACACATGCTTAATATGAATATCTTGACCATCAAAGATGTCTCAAGTGATGCAATCCTACTTCGTCTGTTCCCATTCTCACTCTTGGGACGAGCGGGGCGATGGTTCTACGCCAACAAAGACAAACTCACTACTTGGACACTTTGTCGCATCTTGCCTTCCGGCAAAGTTCTTCCCTATAGGCAAAACCAACGCCTTACGAGGAAAAATCTCAAGTTTTCAAAGCAAAGAACACGACGAATCTGTTCCTGGAGGCGTGGGAACGCTTCAAGACTACATCATCTTTGAATGCCCACACCATGGAATGGAGAACGGCTACTTATGCGGACCTTCTACCACGGAATTTGAACAACAACACCCGTGAGACCATGGACGCCAGCTGCTTTGGAGGTGCTTTCTGTCCCTTACTTTGAATCAAGCTACCGACCTTGTGGAGAAGATGGCGTCAAACCAAGCCTGGAATGAGGACCGTCAACCCCGCAAGAAAGAAAGAGGAATGCACCAAGCGAAAGAGGTAGACATCTTTATGCGCTAAAATGGACTTAATTATGAAGAAGCTTGAAGACAAAGCTCCCGAGAAGAAGGAAGTCATGCAACTCTTCGATTCCCCGCATGACATGTGAAGAATGTGGCAACACTTGGACACTCGGGCGACCAATGTCCCGAGCTGGAAGAGGGCGTGAACTACATCAACAACAACAACCAAGATCGTCCTCCGAACCAACAATGGAATCAACAGAGACCCAACTACCAAGGTAACTACTCGGGTAACTATCAAGGTAATAACTCTTTCAATAATTTCCCACCTTTAAGAGAGTTAGTACAAAACCAAGGTAGACTTATGGATAATCTGTCTAAGAAGTTAGCTTCCAATGATAAAATGCTAGAAACTATTAGTTCTAAAATGGAAAGCTTTTCTTACGCAATAAAGAACCAAAGATAGCTTTAATAAAATGATAGAATCACAGTTATCTCGGTGGCTTTATCCGCTCCTATGCCTAACCAGGTAAGATTCCGGCCAACCTGAAGAATTAGAATCTGCAAATCTTGTCGATATTTACTATGCGGTATGCGAGACCACTTATTCAAAAGGAAAACGGGAATTGTGCCGACCGGGGTATGCCCGCCAAGAAAAGAGATCCGGGGAGACCGGTCGTCACCATTGAAATAGGCGCCCGCACCTATGACGCTCGTCGACTTTGGCTCAAGTGTCAACATTATGCCTAAGGTAAACCTTGAGCCGATTCGATTTAGTATACACAACTATGTGCCTACAACTTGCGGATCGGTCGCTATGCTATCCCGAAGGCATCCTGGAAGACGTTTGTCTTTACATCGGTAAGCTCTACGTGGCCACCGACTTCGTAGTCCCGGATACGGGCAAGGTAAGAACACCCCGATCATTCTGGGCGCCCTTTCACGGCCACTACCAAGGCCATCATCTACGCCGACACGGCGAAGATCGTCTTCACGATCAACGGACGAGGGAGAGATTCAAGCGCAAACACAAGACCTTACCTCCCCCTGCTCCAACCGTACAACTACCGTACCCTGACGTACACGTACCAGCTGTCGAGGAAAGGACAAGAAGAAGAAGCAAGAAGAAGCAAGAACCGTCAACCTCGACCACACGTGGAACGAGTCTTGATGATCAATCAAGTCCCAACACAACGCAAGACTCGGCGCATTCCACCACCATTAGAGAAGCTAGGCGACCACGAGTTAGTCAATCCACCGCTCCATTAATCAATGGAATTTCCAGCAAGTTGTGCGACACGGGATCGAGCATCAACCTAATGTCAAAGGTAACATATCAATCTTGGAAAAAGAAAGAAGCTACGCCGCTAAGAAGAGCAACAAGAGTACACCTTCGGAGACCCAACCAGAGCCGTCATCAACAAATGAACAATCGACTTCCTTGGCTACTTCGTCTACGCCACCCTTTGAGATCATTGAAGGAACCTTACCAGGTACAACATTTAAAAGAGGGCCCATAGACGACACCACGCCATGGGAGTAAGTGCTCTAAACTCTCGCCGAGAGGTAACTCGGTATTTACACTACAAGATTTTCGGTCTAATTCAACGCCTCACGAATTGCAACGCCAAAACTTTGGTTGCTAGAGATGGTTGTATTGCAACCATTCTAAAAAATCGTAGCGATACTTGCCTCTAATGCAACGGTTTTCAAGGTGTTGTGAAGCTTTGTTGCATTTGGTTGACGATATTGCAATGGTGAAAAATGGTTGTAGTAGAATTGATTTTGGTTGCAATTGCATGGTAGTACTTTGCAACTACATTTGCATTAGTTGCATTTGGTTGTGACTATTGCTACGCTTTTTGTGTTGCATAAAATTTCACGGCGTTGCAAATGTTGAATGCTTAATGCAACGAGAACTCTTGGAGGCGAAGCAAAAGTGGGGTTCAATTGCAACCTTTTTTGGCAGTTGCAATATACTTTGATATTGTTGCAAGTGCAAAATTTTATTGCAACAAGATCTCTAGGGTCGGTTTAAAATTGTGTTCAAGTGCAACGCTTATTTTTGGTTACAATATACTTTGAGAATTGCAACGAGAACTAGGAGGCGAGGCTGATTTGGATCAGGCCTTATCACGCGCCATACACGCAACGAGCGGGGAGTCGCGATCCGATCGGGGTGCTGCACACGTAAAAGAACTTGTGTGAACCTTGGGCTGACGCGGCCCGAGGTGTGCCCCCACGCAAGATTACGGCCACGTGCCCCTCCCTACGTATCGGACGGACTCCAACGCAAACTCAACACCGCGTCGCTCCTCGGTCATTTCATCGGCTCCCGCGCGGCTTGTTATTTTTCCCTCGCGTCGCGGTAAACTAGTAATGTAGCGGTAACCATGCGCAATCCATTTTTTCTACTTGGCCCAAAAGAAATAAATTTCTAAGTTACTGGTTGTGCTACAACCCTTCCACTATGTCATCGTAGTCACTACAAATATGTCCGTACAGATAACATGTGAATTTTTTTATTATTTTCCAAATGCAGCTCTCCTTGGCTAGATTCATTTTACTGTAAACACTAGAAAACAGCGCGGCTTTGCCGCGCCCTACATTGAATTTGGGCTAGTGTTTGGCCAGCTTCAGATGGAATGTGCAACCATGTTTGTGCACTGGTTAATTTAATTGAACATGTAATGAATATTAGAGTGTCAAATGCAAATGTTGAAAGTTGGAACATATCATGCATAGATAAAACAGATCACTTTCATAGATACAGTTCTAATCTGTCATCCCTGGCCAACATGTCATAAATTTGTGGTCATCATCATGAGATTAGTAAAATCAGTTACAATTTGGTTTTTACTGGCGAGATGGTTTCTTATTGGTGACAGAGAATTGATTATGAAAGACATATATTTAAAGATGGAAATATACAGGACCTGAAACTGCACAGCTAGACAGAAAAAGTATCTTAGATGAACCACAATTCACATGTATCATAAGCCTGACACGTAGGGTAAAGATGATTGTCAGCTATTTTCTTTGTATCAATCAAACATAGAAACGTATAACAAAAACAGATGCCTTTGTTCCTAGGTCAACGAGGTTACATGTATCGAGGAAGTCCTGGTTCAAAATTCAAACTAAGTTATTTTTAAATAATTAGAGTAATTTATGTCAATGCCATACATCATTTTTATTAGTATAATCAGTAGTGGAGCTTGGACATTAATGCAGCAGGGGCCACTAATTAAATACTAAGTGCAATCTTCAATTTTTATCAAGCCAAATGGCTACAACTAATGTTGTTTACATAAGTTCCAGGGTGGCCATGGCCCCTATTGGTCTGTGAGAAGCTTGGCCACTGAGCAAAATAAATAAAGCTAAGGTGTGTTGGAGCTTTCCCTGTGTCTCATCCTCCCTGACATATCTGCTAAACCATAATGCTCTGTTAGTAGTAGTAGTATCAGTATCTTCCTACACTAAGGTCACACCTGATATATGCAGGTTACAAATAGCTAAAAGCGTTTTGTTAATCTTGGTACATACAAACTATACGGTCCAGTGACATGATCTTTTGGAAATGAATCCCTAGGAGGCAAGGTAATTACAATAGTCCTGAAACTAAGATACTCATGCCAGGATATAGTTAAATAAATTTGCAGTGGAAATCGCCTGTATATGTGAGCTCAGTCACTATTTTATAGCTGATATGCATTATCCGTAATTTGCTTTGTATTCTCAGAACTCAGTATATGCTACTCAAAATCATGAATAAAATTTATGCAGTAAAACAACATCAAAGAGTAGGCTAAAATCAACAAGTCTACTCTGATAGAAACACAACTCTAACTATTATATAAATAAAAATCAAACATATAGGTAATACATGAAATAGATTAAGTCTGCTCTAATATTCATAAATAAATGATATATGCACAGCCTGATTTTTGTTTTCAGCAAGATCGAAAGCAATTTGGTATGCAAGAAGAGTATCATCCTGGCAAATGAACATAAGGTTATATTTCAAAAACAAAGGCAATCAACAAACCAAGAAACTATCTTGTTTGGCAAAAAAAAAAAAAAAAAGAGGGTGTACCTTGCTTCGAGAAATCGGCTTGCCAGATCTATTTGTAGAATCTGAAAATACAGAAACAAAAGATGGTTTTCTAATATTTTGTGCACAATAGTTATGTGCCAACCACAAGATGTTGAATCTATTGCCAATAGTCCCAATCATCCATAGTACACCTACCTCCAGTCAATATTTGCGGTGACTAACATATGGCCCCTTCCAGTTTATCTAGTCTGCACTCAACAGATATACAGATGGAATGTTGATATTTTCCATCAAGAATACACCTGGATGGCAACCATACATGTGTGAGCTCAGAGCTACATTTCTAACAAAACAAGAAACAATGGACCATGAGGAAACTATCATACTTGTCCAGCATCCTTTCCTTAATGACCTGCAGCAGCCACTGTCCATTGTTTTCCTTCCCAATGGCACTTGATTGGATGGCAGCATATTCAGTTATTCACCCAAAGCTTATTGCTGAAAAAAGAAATAGGGCAAAGCAGATAATGTTTAACACAGTACTTTAGTGCTATCAACAATTCATTGGACATAATGCAGGAACCAGGCAGATTACCTAACAGTGTTTGAGAGAAATCAGAGTTGTCAGAAACATCAAACAGGGATCCAACACCAAGTGCATACGACAGAGCACCATTAGGTCAAGTACAAAAAACACCTTAGAAGGCAACTAGTGCTAAAAGCTGCCTCTGGAAAAACTCCTCGTCTTCATACAAACTCTCACTGCATGCAGCAGGAAACAAAATGTGAGAAATACAAGCACAAAGCAAAGCACCCGAGCTTACAAGGATTGTCAAAACTTTTTTACAACCAATGGCCAGAATAAAGAGAATATTTTGGCCCATGCACATCAAACGGCAGCAGCCATGAATAATCTTGGTATTCATATGGATCCTTCTAAAATGAATTTAAGTCCTAGGAAATAAACACCAATTTTCATAAGTTAACAAGCTCTAATGTGATATGTGAACTATGTGATCAAATGTGGAACAGGAAAGCTGGGTGATGGCTGTTGCTTGACGTGAAAATGGGGAAATCTGCAAGCTGTGTTTGAACTGAACCTATCTCAAGCAAGGTGCTACTGCTGCTGAACAAAAGCAGTTACTAATTCTGCTGTAGACATGAAGTTGCTGTTGTACCATGAATAATCAAACCCTCCAGTCCATCAGTATCTGCACTACTTTTGTCGACCTGCTCTAAACTGAACTACATGCCACGACACTTTCGTGAAAAAAAAACCTACGCACAACTGAAGAACAGGGCAGCAACAGCGAAAAACAGCATTGTGAACTCCACTAAGCTTTACCAAAATCAACCAAATCAAGTCCTATTGATCTCAAATTTTAACCACAATTTCATCATATCATGAGTAGTTCACAAAATCACAAGATGGTCACAGGACATTCAGTTTCGCACTCACACAAGACAGTTTCACAAGACATTCAGTTTCACTCAGATAAAGTACTATGGGTGTCTCCAAATACAGATCATGTAAAGTGCGGGTTTATGTGTCTCCAAATACATATAAAGTGTTGGTTCAAATCACAGATTAGATACAGATAAAAAAGCTCTTGTGCCTCCATCATGACCAGAAACAAGATCATGCCTAGAAATCTGCACACAGGCCAGAATAGCACTATAAAACAGTTGTAATTTCAAACAGTTGAAAAGATGGAGCACCTTACGGAGGTGGATGGGGTTGCTGCCCTTCAGGTCGGCATGAGGCACTGCTGTTGGCTGTTGTTGAGAGATGGCCGGCGGCGTCGTAGTCGATTCAGAAGACACCGTGGTGGCCGACGGCGCTCTGGTGCCTAGCGGCGCCGCTCCGATGGATGGAGGCTGGTGAGGGGGAGCTGGAGGCGGGGTGGAGTGGATAGGGATGGAAGATGGGGATAGAGATGGGGCCAAGGGCGCGGGGACAAAATAATTCGCTGGACTACAGCGCGCGAAAGCTTGAGTGTGCATTTGAGCGCGCTCAATACGAAAAGGAATTAGTGCGCAACGCGGGAGCAATTGGCGCGTAATTTGGCTTCCTATTTTTAAAAATAAAGAATAGAAACACTTGGCTAACTAAAGAATTGTATTTAATAATTTTTTATTAAATTTAATAATACTTAAATTCTAGAATCAGTGGAAACTTTTTCGTCAACATTATATACTAAAAGGAAAATAAATGGAAAAATATTATTAATTAGATAGTTCATGACCAAAATAGCACTGCTAAAAATAGCTCACTGCAATCGGCAAATAATTAATTAGTACATTAACATTTCTTAAAAAAATGTGGATTGAAGCCCTTAAATGTTTGGAAGCCCCTAAAAAAACATGGACTGAAGCCCCTAAATGTTATGTGCATTTGAGCAATTTTAGACCAGGTTTACCTATTTCTATGATTATTTGTTGATTTACTAAAGAAAAATATTAAAATACCAAAAATAAGGTAAAAAATCTAAAAGTTATTGGAACACCTCCTTTGGGTGTAGCATGTTGACAAAAAAAATTGAGTCAATTCATATAAAGTGTTGTCGCACATGCTCACAATGGCTCACATCTCTCACACATGTTCGTCACTAAGTGAGAGATCCTCATGCTAGTGTGAGATATGTAGTAATAAGGTTCGAAGATGGCGGCAAATTAAGAATTGGTCATTTAGGGGGCGGTGGTGAGTTAAGAATTGGTTAAATAAAATATAAGTAGTGATGTAACGCAAACATTTGAATAGCACGATGGTAATAAAAAATACTCTCTAAGGGTGAGTCACAGAGCCTAAGTTCAAATCCTAAAGGAGCCTATTTTTGGGGGGCATAATCAACATTTATGTTCTTTTTATTTCTTTTGCTTTCTCTATTTTATTTACTTTTTTTTTTTGCACTTTTGTTGTGTGAGCATGGAATATTTTAGTTCCATTGACACCCTAAAAATTTGGATGATCTAGAGAAAGTGGTACTACACATCTCACACTAGCATGAGCATCTCTCACCTAGTGACTAGAACATGTGTGAGTGAGGTAGGCCCTTGTGAGGAAGTGCAAAGCAACACTTCCTATGAATCGACTCAAATTTTTTTGTCGCATGCTACACCAAGGTGGACTATATCTATATGAGCCAAGTTGGACTATATGAGCCATGTATATATTTTTTTGTGTGTGAGATATAGGCCATTGTGGTACTATATATTTGTCACAACCATGGACTAAGAACATTATAACCATATGACTTACCATTGAGCTATAGCAATGCTTGTGTTATTGAAAGAATTTTAGCGTATATATATATATGACCATTTACGTTCATATGTGAGTTTATTATTGTAATTGCTAATAAAGTAAAAAATGAATATATAGTGTATGGTGGAACAGTAAATATACATTATGTTAATTATAAAATAACAAGTAGTATTTATTTTATTATTTTATAATTGCTAATAAAGTAACGTCAATTATTAAAAACAAAAAAAAGGAGGGAAAAAAAAAAAGGACAAGATAGAGTTTGAACTCAAAGCTCTTACCTCCAACCTGTGCGGCCTAACCACTTGAACACATGCTCTTTTGTGTACACTACTCGCAACAATAGTACTTGTATTTCAATCGCGCCATAAGAGAAGAAAAAAAAATAAAATTTGAACTTTTGGATTTCTCACCTCAGCACCTTGATCTGTGGCACCGAGCGGGAAAATCTAAAATTTACTCCGCCCATGAATTTCTATTCGAAGTTGTCAAAATTTGAATTTCAAAATTTAAGTCATTACAATCTTCCAATCTTTTTTTTGCCAAAAAAAAAAAAAAAGCTTCATGGAGCTTTGAACCCACGACAAGCTACAAGACAGGTAGGAGCCTTACCACTAGAGCACTCAAGCTTTCTGTATAAGATATAAGATGTCTAAGTTTTAACCTTTATTACTTTGTAATTCAACGAATAGTTACAGTAATAACTAAACTTAGCCATAAAATTTCATAGAGTCACATAATAACATATTTTGGCTCCATAACCATATCCTAAAAGTTTAAAATGATTTTGACAAATTATATTGTACATCCTTCACAACGAGGAACATGTCGCACTTAGTCATATAGGACTATGTGAGCCATGTATGCATTCGTGATGGATGTGCAACAACACTTTGTCAAAATCATTTGAATTTTTTATGTGATGTTTGTACACCAAAATCATGTGGCTATGCATGTTTTTAGAATTTTTTAGCCACTTTACAATATTTTAACATTTATTCACTAGTAATTTAATAAATAATTGTAGTAATAGCTAAACTTGGTCGAGAAGAAAATTCCATAGAGTCACACAACAACATATTTTGGCTCTATAACCATACCATAAAAGATTCAAATGATTTCGACAAAGTATACTATACATCCTTCACAACGAGGAACATCTCTCAATTAGTCATATAGGACTTTGTGAGCCATGTATGTCTTTTGCGATAGATGTGTAACAACACTTTGTCGAAATCACTTAAGTTTTTATGTAATGTTTGTATGCCAAAATCATGTGGCTATGCAAGTTTTTAGAATTTTTTAGTCACTATATGATATTTTAACATTCATTCCTTAGCAATTCAATATATATTTGTAATAATAGCTAAACTTGGTCGAAAAATTTCACAGATCCACAAACTAGCATATTTTGGCTCCATAACTATCCCATAAAAGTTTTAAGTGATTTCGACAAAGTGACACTATACATCTATCACAACTAGAAACGTCTTTCACTTAGTCATATATGCCTATGTGAGCCATGTAATAATTCAACAAATAATTAAAGTAATAGTTAAACTTGGTCGAGAAAAATTTCACAAAGTCACAAAACAAGATATTTTTGATCAAATGATATTTTGGGTTTAGTGTCTTTTCCATTAGAAATAATTTACTCACCCAAATTTATGTTCAAAGATGTCAAATTCAAAATTTAAAATTTTAATCATTCAAACAAACTTCGATAAATAATTGACCAAAAAAAATTATAGATTTTGATGAGCTCTAATTTTGAAATTGTCTTCTATCACAAAGTTCTATCGCGCCTAAAATTGCCGCCAGTAAAGCGAAAATCCAAAACATCGGCGTCGTCTTCTATCTCAGAGTTCTATCGCGCCTAAAATTGCCGCCAGTAAAGCGAAAATTGAAAACATCGGCGTGGCCTTGAACGCCAAAGGAAAAAGAAAAGGCCCGCGCAGCACTTACCAGCCCATGAGTCACGCCATCTCCTGCGCCGCCGCTCCAGACCTCGGTCTTCTCTTCTGCACTGCCTGAATACGCGCCCCTCTCCTCACCCGTCGTACGCCATCACTCCCCTCGCGCCGCGCGTAGGCTGCCCCTTCCCTGCGCCGCTCGGCCGTGCTTCGTCAGGGAAATCTCGGGTGGTCAGCCTCCCGCAGCGCTGCAGTCCATCCGCCCGGCCTCATGTACAGCGTCGTGGAGGAGGTGACCCCGCGATCCAGGGTTGCAGTCCATCCGCCGGGCGTCACGCCGCCGACTGCCGCCTCAGACCTCGCAGCACCCAACGCCGCCGCCCGCTAAACACGCAACCAGCCACCAGACCCGTCAGCCCACCCCTGGATCCCCTGCCTCGCCGCCCTCAAACCCTAGCGCGGCCGCCCCATCCACCAGCGCCACCGCCCCACGTCTCCCCATGCGCTGCACCGCCGCCTCCAAAATCTCATCTTCTTGTACACATCCAGCCACCAATTCTCATCTTCCACTCTCAGGTACCACCAATTCTGTTTATATGCTGAAAGTGGATTTTTTAACTGAGAAAAAAAAAAAAATCATTTTGTCTGTATGTGTTCAGCTATGAAGGCGCTTCAACCTCACAGATCTGGAGCAAATTGGTGCTTAAACCCAGGTACCACCAATTTTTGTTTTTAGGCCTGAAGCAAAAAATTCTGTTGTGTATGTACAGAAGTGAGAGAGGTGAATCATTGCCTGAGAGAGATTTTTTCTTAAGCATCCATTGACGACCTGGGATTTGTGCTGGTGATTGTCCAGTGAAGATCTAGTTGGCTAGTTCTCCCTCTCAGATTTTTGTTCTGTACTATGTGACAATTTCAATTCATCAAGTTTTAGATTGCACACAGCATGAAACATCATATTATTAATCTGACTATCTGAAAGTGCAACTTGTGCAAAAGGTGGGAGAGGGGAAGTACTATCCTCTCCTAACTCATTTATTTGGCCACCAGATGGTTGCGCGAGGCACTCGTGGGCCAACGCCCCCTCCCCCCACCCTGGGCCTACTGTTGTCCGCCGGTGATGATGCCCCAGGCACGGCCTCCTTCTGCTGCTCCGGGTCTTTCATGGGCTCGAGGACATCCTAGGTGCTGGTGCTCAAGCGCTAGTTGTCAGATTGATTCTTCACCTTCGGTGGTATGTTTGTATTGATTCATTTGTGTCCACTATCATGCTAACTTTATTATTCCTCCTTTCCATGGAATTCAATTTAAAGCAATCATTTTGTATCTCATTAGTTATTGTTATGTTCGTTCCAGCTTTGATCCTTATTATTTAAAGTACAGAGCTTTAATTCAATTTAAACTATGATTTGATACTTGTTTAATTGTTTCATCTAACCGTTCACATTGGGAAAGCATCCATGTTAATTATTTGAGATCCACATAAATTGTTTAGTCAAGGCTATATAAGTGTCATAGAGATAAAATGATCACTGATGCAGATTTTTTTTAGTAGTACTACAACACTTCTATGGTCTATCTTAGGTGTTTTAGTCCTCATCTTTTGATTTTTTATTTCTAACTGCTATGGTGATCCATACAGTTCCTGTACAGGTTAACAAATTTTGCCAGGTGTACATATATATATATATATAATTTTTTTTCTATTTAAAAGCATTCTCTGTTCCGTCTTACACTATCAGGGAACATGTTTTATAGGCACGCCATATGCCTGATGAAAATCAAGACAATAGAACCCTGCATTAGATAGTAAGTCAGAATCCCTGAATAGGTAAAACTTTCATTACTTAGTTGCTTTACAACTCTTTAAGTTATTTATTACTATGTGCAGTTTTTTTTCTGATGAGAACTATGTGCAGGTTTGCTTTACAACTCTTTAAGTTATTTATTTACTATGTGCAGGTTAAATAGCTGCAGGGATTCTTCACTGCTTGAGGATTAATCAAAGGATGGTGATGGTTTCTCCTCCTCCACATGGTCCTTCAATTTTTATTCTTCCCAGGTTGAAGGTTTCAGGTTGAGCTTCCTATCCCTACCTGAAATACAGATATCTGTTCCTGTTGTTAACTGTGGTATGTTATCCATCTATAGTTTACTTTCAGCTATGCTTGTAGATAACCTAAGTTAACAAGGCAACTGCCTCCTTTTTTGATTATTGGAGCATGACCCTTCTCAAATATTTTTGAGCTTCAACATGCACATGATATGCTTGAGATATATCTAGAGCTACCTTTCTTGAGAATACCACTGAATTGTGGGTTCACATCATTTTTTTGTGTGTGTGCTCAGATTTGAATTCATGAAGGTTAAACATAGCTCCATTGATTTCTTCTATTTGTTTCCTATGCACTACCAGTTCTTTAGAAAGGATGACTGAATGCACTAAAAAAATTTAAGGTTCAATATGTGCATTCATTGACATATATAGACACTAACCAGTATTTCCATGATGGGAAAGCTGATTCATAAGTGGATTGGATTCTGGCTAATCTGATGGATGACGAAATTGAATCATTAGTATGTTTGGTGAAGTTTTATCCTATGAACCCCTTGCATAGAGAGTTCTACCATGTTACAGGCTTACAATTCAGTTTGCTCACTACTGAAGCTTACCTTTTTCCTGTAAAACCAATAGAAAAGGCATCTGTGTACCTTTGATAATTACAGTAGACTAGTTTTGCCAGAAATTTAGATTCTTGCTGTGCTGTGTTGAAAAACTGAATGTAGTCATTCTGTGGATTCTTAGTACATATGTGAAAACGCCCGCCAGCTCCTGGGCCTAGGTGAGCTGTCTGCCCTCATCCTGTTTGCTCTGTGTAATGCAAGTGTGAAAGGATATCTGACAGACATCTCGTCAACTCTCCTAGGGGGCTACATTGGCACAAGCTCTCCCGGATTAGATCAATGCTGCAAGTGACGTTTGCCAGGCAAGTTGCTTGTCATCTCCTGATAGATTGGTGTTGTTTCGTAACTACTGCTAAACCTGAGTTTGTTATCTTAGTTCAAGTATAAGTTTACTTGCATTATGTTCGTGGGACATGTAATAAGAAATTGCTAAGTGATTTGTATATAATTAGCAAGTGAATGGTGGGATGATGCATGTCAATGATTTATTTTTTTTCAGGAGAAAGCTTGAGTTTGAGAAGGAGTATGCAAATGGTGGGACGATGGTGAACATACATATCAAAGGCAACCTTCGTTGCTGCAGTAGACATAGATCATATAATTTGAATGAGCTCAAACAAGTGTGTGCTGGATACATTATGAGTTTTACCAATGCTGTTGTGCATGTTCTCCTTTAGTTTGACATTGGGTGTGTTAAAGTACGGCTGTGTATAAAAAAAAATTATATTTCCTTTTAATGGATGTCGATGCTTCATTCATTATATATTTATCGTTGCACGATTATTGATTTAAGCAACCAAACGAAGCGTTGCAACATGAATTATTATCATATTTATTTGGCATCGCAATATATAATAAAAAGCAAACTAAATGGCGTTGCAATATATGGTCGTGGCAATAGAGATGTTTAGCTATAGCAACTACATGTTTTAGTGTGGTAATAGGCGAACTATCTATTACAACTTTAGTAGATACAAGGGTGGCAATAGAGGACTCACCAATTGCAACCATGTATTTGCGTATCGTGGCAATAGAGGGCACATCTGTAGCAACGAATCTAAGTAACGTGGCAATAGCATGTTCCATCTATAGCAACGAATCTAGGTAACGTGGCAATAGAGGAACTATCTATAGCAACCAACCTAAATCGTGGCAATAGCTTGTCCCCCTATAGCAACTATGTAGGGCAATCGTGGCAATAACATGTTCTCTCTTGCTATGGTTTTCACCGTGGCAATAATGACGCTTGCAACACTACTCTTGTGTTGCTATTACACTTTTGTCGCTACAAGATCATCATGTAGCAATAGACATCACTAGCAACACCTAGTGCGTTGCAATGGCTACTATTGCCACACCCATAATGGTTGCTATTGATCCTATTCCAACACCCAATATGTGTTGCGAAAGTCACAAGTGTTGCAATAGAGGGATTATGTGTCGCAACAAAAACAGAAGTTGTGGCAACATGCTATTGCTACCGTCACAAGTGCAACGACTTTCTACCAAATGAAAAAGGTAGCAAAAGTACTATTGCTACCATTTTTGGCTCTATTGCTACACTTTGTCGGTGTTGCATTAGACCTAAAAAATCTTGTAGTGTTATCTGCATATTTAATTTTTCTCGCAAAGCATATTTCAATTAGCATGTTTACTTTAGCATATTTACTTTTTCTAAACTTGCACTTAGAAAATCTTAAAAATATGTTTCTTTGCATTTGCATCGTCTTCTAAGCCCCATGCAAGCACTCCTTTTCGTGGTGGCATAAAAAATAAAAATACAAAAATATTGCATTCATATGTTTTTGCATTATCATCCCTATTGCATAGAAAAAAATTCCAAAAAAATATGTGGGCACATGAAGGTCCACACCTTTTAATAAAAATAAGAAAAATCCAAAAAGACGGAGCACATGAAGGCTCACATTAACATCCTAGAATTTGTTCCTTCGGGTATGTGCGAAATTAATATTACGGGGGGAGAACATTAAAAGGAGACCCCAAAGAGGAGCGATTCCAAGGATGAACAAAGGACTACTTCAAGATCAAGCTTGGGGGAGAGCACCCCCATTTACCACGATAAGTATTACTATCATGTCTTATTTATTAGTTAGTTATATTTGTTTAGAGTTAATAAGTCTTAGTTAATGAGTCCTAGTTAAAAGTCTTAGTGTTAAAGAGTCAAATAAATAAATGCTTTGGAACTTGCTAGATTACTTTCTTTCTATTAATTATGATCTTGATAATATATGCTAGGAGATGATGAATAGTTGCTCCGCCTTAATTCCTCTTGAAAGTACTTACACTTTGGACTTAGATTCTCCCAAAGCTTTAAATGCTTAATTTGCTCTAAACCCAACACTGTGGGAAGCACATGCTTAACTGAGTCTTAGCATTAAAAGATAAAAGTGCATGAAAAGTTGAGCTCTTGTTTATCATATTCCTAGAGATACTTAACTCCCGGTTTTTATCTTTAAAATTATAAAATTACATGATGAGTTCCTTAGCTATGACCCTTAAGAGTTTGTCATTCACATCAAGATCATCCCACTCCACTAAATATCTTTGCTTCTAACTCGGAAGTACGCATCCCTATACTCCATTAAGCCGTGCCATAAAAATAAAAATAAACTCTTGCAATCTTTGTGTCGTGGTAATTAGGTGTCGCGGAGACCACGGATCGATAATCAAGCGGCTAGTGCGTTCTCGAACGGCCTAGCTCTAGAGACAATGACACAATGTTTATCTTGGTTCGGGCAAGATCGGGCTCTCTAGTCTGTGTGATCACTATCCGAGCTCAAACGCTCATACCTGGGGTGTGCGTACAAGCGGATCGAGAGAGGGAGCGGGCTCCCAAGTCTCGTGATTGAGGCTAGTGCCAATATGAGGGTGTTTACTGGTGGGAGCTTGAGCGTGTTGTTCTTTTTCCGTCCCCCTCGATCGAGAGCCCTACCCCTCCTTTTATAGTGGCAAGGGGAGCGGGGCGTGCGAGCTCTGAGTTGAGGTGGGAGTGTACGGGACAAGGAGCCATGGGAGCGGGTAGGTGAAGGAGCTCTCCGAGCGAGCTCGTTGATTGGCCAGAGCTCTCCTCGAGCTCGGTGGCTTTTGGACGCCGGAGCCGGCCGCCGCCGTGACGCTGAACCGGGTCCGGGTGATGGTCGTGTCACCCCGTCTTCGTCGTAGTCGGCGCCATCTGCCGGTATGGGAGGGGCGGCCATGCTGGCCGACGAGAGATGCGCCCGCATGCACCGTGGGAGATCGCGCGAGTTGTTGGACGTGACGGGTACGGCGGGGAGCCTCCGGCCGAGCTCTTTGGCCGGGCGTGAGTTGCCCTCGAGCTCTTTGAGGCTTGGGCGTTGAAATTGGCCGCAGCGCGTACACGTGAATCGGAGTTTGGGCGATGGCCTGGCGTCGTAGTCTTAATCGCGCGTAGGAACCGATCCCGCCGACAGGGCGCGGCCATACCATGGATGGGGCTTGCGACGCCGCGTGCATTTTGAGAAAAGCGTGGCGACGCCGTTGGAATTGATGGGGTATGGTGGTGTGATGGAAATGACTTCCTCCTCGTAGTCGTAGCACTACGTGGCTACGGTGTTTGTCGAGGAGCGATTGGCCAACCGTGACTTGCCGGCCAGCGTGAAAGATAGGTGAGCTCTTCCCGCCGTCGCGAATCCGCTTGAGCTCGAGCTCGGGCGAGGCGGGAAGAGGTCCTCGTGCAAGAGGTCGTCGTCTCACGGATGAGAGCTCGCTCGAGGGTGAGCTCGCTTCGAGGCGAGGATGTGTCCCTTGGTTCTCCGAGAGCTCGTGCGCGCGTCGGCTCGGCAACGGCGAGAGCTTCTCACCCACAAGCGGAGCTCTTTGGAGGATAGCGAGCTCTTTGCGTTGGCCGAAAGCGGGCTCTTAGCTTGTAGATGTTGAGCAGGGAGCTCATCCTTAATCGCCCGAATATTGATCCCCACAAGAGCCCCAGAGCATTTGGGAGAGAAGGGAGTCTCTCCCGATCTTTGTTTGCTCTGTAGTTCTTGTTGTGTGGGTTCTCGAGCCGAGAAATGTCTTGGGCGTGGGTGCGCGCTGCGCACTTCTCGCGTGTAGCCCCCAGAGGCTTTGCGAGCCGTGTGGGCTCGCGAAGGCTTTTAGAGTTTGTCGTGGGCTCATTGACCCGTTGCCTTTCGCGGGTGTGAAGATGGTGGGCTCGAACCGTCCCCCTCGTTGGCCAAGACCGGCGCGCTGTGGGTTGCCGTCGGATGGTCCAGCGAGGCCCGAGTTTGCTAATTTCGTTCGCACGATCAGCTAGTGGATCGACCTCGGTCGAGGGCCCGACTTCCGCGACCCGAGCCCTGGGGGGTTGCCCGAGGCGCGGCAGCTCCTCCCGAAGATACCGGCTTGGAGTCGTTTGTAGCCTTCGTGATTTCGGGCGCTAGAGACGAAGCCCCCCGAGCCCTTCCGAGTGTTCGGGGTGCGGGTCGCCGAGGTCGCCCCCGTGAGGTGCTCCCAGCTCTACCGCTTTGGGCGGCGCAAGGGCTCTCAAGTCGAGCTTGATCTTGGAACCCCGTGGCGGCGAGCTCGTGCCCAAAGCCGCGCTTCCGTGTTTCGACTCATCGTGTCGAGCTCTCCGACGCCTTATCCGTTATGCGGAAAGGCTAGGCTCGTTCCTAATCGGCCGAAACGCGTCTTTCGGCGCGGGGGGTCGCCCATGCCGTGCGTGACGGTTCGATGTGACGCAAGCTCCCCGTCGGCCCCCGCTGGAGTTGACGGGGGTATGACGATATGATTGGCCCGGCCTCTCTCGCCCTTGTAGCCTTGGGTGGTTGCGGTGATTTTTTTCGGGAGCGGTCGGCCGTGTCGAGAGTTGGCGGCCAACCCTTGCGCCCGCATGCCGGAGCCGAGTTAGAGCTGCTCCGTGCGGGGCTCGTTGTCGGGGGGCTTGGGCGGCCTGGAGGTCCTCGAAGAGCTCGCAGAGGTTTTAGCCGGTGAGCGCTCGTCGGGGGCGGATCCAACGGCCTGCATCGGGCGAGCTCCTCTGGAGAGCTCAGGCACGCCTGTTCGTATGACGGTTTCTCGAAATTCGAAACGTCGCCGGCCGCTCGCTCACGCCGGCGGTTTAACGCGGCGCTCGGCGCCTGCGATTGGCCGCGATTATGGCGGGTCTTCGCGGCGTCGTTGCCGCCGGTGGCGGTTCCTCGTAGATCGCGCGTCGTGGGTGGAGATTCATGGGGAGTCCGTCGGGCGGCTCCCTGCGGCGTGGGAGGCGAACCGTCGTCTTAGGCTATAAATTCGGGGACTCGAGCCGTGGAGGCGGCATCCGCCTTCCTCCTTCGCATTCTCCTTTTTTCCTTCGAGACACCTCTTTGCCTTGGGGATGGAGGGCGCGGGGTCTTCGGACACCGGCGGTCCGGGAGGAGGACGTCGTCATCGACGGGAGGCGGGCTCGTCCTCCCGCCGCACAGCTGCGTCGCCGGCCGATTCCGGCGCCGCCCGGGGCCATACCCCCTCCGCTCCGGCGCCTCCTCCTCCTCCGCTCTCGGGAGGCGACGATCGCCCGAGCCGACTCGGCCTCGGGATGGCAGCGAGGTCAAGGTGATGCGAGGCCGGCGCTCATCGACCGCTCGGAGCGAGAGCTCGCGATCGCGGCGTATCCAACGCGAATGCCGATCGGTTCTGCGGCGGTGAGCGTCCCTCTTCCCGACTTGTCTTTTGAGTCGGCATTCGTTTGTCGATCCTCCGGCGTTTTCTTAGCGGCTCCCGGAAGAGGCGGATAACTTGCGGGGAGAGGCTCCGGCGGTTGTCGTCCGTGGCGTCCGCCGAGGGGCGGTGGACGGCCTCGGGCGATGGCGTCGTCGGCGACCGGTGTCGACCGACAGAGTCCGAGGGTTTTCGGACGGGGGATTCCATGGCGACCTTCGCCGACGACGCCGAGACTTCGAGGTCACCGCGGAGGAGGTGGTGGGCGAACGTCGATGTCGGCGCCCTTCTCGCGGAGGAGTAGTTCGTCGGGTGGTGAGGTCGCGGCGGCCTTGAGTTAACCCGTGGCCTTCATCACCGAGCTGAGCTTCGGCAAGGACCGCACGGCGCTCCCGACCACGAGCTCGGTGGAGCCTCGGGGCGTCGCCGCCGCCAGGCCATCGTAGCTAGGACTTCTTTTGTGTCCCTTTTGCTCCCGTAGTTCCCTATTTAGGTTATGCACATATGTATCCATATATGACAAAAAGCGTTCGTAAAGGAATGGTTAGTCCTTTTGAGATGTTTTACTCCAAAGACTCGATACCGTTGTCGATCCCGTGAAATTTGAGACGGGGTCTTGATTGTGATCGATAGTAGGACCGTGAGCTCTTTGGACGAGGAGCTCGTGCTCAACATCGTGACGAGGGACGCCGTTGTTTGTCGTGTCCTTGGGGGTTGTGGACGATTCCCCGTCTCGACACGTCGTTTTCGCCATCAAGCTTCTTGAGCCACCACATTTCCTTCTCATTCTCGTGGTCGGCCGGGCGGCGCCGGGGCGTAGCCCCCGAGGCCCCATGAGGATGAGAAGTTCTGTGGAGGCTTCGATTGCGTTTTTTTTTTTTGCCGCCGCACAAGGTCGCAAAAGGTGAGCTCGGATCCGATTTTTACCTCGTTTGGCCGAGATCGAGCGCTTGATGAGCGGATTGCGAGTGGTTCGGGGAGGTCAAATGAGGACTCGCCAGAGGTGGCTGACCGGCGGTCCTGACCCTGCGCCCGGTCGCACGTTATTTTTCGGCGGTGTTTCGAGCACATGCCCGAGGCCCGCGAGAGGTTGACCCTCGTGGAGACCCCCGTTAGGAGTTTTTGTGGGCTCGTCGACCGTCTCTCGCGACGGTGGCCCGTGGAGGGGGTGAGCATGAGCTCGATTTTACCTCGTTGGTGGAATCGAGTGCTCGTGTGGTGATAGCGGGTAGTTCGGGAGGTCAAGCTCGAGCTCATTCGTTGTGGTCCGCTAGTGGACCCGACCTCGTGTTCTAAAGGCGCAACCTTTACGGTTCCCGAGCTCGTTCGGGAGCTCGAGGACTAGAGTCTCCTCATCGAGAGGATAACCTAAGGTTGTCTTTGTGCCTCCTTTGGCAACCCGAACGCTTAGGCGGAAGCCCCCGAGCTCGTTCTTGAGCCCGGCGAGAGCTGTCGATCTTTGCCGCCTTAGCGCCCCTCGCTCAAGGTGTTCCTGGGCGGCCGTCGGACCTCCGTGGGGGCCGGCCTTTGAACCCTAGGACAAGTCGTGCTCGGTGAGGACCCGAGCTCTGCGATCGCTCGGGCTGGCTAGTGTGTGCTCGACCTGCGCGAAGGACTAGTCATCGATGAGTCGACGTTTGAGAGTTACCGTCGGATGTCGCGGTTATGGCCGCGCCTGCCGCTTTTGCCGTCGTCGCACCGCGCCTGCGCCACCGTTATCGGACGGGCCGGACGAGGCTTGAGCTTCTTTGGGTCGTTCGTTTGATCGGCCGTGGGTCGTCTTCGGGGTCCGAGCTTGATTCCGGCTCTTCGCAGGCCGACGGGGCGTGGGCGGGAGCCTTCGAGCTCTTCCGAGCTCGGGCCGCCGGTGTCGCTCCGCGGAGCGCTTCACACGCGGCGTCTCGGGCGCGTTTAGAGCTCTCGGGTTTCGAGCTTGCCTTTGGATCCTGGTATCGATGGCTCGCGCCGCGAGCGCTACCCTCCTCTTCTTCGGCGTCGGGCCGTTAGGGGGCCAGCAGGATTTTAGCTTGCCGGGTAAAAACAGCCGTTGGGATCTTACCGTTAAGATTTTACCGTTGGGGAGGAGTCGTGCCATTAAGACGGCGTCGGTTCAGCCTTCCGGGCGTCGTGCGCCCGATCTCGCGGAGTCGATTACGTGCGGGCGTGGCGCGTGGCGGGCCCCCGGATGGTTTCGCCTCGCCGCCTCCATCGTGGCGGAGCCCTACAAATGGTAGGAGATCGTGGGGTGGGGTCACCTTCCCATTACCCGCCTTCCTTCGCGCGAGTTCGAGGAAGAAGAGAAATCCGCGCCGGTGGTCGGCACACGACATTCGATCCTCCACCTCCCCGCATTGCCGGCGAGTCCTCTTCGGGTGCAAGATGGGATCCTGGGAGCCGTTCGTTGGTGACGGAGGACTTGATTGAGCGGTGCGGCCTCGTCGGTGGCTGCCGTTCCACCAACGGAGGTGGAGGAGTGGATCATTCCGGCGGCGACGCACGCGAGCCCGATCCGCCACCGGGCTACGCTCGTCTCGTTCGTCGCGTTCCACGGCGTGGGTTGGGCATGCCCGCCGATGACTTCCTCCGGCCGGGCCGATCACGTCTTCGGGCGTCGAGCTCCAAAGACCGACGCCGAATGGGGTGCTGCTCCTCTCGACCTTCGCCATGCTCTCGCGAGGGTTGGTTGGGAATTCCCCCAACCGGGAGCTCTTCAAGCATTACATCTTCGCCAAGATTCAGCCCGCTGGCCAAGGGCGGCGGACCCGCCCCGATCGCTGCGTGCCGCTGCGGCTCCGTGGGGGAAGGTTCGCGAGACCTTTCCGGTGGGCGACTTCCCGACGGCGAACGCTCGTTGGAGGGAGGAGTGGTTCTACTTGAAGAACGACAACTCCTTTTCAACCGCCGCAGACTGCCGGACGGACCTTCAACGAGGGGAGCGAGTTATGGCGCGAGACCCTTCTCGCTGGAGCGAAGGCGGGACGTGGCGGCGGCCGTGGGCCAAGATCAAGGCGGCGCGCGATGCCGGGTTGACAAAGTGAACCACATCATCAATCTCGGCCCCGCAGGCGGTGGTGCCGCCCTTCGCCGAGGCTCCCGTATGTGGGAGATGACGGGGACAAGGCCCCGTTCGGGGGTATTGTGAACGCCCCCGCGATCTCGATGACGACAGGTGGAGTTCTACCCGACGTTGGTGACCGGGACGGGGGACGAGGGGCGGGAGCCCCCCGGTGCTCCCGAACGCGGCGACGTCGGCGCCGGTAAGTGCCCTTCTTTTTGCTTGAGCCCTCCCATTTGGCCGCGTGAGGTTTGCGCTTCCCGACGAGCTCGTGCTCTTGGTGGGGGTGATAAGCCCTTCGGGCCTCGGCCTCCTTCCCCGACGAGACCGGGCGCGCATCATTGCCCGGTGTGTGCTCGTGCGGAGGCGGCGGAGCGGGTCGACGAGCGGAGGTGATGACGGTCGTCCGAGAAGTCCGCACCGAAAGCAATCGACGAGAGCTCCCGGCATCTCCAACCCGGCAATCGACAGACTCTCGACTCGCCGTAGGACATGGTCCCCCGCGATTTATCGCCGCCTCGCCTCGGGTTGGAGGAGCGACGTGGGCGTGGGCCGGGACCGCCGGGCGGTGACGCCGAGATCGGGCGCGGGCGGGCCGAGGGCGAGCGGGTCGTGCCGCTGTTCCCTAGTTCCCCCGCGGCGCGCCGTGAGGGAGCCCCGGACGCTCGGATGCCCACGTGGTGCCCCGGGGCGACGCGGGACCCGCAGTGATGGAGGGGGGCCTTCCCCGGCGCTCCCGCACCGCGTGACGGGGTGACGAGGGGCGGATGTCAAGAACGGGCCAGCAGCTAGCCTCGTCGACGAGCGGCCGAAGTCGTCGGTGGTGCCGAGACGCCAACCGGAATCCCGGAAGGCATCCGGGCGCGGATGTCGTTGAAGTGAGGCGGGTGCCACCCCATCGGCGGGAGGCGGGGGACGGTCCCGAAGCCCCGCCGGGGGGACAGGACGTCAAGATGCCGCCGCCGGATGGGATGAAAGGAGGAGGACGGTGCCGTAGCCCTCGCCGGTGGCCATGAACCTCGGAGCCGAACCGGAGGATCACGCACGGCCGGAAGCGAGGCGAAGGGAAGGGCCATCGGAGTGGTGGAGTCACACTAGCGCTCCCCCTACCGGCGCGCCAACCGCCGTGGTCCGTGTCGCGGAGACCCACGGATCGAAGAATCAAGCGGCTAGTGCGTTCTCCAAATGGCCTAGCTCTAGAGACAATGACACAATGTTTATCTTTGGTTCGGGGCAAGATCGGGGGCTCCCTAATCCGGTGTGATCACTATCCGAGCTCAAACGCTCATACAGGGGTGCGTATAAGCGGATCGAGAGAGGGAGCGGGCTCCCAAGTCTCTCGTGATTGAGGCTAGTGCCAATATGAGGGTGTTTACGGGTGGGAGCTTGAGCGTGTTGTTTTTTTTTCCGTCCCCCCTCGGACCGAGAGCCCTACCCCTCCTTTTATAGTGGCAAGGGAGGCGGGACGCACGAGCTCTCGAGTTGAGGTGGGAGTGTACGGGACAACAAGGAGCCATGGAGCGGCGGGTAGGTGAAGGAGCTCTCCGAGCGAGCTCGTTGATTGGCCGAGCTCTCCTCGGCTCGGTGGCTTTGGACGCCGGAGCCGGCCGCCGCCGCACGCTGGAATCCGGGTGCAGGTGATGGTCGGTGTCACCCCGTCTTCGTAGTAGTCGGTGACCATCTCTTCGGTATGGGAGGGGCGGCCATGCTGCTGACGTAGAGATGCGCCCCGCATGCACCCGTAGGAGATCGCGGCAGAGTTGTTGGACGTGACGGGGTACGGCGGGGGAGCTCTCCGGTCGAGCTCTTTGGCCGGGCAGGAGTTGCCCTCGAGCTCTTTGGAGGCTTGGGCGTTGAAATTGGCCGCAGCCGTACACGTGAATCGGAGTTTGGGCGATGGCCTGGCGTCGTGTAGTCCTTAATCGCGGTAGGAACCGATCCCGTCGACAGGGGCGCGGCCATACCATGGATGGGGCTTGCGCACGCCGCCTGTACTTGAGAAAACTGTGGCGACGCTGTTGGAATTGATGGGGTATGGTGGTGTGATGGAAATGACTTCCTCCTGTAGCTGTAGCACTACGTGGCTACAGTGCTTGTCAGGGAGCAGTTGGCCAACCCCGTACTTGCTGGCTTCGCGTGGAAGATAGGTGAGCTCTTCCGCCGTCGCGGAATCCGTTGGGCTCGAGCTCGGGCGAGGCGGGAAGAGGTCCTCGTGCAAGAGGTCGTCGTCTCACGGATGAGAGCTCGCTCGGGGTGAGCTCGCTTGAGGCGAGGATGTGTCCCTTGGTTCTGAGAGCTCGTGCGCGTCGGTCTGGCAACGGCGAGAGCTCGTCCACAAGCGCGGAGCTCTTTGGAGGATAGCGAGCTCTTTGCGTTGGCCGAGCGGGCTCTTAGCTTGTAGATGTTGAGCAGGGAGCTCATCCTTAATCGTCCTGAATATTGATCCCCCACACTTTGGATATGTCTCTCTCAGTGTTTTCTGTGCCAAATAGAGGTGGGCTACATTCAAAAAAAAAAAAAAAAAGAGAGAAGAAAAAATAAATATCTAGAAAAGTGAGACGAGAGAGGGAGAGTAATGGACAAAAAAGTCATACTAGGCGAGAAGGGCCTACCTCCCTAATAATAAAAATAAATTTAGAGATGAATAATGGACACGTGTCCGAGGGTGAGTAGGGCCCACATCTCTAAGGAGAGAGAAAATGGACACAAGTCCAGTGGAAAAGCCCACCTCTCCAAGAATGGACAGCCCAGGATCCTAGCAATTTTTAGAAAAGAGATATAGTCCAAGATGCTTGAGAAGAAAAATACTAGAAAAAGGCTAAAGGCTATTTACTATCTTTCATCCTCATCCACTTCACTATCATCCCACTATGTATGTCCTACCACTTGTGTCACTCCACTACCACCATCTACTTAAGAGGGTCATACATAGGATCTCTCGAGTTTCTTTTGAAAAATATTGCAAAACCCCGGGATGATAGTTGATCAAAGAACCTCGAGACATGGTACTTAACTTGATTGCTTTATCTTGCTTATGATTCGTGAAAAGGCTACGCCCCATGGTAAATAGGTAAGAGTAATCCGGTTAAGAGGAGAATTTATTTTTTGAGTAAACACAAAGACTTCGAGGTATGAAAGCGTAGTAGCAACTCCCGATCCTACTATAGCATATAGCTTTGCTAGGGACTAGCAAAGGGTAAGCTTGGGGAGTTTGTTGACACTTGTTATCATATAAAATTATTAATCAATTAAACATGAGAAAGGGGTATAAATAATAATAACAACCTAGAATAGGGTGTCACTAACATATTTCCATCAGTTTTGGTAATGTTGTGAATTGCAGGGACTAAACAGAAAAACAACAGAGTTCGCGAGCCAGTACGACTACGCGACGTAACGCAATCCAACTCCGAGAAAGACTCTAGAAGGCTCCGGATTAATCCCGACGTGGACCAAACTTGACTGCAGAAGAAAACATCATCTAGAAGACTCCAGAAGCCACGACGCACGACGGGACCCAGAGGGGACACCCCCCTGGGCCGACCGGCCTGATATTTGGGCCGGTCGGCCTCCCCCCTGCGCCGCCTCGTCCGCGTTTCCAGAAGCTTCAAGATTAATACCACATCGCCTGCTGAAGCTGAAGAGACAGACGAAGACCCATATATAAAGACCCCTAGACCCCCTCTTTTAGATCATCAAGTTCTCAATCAAGTTTTCAATACAACAAATACCTCAAGATCCAAGTCATTAGAAACATCGCTTTAGGAGGAGTAGCAATCAAGATTAGAACTAGTAGGAAGGAGAAATCCGCTCCGGATCGCTTCTGAGGCCGGCTCAAGATCGGCCTCGTTCTTGTAAGTTCTTCATTGTAAGTAGTTTTCAAGTTCCAGACACATGCTTAATATGAATATCTTGATCATGTTTATATTCGAGATTATTTGTTCTAGTATTTACTTTAATTACACATTTAGCTTAGTTGAATTACTGTTATGTTCATGCATGGATTCGTATAGCGCTCATCCTTTCGTTCGGAGGGTGAGTGGTAGAGATGATGTAATCGTGGTGATTAGATCTTATTTACTGCGTTTGCACCCTATGTGCCGGGTCGTGTGGTAGATCGTGGTGGTGACAGCACCATTGAGTCCTTTGCAATCCATCCCCGTATGTAGGCCTAGCGGATGTTATTATTCGAGGTTGTTCTAAGTTTTCGGCCTTAGTCTTCATGGATTACGTCCTCATGTTTGGATTTAATTAGTCTTTCTTCAATGATGGTTAGATGTATTGCACTAATTGAGTAGGTCCTAACTTATAGTTTAGAGTTACATATTGGAGTTTCTAATGCTAGCTAGCCTATGAATTACTATCATCCCTTTGCATGACACTTTCTATATGACTATGGTTGAATCTGTTTATCAAGAACTTTATCATTATCTTTATTGTGAACTTTGATCCTTGTTTAAGTACTTGATAAGTTTAACACTTTACACACACGAGAGATGATTAAGATGTTTAGCACCTATGCATAGTTAATTCAAGATAGAAGACTTCTTTCCTCGTGGTAGATATAAATTCAACACGGTTCTTACTCCGGTTAAAATGCTACAATGGTATATTCATATCTCGTGGCGCTATGGATACCCGATTATAATTATTTATTTACTTATTAAGAAGTTATCAAGGCATAAATGCGAATATTTTATTCCTTGCATATTAGTAGTTTAACTATAGGGATGACAACCTTTTCAGATATGCTATGAACTCGCAATGAATATTTCTTTTAGTTTTATCTCGAAGCAACATCGATATCTTTCTAAATGCCATTACTAGTTAGTGTCTTTAGAAATACCAACATCCATCTTCGAGTCCAGCTTTTTTGTTGTAGTTTTCGAAGACGCTTCGCTCTTGGTCCTTCTTGGGGCTGTTCATAGTTAGTGTAAGTATTGAAGAAACAGCGTATCTTTTTACCTTGAATCGGAAGTGGATTTCGCCCGAATCGATATAAATGATAGCTCTTGTAGTGTTCAGGAACGGTCTTCCAAGTACTATGGGAGGATCTTGTTCTTCTTCTCCCATGTCCATGACTAAAAAGTCGGTGAGGACATAGTCGCTCTCGATCTTGACGGGGACGTTTTGTGCAATTCCTACGGGACTCGGTATGATTGGTCCGCCATCTGCAGATGTACATAGGTGGAACACAAAGGCAGATTACCATATATTAATTGATACGTTACCTTTGACATTAGGTTAATGCGATCCCGTGTCGCGAGACAACTTGCCGGAAATTCCATTGATTAATGGAGCGGTGGATTGACGGAACTCGTGGTCGTCTAGCTTCTCTAATGGTGGTGGAATGCGCCGGAGTCTTGCGTTGTGTTGGGACTTGATTGATCATCAAGACTCGTTCCACGTGTGGTCGAGGTTGACGGTTCTTCTTGTTCTTGCTTCTTCTTCTTGTCCTTTCCTCGATACCGGTAATGCGTGTACGTCGTGGTACCTGCGGTAGTTGTGCGGTTGGGCGGGGGAGGTAAGGTCTTGTGTTTGCAGTTGAATCTCTCCCTTTGTCCGTTGATCGTGAAGACGATCTTGTGTGGGCGTAGATGATGGCCTTGGTAGTGGCCGGGAAAGGGCGCCCGAGAATGATCGGGCGTTCTTACCTTTGCCCGTATCCGAGGACTACGAAGTCGGTGGCCGCGTGAGAGCTTACCGATGTAAAGACAAACGTCTTCCGGGATGCCTTCGGGGATAGCATAGCGGTGATCGACCGCAAGTTGTAGGCACATAGTTGTGTATACTAAATCTGAATCGGCTCAAGGTTTACCTTAGGCATGATGTTGACACTTGAGCCAAAGTCGACGACGCGTCATAGGTGCGGGCGCCTATTTCAATGGTGACGACCGGTCTCCCGGATCTCTTTTCTTGGCGGGCATACCCCGGTCGGTACAATTCAGTTTTCTTTGTGAATAAGTGGTGCGCATACCCGCATAGTAAATATCGACAAGATTTGCAGATTCTAATTCTTAGGTTGTCGGGAATCTTACAGGTTAGGCATAGGAGCGAGATAAAGACAGCTGAGATAATTGTGATTCTATCATTTTATTAAAGCTATCTTTGGTTCTTTATTGCGGAAGAAAAGCTTTCCATTTTAGAACTAATAGTTTCTAGCATTTTATCATTGGAAGCTAACTTCTTAGACAGATTATCCATAAGTCTACCTTGGTTTTGTACTAACTCTCTTAAAGGTGGAAAATTATTGAAAGAGTTATTACCTTGATAGTTACGAGTAGTTACCTTGGTAGTTGGGTCTCTGTTGATTCCATTGTTGGTTCGGAGGCGATAATCGGGTTGTTGTTGTTGTTGATGTAGTTCACGTCCTCTTCCAGCTCGGGACATTGGTCGCCTCGAGTGTCAGTGTTGCCACATTCTTCACATGTCATGCGGGAATCGAAGAGTTGCATGACTTCCTTCTTCGGGGAGCTTTGTCTTCAAGCTTCTTCATAATTAAGTCCATTTTAGCAGACAACATGTCTACCTCTTTTAGCCGGTGCATTCCTCTTTCTTTCTTGCGGGGTTGACGGTCCTCATTCCGGGCTTGGTTTGACGCCATCTTCTCCACAAGGTGGTAGTTTTTGATTCGGTGTAAGGGACGGGAAAGCACCAAAGCAGCAGGCGTCCATGGTTTCACGGGTATTGTTGTTCAGCCCGTTGTTGACGCTTGTTAACGCGTTAATATTAAATAATCAACTAAGCATAGAAAATGGCATAAATGAATATCAACATAGATTTAGGGGTTTGCTACTAATGAATTCCACAAGTTTTGGTGTTTTGTTTATTTTAGAGAGTGATTTCGAGAACAGGTACAATTGGGCCAAATCTACAAGATAAATGGGCCTTGACATCTAATCCTACAAGCACCAAATAAAGAGAAGCCAAATGCCATCACACAAGACGATGTCAAATGATGGATTTGAGTACACCACTGCGACGGGCTCGTCGAGACGATCGAAACGGATATATCATTTGCTATATTTGGAGTTCAGAATAAGAAGATATGGATTTACAAATAATGGAATATTCTAGAAACAAGAGCTGCGGGATTAATTGGGCCTAAACCAGAATTTGGCCCATAAAGGCTATGTGCATTATAATTAGATATGGTGGAAGGTTTAGTACCATATTGCTTGCTAAAAAGGTGGAGGGAGGCCGGGGAGACCCCTATATATGTAACCCTATACCCCTAGGAGCGTAGTGCATGCATTGATTTGAGAGTTGTCCCATGAATGGATGGTCTCTCGTCAATATTAGAGAATTAGATTAGACAGCTACAATGTAATAGAATAGATCTAGTAGAGAGTTAGGGAGAGCGGGGCTGCGTTCGGTTACGAGAAGTCTTCGGCGTTACGGTATATCTTTGTATCTCAACTCTATTAGACTTTATGCCATAATTATATTTATCTTCTCTAGTTACTTTTATGCCTTTTATTTATTGATTAGAATATAGTTGTTATATAATTGCATGGGATCTTCGCTCGTATTGAGTGCTCTGGTTATTCATGATGATTAGAGTAGTAATTAATCGTGTGGACATGGTGTCTAGACTAGAGGTTACCTTAGATTGCACCCAGTCCCACGGATAGTTGTGGTAGCCCGGTGGTGATGACCACGACGGCCGACGTATTCCACCACGTTCGGATTGGTAGTGTAGGACCGTGGTCGAGCTTCCTAGCCCCCCTTCTCATCCCTTTCCGCGGCTAGTGTTACGATGTCCCGAAGTGTTCTTTTATGATTGCTATACCTTTTCATGCCTTAGTTATTCAAGAACCAAAGTACTAGAGAAGTATTCGGGAACCTAGATCTCTCCGTTGTCCTCTCGACCTAGTTACCTATTCTATATTATAATATTCTCTGGTTAAGTGCTATTAATTATCATATACATCATTTACCCCCTCACTTTAGTTTAGTTGGTATACTAAGTTAGTAGATACATGATGGTAATTTATCATAGTCTTTACCCTTGCTTCCCCGTGGAAAATATAAATAACGATACTCTGGAATACTCCGGGTAAAAGCTACAATGGTATATGTTACGTGGCGCTGCGGAATCCTTTATATTATTTTTGCACTTAATAAATACCAACACCCGTGGTAGAAGGTGCATAAGTAGCCAGTTCTCCATTCCATGGTGTGGGCATTCAGTGATGTAGTCTTGGGCGTTCCCACGCCTGAACAGAGCAATTCGTCGTGTTCTTCTTTGAAAACTTGAGATTTTTCCTCGTAAAGGCGTTGGTTTTGCCTATAGGGAAGAACTTTGCACGGAAGGCAAGAGAGCAAAGTGCCCAAGTAGTGAGTTTGTCTTTGTTGGCGTAGAACCCTTTGCCGCTCGTCCCAAGAGTGAGAATGGGAAATGATTAAGTAGGATTGCATCACTTGAGACGCGTCTTTGATGGTGAAGGTGCCACAAATCTCTAAGAAGTGTTGTAGGTGAGCATTGGCATCTTCATGGGCTTTTCCACAGAATTGGCTAGCTTGTACCATGTTGATGAGTGCGGGCTTGAGCTCAAAAGCTTTGTCTCCTACATCGATTTGTCGGTCCAAAGGCGGATGTTGGCCGTAGTCGGTGCAGAGTACTCGCTGAGGGTCTTGTTTGCCATGACTTCGAACACGGGTGCTAAGCTTCGCACGATGGAGGAGTCTTCCGAGGTAGTGTTCTTGAGTTGAGATTTCAACTTGGATCTTGCCTCCTTCAAAAGTTTTTTCTGGGTCGGATTGAAAGTTTTGAGGGAAGATTCCTTTTCATACATTACCCTAAAATAGATAGAAAGAATAATAACGAGGGTAAACTTGTTTAAGCAATTGATAAATTTAATACTTTACAATGCGTGAGAGAGATGTATGCAAGTTAATCCTATGTTTTTATTTTATTGGGCTATAGACTTTCTTTCCCCGTAACGGCGCCAAAAATGCTTGTTGGTATTTCTAACGACACTAACTAGTAATGGCATTTAGAAAGATATCGGATGTTGCTTTGTCGATAAAACTAAAAGAAATATTCATTGCAAGTTCATAGCATATACGAAAAGGTTGTCATCCCTATAGTTAAACTACTAATATGCAAGGAATAAAATATTCGTACTATGCCTTGATAACTTCTTAATAAGTAAATAAACAATTATAATGGGTATCTAAAAGTTTACGTGATATGAATATACCATTGTAGCATTTTAACCAGGGAGTAAGAACCAGGTGTTGAATTTATATCTACCATAGGGAAAGAAGTCTTCTATCTTGAATTAACTATGCATAGGTGCTAAACATCTTAATCATCTCTCGTGTGTAAAGTGTTAAACTTATCAAGTACTTAAACAAGGATCAAAGTTCACAATAAAGATAATGATAAAGTTCTTGATAAACAGATTCAACCATAGTCATATAGAAAGTGTCATGCGGTGGATGATAGTAATTCAT
Organism: Hyparrhenia diplandra; assembly: GCA_015847255.1. Taxonomy (NCBI): domain Eukaryota; kingdom Viridiplantae; phylum Streptophyta; class Magnoliopsida; order Poales; family Poaceae; genus Hyparrhenia; species Hyparrhenia diplandra. Next base: position 139,124 of record JADLZK010007462.1, read on the forward strand.
AGGCTAGCTAGCATTAGAAACTCCAATATGTAACTCTAAACTATAAGTTAGGACCTACTCAATTAGTGCAATACATCTAACCATCATTGAAGAAAGACTAATTAAATCCAAACATGAGGACGTAATCCATGAAGACTAAGGCCGAAACTTAGAACAACCTGAATAATAACATCCGCTAGGCCTACATACGGGGGATGGATTGCAAAAGGACTCAATAGTTTGTCACCACCATGATCTACCACACGACCGGCACATAGGGTGCAAACGCAGGTAAATAAGATCTAATCACCACGATTACATCATCTCTACCACTCACCCTCGAACGAAAGGATGAGCGCTATACGAATCCATGCATGAACATAACAAGTAATTCAACTAAGCTAAATGTGTAATTAAAGTAAATACTAGAACAAATAATCTCGAATATAAACATGATCAAGATATTCATATTAAGCATGTGTGCGGAACTTGAAAACTACTTACAATAAAGAACTTACAAGAACGAGGCCTGATCTTGAGCCGGCCTCCGACGCATCCGAGCGGATTTCTCCCTTCCTACTAGTTCTAATCTTGATTGCTACTCCTCCTAAAGCGATGTTTCTAATGACTTGGATCTTGAGGTATTTGTTGTATTGAAAACTTGATTGAGAACTTGATGATCTAAAGGAGGGGGTCTAGGGGTCTTTATATATGGGTCTTAAATGCGTCTCTTTAGCTTCGGCGGCGATGTGGTATTAATCTTGGATCCATCCCGCACTTCTACCGACGCCCTCGGATCAAACCGACGTTAAACAACCGGGTTTAGATTGCGTCTTAGAGGCGGTGGAGGAAGCTTTCGAAACGCGGACGAGGCGGCGGAGGGGAGGCCGATCGGCCCCATTATTGGGCCGATCGGCCCCGGGGGTGTCCCCCGGGTCCGCGTCGTGCGTCGTGGCTTCGGAGTCTTCTAGATGATGTTTTCTTCGGTGTCAAGTTTGGTCCACGTCGGGATTAATCAGGAGCCTTCTAGAGTCTTTCTCGAGTTGGATTGCGTTACGTCGCGTAGTCGCATCTTGGCTCGCGAACTCTGTTGTTTTTCTCGTTTAGTCCCCGCAATTCACAATCGTTGGTATTTATTAAGTGCAAAAAGAAAATAAAGGGTTTCAAGCGCCACGAGAATATATATACCATTGTAGCTTTTACCGGGAGTATTCCGTAGTATCGTTATTTATATTTTCCACAGGGGAAGCAAGGGTAAAGACTATGATAAATCAAAATCATGTATCTACTAACTTAATATACCAACTAAACTAAAGTGAGGGGGTAAATAATGTATATGATATGATAATTAATAGCACTTAACCGGGAGAATATTATAATATAGAATAGATAGCTAGGTCGAGAGGACAACGGGAGAGATCTAGGTTCCCGAATACTTCTCTAGTACTTTGGTTCTTGAGTAACTAAGGCTTGAAAAGGTATAGCGTTCATAAAAGAACACTTCGGGACATCGGAACACTAGCCGCGGAAAGGGATGAGAAGGGGGCTAGGAAGCTCGACTACGGTCCTACAACACCAATCCGAACGTGGTGGAATACGTCGGCCGCCGTGGCTGCATCACCACACAGGGCTACCACAACTATCCGTGGATTTGGGTGCAATTGTTGGTATTTGTTATGCTTACAGAGAAATAATTATAGATCCGCAAAACGCACGGATGTCCAAGTGAGCATTTCACCCGGGAGGGTTTTAAATATCGAATCCACGAGGAAGACAAGATAAACAATTCATTTGATTAAAGATGGTGATAGAAGACTAATGAGATTTGGTGGTTTGGCATTTACTTAAACAGGATGAGCCAATAATAGATAATAATGATAAGGTATATATGAGAGGTAGAGGTACACGTGGTGAGTATAGGACAAGATTAATTCCTAGTAAGATTAGGATTGATTTATGACAAAGGGACAGTTCTTAAGTAGCATACAAAGAATCTACAAAGTGTTTAGACAGGCATAGCATAAGATCATATATAAATCAAAACCATAAATAAGAATGTGCACCCGAAGATTACTTAAGAAAATCGGGAGAACGAAACAAGATAATCCCAAGAACCATTATCGACTAGTCTTATACACGGGGATGGATTGCAAAGGACTCAATAGTCTTTGTCACCACTACGATCTACCACACGACCCTAAGCATATAAGGTGAATCCAATAAATAAATTATATCTAAGCACCATGCTTACATACTCTCTATTACCTAGCACACACGTGTAATATACTAGGAGCTCTACGAATAAGTGCTTTGAATTACCATGAATAATGATTATATTAATTATGCTATGACTAGAATAAAGTGTAAGTAAACTAATTGCATACATAATAATGAAATAGCACAAAGGTGTATGAGAACAATAATTATATTGATCCATAGTGTAACTTATTGATCGAACCGGAGCATACACTCTCTCTTCTCTAAACTCGACTTTCTATCTAAACTAGGCTCTAGATTAGAGCTATGAATTAGCTATCCTATCTCTTGGTGTCTCCTCTTCTACTCTGCCTTGGCTTCTTCTTGATCTCCTTCTTGATGATGACTTGAATCTTGAGATCAAATTGATTGATGACTTGAGGGGTGGGGGGCTGTTTATATATGGGTCTTCCCTCTGTCTCTTCGGCTTCAACAGGCGATGTGGTATTAATCTTCATACTTCTACCGACACCCTCGGATCAAACCGACCATAAACGGCCAGGATTAGATTGCGTTTTAGAGGCGGTTGAGGAAGGTTCAGAGGCGGAGCTTGCTTGGCCGCCAAGGGGCCGATCGGCCCCATTATTGGGCGACGTCGGCCCGGGGGGCTTCCCTCCGGGTCCCGTCGTGTGTCACGGCTTACGGAGTCTTCTAGATGATGTTTTCTTCGGTGTTAAGTTTCGTTTCACGTCGGGAGTAATCCGGAGCCTTCTAGACTTGTTTCGGAGTTGGGTTGCGTTACGTTACGTCGGTCGTTTGCCACGTCATTTCGCTGTTTTTACGTTAAGTCCCCGCAAATCACAACTTTACCAAAACTCATGGAAATCATTAGTAGAAACCCCTAATAAGTTTATCTAATTATATTTTAGTTCTTTTCCATGAATTGTTGATGCATAAAAATATGAGTTAGTGAGCATCAACAAACTCCCCCAAGCTTACCTCTTGCTAGTCCCTAGCAAGACTCAGGCGTGTTACCAAATCAAATCTCAACCAAGGTAGGATGACAAATTCAGAATCATAAACTTGCTTATATCTACTTGAGAGCATGGGGTTTTCATCATACATGAGTCTTGGACTATTGAAAGATAGAATAATTAAGTCAAACACCATGTCTCAAGTTCGTGGGTTCACTATAACTCGAGTTTTACAAAAAGATTATATAAAGTGAAAGCAGAGTATTCTGTATGACAATAAAAGTAAACATTTAATTTCTTAGCCTTTTCTTGGCCTCTTTTTTTTTGAAAATATATCTCCCTTTATGGCAATAATTTTAAGAGAACCTTGAGTTACATGACAACTTATTTGGAGAGGTGTGCCCTTCTCGCTCGTATTGACTTTTGTCACTTTCTTCTCTCTCCTTTTTCACTTTTTTTTTCTTTTTTCTCGAGATGTGGGCTCTACTGCGCCTGAACACTTGTCCATTTTCATCTCTTTCATTAGGGAGGTAGGCCCTTCTCGCCTAGTAGAACACTTGTTCATTTCTCTCCCTCTTTCTCATCTCACTTTTCTCTCATATTTATATATATATTTTTTTTCTTTTATTTTTACTTGTCATGCCCAAGTCTCTTGAAAGCATAGAGAGATATATAATGAAGCAACTTTAGCATATTTTCAACAAGGCATTTATTTTATCGGGCTTATGTCATACGGGGGGGACTCATTATTTTTAGAATTTTCAAAGATTAATACTCCGAATTTAAGTGTCACGTATGAACAAGATAAATAGTAGCTCAACTCTTATCATATCATATCGAGTCAATTGCCTAGACATGAAATCTAAGATCATACTCCCACAGAACTCAAGCTCAAAGCATGTTTTAGAATCTAAACAATTATATCCATGTTCGGGGAGAAATAAAGATGGTAAACTAGGCATTTATCACAGAGGAGCAACATCTATCATGTTCTTATAGCATAATTCATCACTCTTAATTATTATTGTTCTCATATATATATATATATATATATATATATTTTTAGCACACCTATATATATATATATATTTATCAAAACCAAATTTTATTTATACTAGCTAGAAAACATAAATATAAATATATTGCCTAAATAATTAAAAACCATAGTAATATAAATAGATAAATAGATACTTACCTCGGGGCACTCCTTCCCAAGGGGTCTGGCGATAATTACCTCGGGGCACTCCTTCCCGAGGGTCCATGATTGGTTGGTTGGTTGGTTGGTTGGTTGGGGTTTCCCTCATTTGTGGTTTTAACGGGGACCACTCCCCAAAAGCCGCTTGGTTTGCATTATCTATGCCCGAGGCGGCCAAAGAGCCTCTCCGGTTGTTCGGTATTGGTCTCCACCGTGTCTCGGATGTCGCCCAATTTGTGTTCCCCCGTTGTTGTATCCACTCTTGTTGATTGTACGGGAGGTTGGAGTGGGTGTTACGAGTGTCGATGACGGTACGCATGTTGTTGTGCATACCTGGCCCGCGGAATACGGCTGGGTCGCGTAATCAAATCCCGCAAAAGAATGGCGGGCGGCATAAATGCTTTGCATGACTACCTTCCGGCATTTCCCTGTGGTGGGCGCCGGTCCTCTGGTAGGCGCTTGGCCTTGGTATGATGCGTGTGAAGCCCCTCGTATGCTTGATATCTTTGCTTCCTCAGGGGTTTGGTCGGCTCCTCTATATTGGGACGTTGAAGCTCTGTTTGTTGTGGATGGCTGACGTCGGACCGGCTGTGCCTGCGTATATATCAAGAAGGATTGCACAGAATATATGCCTAATCCCGGGTTAGGCAACGGGATTGCATCATTATTGTGAAGGTAGTATCTTGCTCTTGATCTTTTCTCACCCAGCGGCCTTGCCGGAAGTAGTCGTATCCTATGATTTCCCGTGGAGTGGTTATGTAGTTGATGGTAGTGTCGTCACCCAGTAGGCCGAGATCACTGGCTATGCGTGTGATTAAGGAAGTGCAGCTTATGTCCCCAACTAGGTTGGGAAGTGATAGCCAGTGTTCCACTAGTGACTTAACAGGTGACACAGATGTTCTCTTAACTGCGGCATATAAGAGTGCTAGTTCCGATGCTCGCACGGTGATATTGTCCTTTCGTGGGAAGAGGACAAGGGCCATCCATTTATGTAAAAATCTTAAAGTGGGGAGGTGTATATCATTAGTGCGAGGCCGGTGGAACATGCCCTTCCCAGTGATTTCTTGCCAGAATACTTCCCTATTAAAGTCACTTAAGGCGGCGGTTATATCTATGGGGCAGCCTGATTCGAATCCTAAGGCAGTGCTTAGTTGCTTCCATGTCATAGTGTAGGGTTGACGAAATAACCGGAAAGTTACCCCGTTCCCATCCTCAGTATACTCTAAAGTGCATAGAAATTCTATGGTGAGAAGCCGGCACCCCCTCTCAGAGGTGTCGTAAAAAGATGACCATCCCAGCAATTGAAAAATATATGTAAACTCCGGTAGAATCCCAATACGATCCATGAATTCGTTGTCTAGCATAGGAGTTAGTACAAAATCTCTATTTTTTAGTTTGTTATACCGACTTCTTTCTTCCCCTCCTCGTGTATGGAGATGAACGTCCAAGGTTAGAATTCTACCTTGGCTTGGCGAGGCTATTTGAGATGGAGAAGCGGTCGGCGATGGTGTCGCTCTAGTGTCAGTGCTCATGGCTTGCCCGGAACTAGCCCTCGAGGAGTGGGCGTGTCTTGCGAAACCTTCCAAACATGGCTGGTATTTTTCTTGGGAGTGGCTAGAGGTTTTTTTTTGGAAGAGAAGATTGTCTCGAGGATTTTCTCCTTTCTTCTTAGTTTTCTACTCTTTTCCTCCTCTACTTCTCTCCTTCTCCTATGCTGCTTGAAGCAACGCTACTTCTCCTTGGAAACCAGGAAATTGTGTTGCTTGGGATGAGGATGGAAGAGGCTGGCTGCTCCTTTTATAGGGCAAGGAGGGGGGAGGCCGATCGGCCTATTTATTGGGCCGGTCGGCCCCCAAGTGGGGCCTACCTAGGTGCCCTCTCCATCATCCATTCTTTGCTGAAATTCCACGCTAGAATAGTATATGTTAGGTCAAGTGGAGTAATGCTGGTGGAAAATGGATGGTGGAGGAGAAAAGGGAATAAAGAAAGTGGTGATTTGATGTTTTGTCCCTATGACATGTGGGTCCCACTTGTAAGGTTGCATTATTTTTGAATTTTCTGAATAAAAATGAATAAGTAAAGCGACAAGAAGTAAAAATTATTTTTATGTCACCACGAGAGAAGTAATTATACGGGTTTCACTCAAAAAAAAAATTATTAATCATGGGGCGAAATTTTTTTCTTTTTCTTGTGAATGCAAGAATTTAAATTGCGGGAAATAATTGCAAGGAATAAAATATTTTTGGATTTTTAAATTTTACCGAAGTTACCGACGGCGAGGGTCCGTAGTTAAGGTCCTCGAGCGGGGACCTTCCAATCTTCTAGTCCTCCGGTGCATCCTCCATCGGAGAGGATGGTTCGTCACGGCATCGTCTTCTCTTGATCGATCGTGTTCGCATTGGTGGCGAGTTCTGGTCTGGGTTTGAAGGCGAACTTCTCCTCCTTTCCGTTGATCTCAAATGTGATCTCTCAGCGACGTTGATGTGAGCGTTGGCGGTGCTTAGGAATGGTCGTCCGAGAATTAGTGAGACCCCGAGTACGGATGCATCTCGGTACAACAAAGTCAACGGTACAAAGAACTCCCCGGATCCTCACTTTGGGGCGTTCTCGGCGATTCTGACGGGTAGCGGCCCGATTGATCTCGCTAGTTGTAGACACATCGATGTTGGAACCAAGGCGGGGTGCTTGAGCTTGTCGAAGACAACCTTGGGCATCACACTAACACTTGCTCCAAGATCGCAGAGTGCATTGTTGAAATATTGATCTCGATTGAGCACTCTATAGTGGGGCATCCCGGATCCTTTTTCTTGATGGGTAATGTGTTTAGGATTGCCGCACTACACTCTTTCGTTAATTTGATGATCTCTATGGTTGGTAGCGGTCTCTTTTTGTTCGGGATATCTCGATGTATTTGGCGTATGTCGGGACGCATAGCATCTAGGAGAGGTATGTTAACGTAAAGCTTTTGGATTACCTCTACGAATTTGCCGAATTGATCATCAACTTGAGGTCTTCTCGTTCTTCTTGGATATGGTAGGAAGTTGGTGTCGTGAAAGTCTTGTCACGAGGGTTCTTGGCGCACAACTTCTTCTACGTCATCATCCTTGTCTTCGGGAATGTTGGCGGTACTACGGGTGGTGCAAAGGCTGCCAGAGTGCCGTAGGTTTCCTAGCCGAAGGTCTTTTCTGCTTTGTCGGATATGGTGGATCGGTGGTTTGTTTACCACCTCTCGTTAGGATGTTATGTACCTGCTCATGATTAGTGGCAAATGGCATAGCGATGAGACAATTTTGATAATTTTGATTCTAGTTTGATATTAAAAGCAACTTGTTCTTTTATCATAGCGAGAAAAGTTATCCATTTTAGCATTTATATCTTCTAGAATTTTATCATTAGCAACTAACTTTTTAGAGAAACTATCATTAATTTTAACTTGCTCTTCAATTAGTTCTCGTAAAGAAGGTTGCTTGAATTTATTACCAATTAAAGTTATTACCGAATACTTACCGCGTAAGTTGGTCGTAGGGTTCTTGGTCTTCTCTTTGGGTTGGTTTGATTTATGAACCACCAAGCTTGAACTTTTGAAGTGTTCATGTAGTCTTGTAAAGCTTGTCGATCCTTCTTGTAGTTGGCTCGCTCCTCAAGCCAATTTAGTAGCACGTCCATCCCAGTTGATCTTGCCTTCAATTCTTCTTGTTCTTCTTGTATTTCTTCACTTTGATGACAGTATATTGGGTGTTCTTCGGGGTCCAGCCTTGATTTTTTCGATATCTTGCACATAAGTATGTCGGCTTTCCCTGGTGTGAGTGATAGGAATGATCCTCCAAAGTGGCGTCTAGATGCTCTCTTGGTTTTTGATTTAGTCCATGGTAGAATCCTTGTAAGAGCATCCATTCCTCCATTCCATGGTGAGGGCAATCGATATGTATTCTTGAAAACGTTCCCACGCCTGCGGAATAGATTCTCCCTTCTGCTGGCGAAAGTTGGCAATCTTTCCGTAAGGCATTGGTTTTGCCTGTGGGAAAAACTTTGCTAGGAATGCGTAGAACATTTCTCCCATGTGTCTATCTTGTGTTCATTGGAGTAGAACCATTGCCTCGCTCTTCCCAATAGTGAAAGGGAATAAGCGGAGTAGGATCGTGTCCTTGGGAATGTCCTTGATGTTGATGGTGGCGCCTATCTCCATGAAGATGCTGGAGATGAGTGCTTGCATCTTCATGTGTCTTTCCTTCAAACGGGTTAGCTTGCACCATGTTGATGAGGCTTGCCTTGAGCTCGAACTCATGATTGATTGGAAGTGTAGGTCGGTCTTGAATGTTCTCGATGTTTGGAGCAGAGAACTCTCGCAACGTCTTTTCGGGCATGGCTTCGGGAACTTGGTGTTGCTTCTTGGGTTGACTTGATTCGGATGATCAAAGTGTAGTGAATCACAATCAAACCTATTAATACCCCTCGCGAATAAGATAGAAAAAAGACAATAAACGGGTAAATCTGTTTAGCGGGGATGCTAAGTAGCAAATCCACACTTAGTATTCATCTATCAATAATCAAAAAGAAAAGCTATCAAAATCTTCCCCGTAATTGGCGAGAAATGCTTGTTGGTATTTGTTATGCTTACTGAGAGAAAGAATTATAGATCCATAAAGCGCACGGATGTCCAAATGAGCATTTCACCCGGGGAGGGTTTTAAATATCGAATCCACGAGGAAGACAAGATAAACAATTCATTTGATTAAAGACGGTGATAGAAGACTAATGAGATTTGGTGGTTTGGCATTTACTTAAATATCGAATCCACGGTGTTAAGTTTCGTTCACGTCGGGAGTAATCAGGAGCCTTCTAGACTTGTTTCGGAGTTGGGTTGCGTTACGTTACGTCGGTCGTTTGCCACGTCATTTTCTGCTTTTTTACATTAAGTCCCCTCGCAAATCACAACTTTACCAAAACTCATAGAAATCATTAGTAGAAACCCCTAATAAGTTTATCTAATTATATTTTTAGTTCTTTTTCATGAATTGTTGATGCATAAAAATATGAGTTAGTGAGCATCAACAAACAATCTAAGGTAACCTCTAGTCTAGACACCATGTCCACACTATTAATTACTACTCTAATCATCATGAATAACCGAGCACTCAATACGAGCGAAGATCCCATGCAATTATATAACAACTATATTCTAATCAATAAATGAAAGGCATAAAAGTAACTAGAGAAGATAAATATAATTATGGCATAAAGTCTAATAGAGTTGAGATACAAAGATATACGAGTATTTGAAGACTTCTCGAGGCAGGAACGCTATTCCGCTCTCCCTAACTCTCTACTAGATCTATTCTATTACATTGTAGCCTGTCTAATCTAATTCTCTAATATTGACGAGAGACCATCCATTCATGGGACAACTCTCAAATCAATCTGGTACCTGTCCTAGGGGTGTAGGGTTACATATATAGGGGTCTCCTAGCCTCCCTCCACCTTTAGCAAGCAATATGGTACTAAATCTTCCACCATATCTAATTATAATGCACATAGCCTTTATGGGCCAAATTCAGTTTTAGGCCCAATTAATCCCCTGCACTCTTGTTTCTAGAATATTCCATTATTTGTAAATCCATATCTTCTTATTACGAACTCCAAATATAGCAAATGATATATCCGTTTCGATCGTCTCGACGAGCCGTCGTAGTGGTGTACTCAAATCCATCATTTGACATCGTCTTGTGTGATGGCATTTCCTTCTCTTTATTTGGTGCTTGTAGGATTAGATGTCAAGGCCCATTTATCTTAGATTTGGCCCAATTGTACTGTTCTCGAGAATCACTCTCTAAAATAAACAAAACACCAAAACTTATGGAATTCATTAGTAGCAAACCCCTAAGTCTATGTTGATATTCATTTATGCCATTTTCTATGCTTAGTTGATTATTTAATATTAACGTTAACAAGCGTCAACAAGCTCCCCAAAGCTTACCCTTTGCTAGTCCCTAGCAAAGCTATATGCTATAGCGAGGATCGGGGAGTTGCTACTACGCTTTCATACCTCGAAGCATTGTGTTTATCGAAATAAATTCTCCTCTTAACCAGATTACTCTCTCATACCTGTTTACCATGGGCGTAGCCTTTTCACGAATCATAAAGCGAGATAAAACAATCAAGTTAAGTACCATGTCTCAAGTTCTTTGATCAACTATCATCCACGGGGTTTTACAATATTTTTCAAAAGAAACTCAAAGATCCTATGTATGACCCTCTTAAGTAGATGGTGGTAGTGAAATTACACATGTGGTAGGACATACATGATAGTGGAGAAGTGGATAAGGATGAAAGGTAGTAAATAGCCCTTAGCCCTTTTTAGTATTTTTTTTTCAAGCATCTTGGACTACATCTCTCTTTCTAAAAATTGCTAGGACCTGGGCTGTCCATTCTTGGAGAGGTGGGCTTTGCCGGGACTTGTGTCTATTTTTCTCTCTCTCCTTAGAGATGTGGGCCCTACTCACCCTCGGACACGTGTCCATTATTCATCTCTTAATATATTTTTTATTATTAGGGAGGTAGGCCCTTCTCGCCTAGTATGACTTTTATGCATTACTCTCCCTCTCTCGGCTCACTTTTCTTTTTCTTTTAGATATTCATTTTTCTTTTCTCTTTTTTTTTTTCGAATGTAGCCCGACCTCTATTTGGCAGAGAGAGACATATCAAAGATTGCAAGAGTTTATTTTTATAATTATGGCTAGTGGCTTGATGGAGTATGGGGGGCGTTTACGAGTTAGAAGCGGCGTATTTAGTGGAGTAGGATGATCTTGATGTGAATGATAAACTCTTAAGGGTCATAGCTAAGGAACTCATCATGTAATTTTATAATTTTTAAAGATAAAAAAACCAGGAGTCAAGTATCTCTAAGAATATGATAAACAACAGCTCAACTTTTCATGTACTCTTATCTTTTAATGCGAAGACTTCAGATTAAGCATGTGCTTCCCACAGGTGTTTGGGTTTTAGAGCAAATTAAGCATTTAAAGCTTTGAGAGAATCTACGTCCAAAGTGTAAGTACTTTTAAGAGGAATTAAGGCGGAGCAACTATTCATCATCTCCTTAGCATATATCATCAAGATCATAATTAAAAAGGAAGAAAGTAATCTAGCAAGTTTCAGCATTTATTTGACTCTTTAACACTAAGACTTTTTAGCTAAGACTCATTAACTAAGACTCATTAACTCTAAGCAAATACAACTAGCTAATAAATAAGACATAGGATAGTGATACTTATAGTGATAAATGGGGGTGCTTGTTGGTATTTCTAGAGACACTAACTAGTAATGGCATTTAGAAAGATATCGAGATGTTGCTTGAGATAAAACTAAAAAGAAATATTCATTGCAGTTCATAGCATATCGAAAAGGTTGTCATCCCTATAGTTAAACTACTAATATGCAAGGAATAAAATATTCGTACTATGCCTTGATAACTTCTTAATAAGTAAATAAATAATTATAAGCTGGGTATCCATAGCGCGCACAGATATGAATATACCATTGTAGCATTTTTAACAGGGAGTAAGAACCGGTGTTGAATTTATATCTACCACAGGGGAAAGAAGTCTTCTATCTTGAATTAACTATGCATAGGTGCTAAACATCTTAATCATTAAATCTAGTCATCTCTCGTGTGTAAAGTGTTAAACTTATCAAGTACTTAAACAAGGATCAAAGTTCACAATAAAAGATAATGATAAAGTTCTTGATAAGCAGATTCAACCATAGTCATATAGAAAGTGTCATGCGGTGGATGATAGTAATTCATAGGCTAGCTAGCATTAGAAACTCCAATATGTAACTCTAAACTATAAGTTAGGACCTACTCAATTAGTGCAATACATCTAACCATCATTGAAGAAAAGACTAATTAAATCCAAACATGAGGACGAGAATCCATGAAGACTAAGGCCTAAAACTTAGAATAACTTTGAATAATAACATCCGCTAGGCCTACATACGGGGATGGATTGCAAAGGACTCAATGGTCTTTGTCACCACCATGATCTACCACACGACCCGGCACATAGGGTGCAAACGGAGTAAATAAGATCTAATCACCACGATTACATCATCTCTACCACTCACCCTCCGAGCGAAAGGATGAGCGCTATACGAATCCATGCATGAACATAACAGATAATTCAACTAAGCTAAATGTGTAATTAAAGTAAATACTAGAACAAATAATCTCGAATATAAACATGATCAAGATATTCATATTAAGCATGTGTGCGGAACTTGAAAACTACTTACAATAAAGAACTTACAAGAAGCGAGGGCGATCTTGGCCGGCCTCCCGAACGATCCCGGGCGGATTTCTCCCTTCCTACTAGTTCTAATCTTGATTGCTACTCCTCCTAAAGCGATGTTTCTAATGACTTGGATCTTGAGGTATTTGTTGTATTGAAAACTTGATTGAGAACTTGATGATCTAAAGGAGGGGGTCTAGGGGTCTTTATATATGGGTCTTAAATCCGTCTCTTCGGCTTCGGCGGCGTGTGGTATTAATCTTGGATCCATCCCGCACTTCTACCGACGCCCTCGGATCAAACCGACGTTAAACAACCCGGTTTAGATTGCGTCTTAGAGGCGTGCAGGAAGCTTCCGGAAACGTGGGACGAGGCGGCGGGGGGAGGCCGACCGCCCAATAATGGGGCCGATCGGCCCGGGGTGTCCCCTCACGGGTCCGTCGTCGCGTCGTGGCTTACGGAGTCTTCTAGATGATGTTTTCTTCGGTGTCAAGTTTGGTCCACGTCGGGATTAATCCGGAGCCTTCTAGAGTCTTTTCTCGGAGTTGGATTGCGTTACGTCGTGAGTCGTCTTGGCTCGCGAACTCTGTTGTTTTTCTGTTTAGTCCACGCAATTCACAACATTACCAAAACTGATGGAAATATGTTAGTGACACCCTATTCTAGGTTGTTATTATTATTTATACCCCTTTCTCATGTTTAATTGATTAATAATTTTATATGATAACAAGTGTCAACAAACTCCCCAAGCTTACCCTTTGCTAGTCCCTAGCAAAGCTATATGCTATAGTAGGATCAGGAGTTGCTACTACGCTTTCATACCTCGAAGTGTTGTGTTACTCAAAAATAAATTCTCCTCTTAACCTGATTACTCTTACCTATTTACCATGGGGCGTAGCCTTTTCACGAATCATAAGCAAGATAAAACAATCAAGTTAAGTACCATGTCTCAAGTTCTTTGATCAACTATTATCGGGGTTTTGCAATATTTTTCAAAAAGAAACTTCGTGAGATCCTATGTATGACCCTCTTAAGTAGATGGTGGTAGTGGAGTGACACAAGTGGTAGGACATACATAGTGGGATGATAGTGGTGAAGTGGATGAGGATGAAAGGTAGTAAATAGCCTTTAGCCTTTTTCTAGTATTTTTTTCTTCTCAAGCATCTTGGACTATATCTCTTTTTCTAAAAATTGCTAGGACTTGGGCTGTCCATTCTTGGAGAGGTGGGCTTTTCCCTGGACTTGTGTCCATTTTTCTCTCTCCTTAGAGATGTGGGCCCTACTCACCCTCGGACACGTGTCCATTATTCATCTCTAAATATATTTTTATTATTAGGGAGGTAGGCCCATCTCGCCTAGTATGACTTTTGTCCATTACTCTCCCTCTCTCGTCTCACTTTTTTCTCTAGATATTTTCTTTTCATTTTCTTTTTCTCTTTTTTTTTTTCGAATGTAGCCCGACCTCTATTTGGTATGAGAAAATCTTGAGAGAGACATATCCAAAGATTGCAAGAGTTTATTTTTATAATTATGGCTACTTGACTTAATGAAGTATGGGGAAACGTACTTCGAGTTAGAAGCGGCGTATTTAGTGGAGTGAGATGATCTTGATGTGAATGACAAACTCTTAAGGGTCATAGCTAAGGAACTCATCATGTAATTTTATAATTTTAAAGATAAAAACCAGGAGTCAAGTATCTCTAAGAATATGATAAAATTGTAGCTCAACTTTTCATGCACTTTTATCTTTTAATGCAAAGACTTCGATTAAGCATGTGCTTCCCAGTGTGTTTGGGTTTAGTGCAAATTAAGCATTTAAAGCTTTGAGAGAATCTAAGTCCAAAGTGTAAGTACTTTCAAGAGGAATTAAAGGCGGAGCAACTATTCATCATCTCCTAGCATATATTATCAAGATTATAATTAATAGGAAGAAAGTAATCTAGCAAGTTCAGCATTTATTTATTTGACTCTTTAACACTAAGACTTTTAACTAAGACTCATTAACTAAGACTTATTAACTCTAAGCAAATATAACTAACTAATAAATAAGACATAGGATAGTAATACTTATCGTGGTAAATGGGGGTGCTCTCCCCCAAGCTTGATCTTGAAGTAGTCCTTTGTTCATCCTAGGAATCGCTCCTCTTTCGGGGTCTCCTTTTAATGTTCTCGGTTAATATTAATTTCGCACATACAGAAGGAACAAATTCTAGGATGTTAATGTGAGCCTTCATGTGCTCCGTCTTTTTGGATTTTTATTTTTATAAAAGGTGTGGACCTTCATGTGCCCACATATTTTTGGAAATTTTCTATGCAATAGGGATGATAATGCAAAAACATATGAATGCAATATTTTTGTATTTTTATTTTTATGCCACCACAGCAAGGAGTGCTTGCATGGGGCTTAGAAGATGATGCAAATGCAAAGCAAACATTTTTTTAAGATTTTCTAAGTGCAAGTTTAGAAAAAGTAAATATGCTAAAGGAAATATGCTAATTGAAATATGCTTTGCGAGAAAATTAAATATCTTGGATAAATCTTGAGTTACCTCTCGACGAGAGTTTAGAGCACTTACTCCCATGGCGTGGTGTCGCGTCTATAGGCCCTCTTTTAAATGTTGTACTGGTAAGGTTCCTTCAATGATCTCAAAGGGTGGCGTAGGCGAAGTAGCCAAGGAAGTCGATTGTTCATTTGATGATGACAGCTTCGGGTTGGGTCTCAGAAGGTGTACTCTTGTTGCTCTTCTTAGCGGCGCAACTTCTTTCTTTTTCCAAGATTGTTTCTTTGGTGGAGACCTCTCGGGTGTAGCCGGTGCGGCGTTCAAGATGGGTAGGAGCCGAGTGTACTTTTTCCTTGATATCTTTCTCTATTCTCTCAATGTGCTCCATTTTCGAGTCCAGTTTTTGTTGTAGTTTTCGAAGACATTTCGGCTCTTGGTCCTTCTTCTTGGGCTGTTCATATGTAGTGTAAGTATTGAAGAAACAAAGTATCTTTTTACCTTGAATCTGGAAGTGGATTTCGCTTCGATTCGATGTAGATGATAGCTCTTGTAGTGTTCGGGAACGGTCTTCCAAGTACTATGGGAGGATCTTGTTCTTCTTCTCCCATGTCCATGACTAAAAAGTCGGTGAGGACATAGTCGTCTCTCGATCTTGGCGGGGGGTTTTTTTGTGCAATTCCTTACGGGACTCGGTAGGATTGGTCCACCATCTGCGGATGTAAATAGGTGGAACACAAAGGCAGATTACCATATATTAATTGATACGTTACCTTTTGACATTAGGTTAATGCGATCCGTGTCATGAACAACTTCTTTGGAAATTCCATTGATTAATGGGCGGTGGATTGATGGAACTCGGGGTCGTCTAGCTTCTCTAATGGTGGTGGAATCTTGTAGAAGTCTTGCATTGTGTTGGGATTTGATTGATCATCAAGACTCGTTCCACGTGTGGTCGAAGTTGACGGTTCTTCTTGTTCTTGCTTCTTCTTCTTGTCCTTTCCTCGACAAGTGAATGCGTGTATGCGTCGAGGAATGCGGTAGTTGTGCGGTAAGAGCGAGGGGAGGTAAGGTCTTGTGTTCTGATTGAATCTCTCCTCGTCCGTTATTTGTGAAGGCGATCTTCGTTGTGTCGGCGTAGATGATGGCCTTGGTAGTGGCGGGGAAAGGGCGGCCCCGAATGATCGGGGCGTTCTTACCTTTGCCGTATCCAAGACTACGAAGTCGGTGGCCGCGTAAGAGCTTACCGATGTAAAGACAAAGCGTCTTCGGGATGCCTTCGGGATAGCATAGCGCCTGATCGCAAGTTGTAGGCACATAGTTGTGTATACTAAATCGAACTGGCTCAAGGTTTACCTTAGGCATAATGTTGACACTTGAGCCAAAGTCGACGGCTGGCGTCATAGGTGCGGGCGCCTATTTCAATGGTGACGCCCGGTCTCCCCTGGATCTCTTTTCTTGGCGGGCATACCCCGGTCGGCACAATTCAGTTTTCCTTGTGAATAAGTGGTGCACGCATACCTGCATAGTAAATATCGACAAGATTTTTGATTCTAATTCTTAGGTTGGCGGGAATCTTACAGGTTAGGCATAGGAGCGAGATAAAGCCGGCTGAGATAAGCGTGATTCTATTATTTTATTAAAGCTATCTTTGGTTCTTTTTATTGCGAGAAAGAAAAGCTTTCCATTTTAGTACTAATAGTTTCTAGCATTTTATCATTGGAAGCTAACTTCTTAGGCAGATTATCCATAAGTCTACCTTGGTTTTGTACTAACTCTCTTAAAGGTGGGAAATTATTGAAAGAGTTATTACCTTGATAGTTACGAGTAGTTACCTTGGTAGTTGGGTCTCTGTTGATTCCATTGTTGATTCGGAGGGGCGATTTGGTTGTTGTTGTTGTTGATGTAGTTCACGTCCTCTTCATTTCGGGACATTGGCTGCCCGAGTGTCAGTGTTGCCACATTCTTCACATGTCATGCGGGAATCGAAGAGTTGCATGACTTCCTTCTTCTCGGGAGCTTTGTCTTCAAGCTTCTTCATAATTAAGTCCATTTTAGCGCATAAGCATGTCTACCTCTTTTCGGTGATGCATTCCTCTTTCTTTCTTGCGGGGTTGGCGGTCCTCATTCCGGGCTTGGTTTGATGCCATCTTCTCCACAAGGTCGTAAGCTTGATTCGGTGTAAGGGGGAAAGCACCTCACGGCCGGCGGCGTCCATGGTCTCACGGGTGTTGTTGTTGAGCCCGTGGTAGAAGGTCTGCATAAGTAGCCAGTTCTCCATTCCATGGTGTGGGCATTTGATGATATAGTCTTGGAAGCGTTCCCACGCCTGCGGAATAGATTCGTCATGTTCTGCTTTGGAAACTTGAGATTTTCCTCGTAAAGGCGTTGGTTTTGCCTATAGGGAAGAATTTTGCCGGGAAGGCGGTAGAGCAAAGTGTCCAAGTAGTGAGTTTGTCTTTGTTGGCGTAGAACCCTGCTTTCGCTCGTCCCAAAGAGTGAGAATGGGAAGCAGGCGAAGTAGGATTGCATCACTTGAGACATCTTTGATGGTGAAGGTGCCACAAATCTCTAAGAAGTGTTGTAGGTGAGCATTGGCATCTTCATGGGCTTTTCCACAAAATTGGCTAGCTTGTACCATGTTGATGAGTGCGGGCTTGAGCTCAAAAGCTTTGTCTCCTACATCGATTTGTCGGTCGGTCGCGGATGTTGGCCGTAGTCGGTCGCGAGTACTCGCGAAGGGTCTTGTTTGCCATGACTTGAACACGGGTGCTAAGCCGCACGGTGGAGGAGTCTTCGAGGTAGTGTTCTTGAGTTGAGATTTCAACTTGGATCTTGCCTCCTTCAAAAGTTTTTTGGGTCGGATTGGAAGTTTTCGGGAAGATTCCTTTTCATACATTACCCTAAAATAGATAGGAAGAATAATAACTTGAGGGTAAACTTGTTTAAGCAATTGATAAATTTAATACTTTACGATGTGAGAGAGATGCATGCAAGTTAATTCTATGTTTTTATTTTTAATGGGCTATAGACTTTCTTTTCCCGGCAAGCGCCAAAAATGCTTGTTGGTATTTCTAAAGACACTAACTAGTAATGGCATTTAGAAAGATATCGAGATGTTGCTTGAGATAAAACTAAAAGAAATATTCATTGCAGTTCATAGCATATATAGAAAAGGTTGTCATCCCTATAGTTAAACTACTAATATGCAAGGAATAAAATATTCGTACTATGCCTTGATAACTTCTTAATAAGTAAATAAATAATTATAGCTGGGTATCGAAAAGTAAAAAGCGCACGAGATATGAATATACCATTATAGCATTTTAACTTAGGGAGTAAGAACCAGGTGTTGAATTTATATCTACCACGGGAAAGAAGTCTTCTATCTTGAATTAACTATGCATAGGTGCTAAACATCTTAATCATTAAATCTTGTCATCTCTCGTGTGCAAAGTGTTAAACTTATCAAGTACTTAAACAAGGATCAAAGTTCACAATAAAGATAATGATAAAGTTCTTGATAAAGCGTATTCAACCATAGTCATATAGAAAGTGTCATATGCGGTGGATGATAGTAATTCATAGGCTAGCTAGCATTAGAAACTCCAATATGTAACTCTAAACTATAAGTTAGGACCTACTCAATTAGTGCAATACATCTAACCATCATTGAAGAAAAGACTAATTAAATCTAAACATGAGGACGAGAATCCATGAAGACTAAGGCGAAACTTAGAACAACTTTGAATAATAACATCCGCTAGGCCTACATACGGGGGATGGATTGCAAAGGACTCAATGGTCTTTGTCACCACCCACGATCTACCACCACGACCCGGCACATAGGGTGCAAACGTAGGTAAATAAGATCTAATCACCACGATTACATCATCTCTACCACTCACCCTCGAACGAAAGGATGCGCTATACGAATCCATGCATGAACATACTTGATAATTCAACTAAGCTAAATGTGTAATTAAAGTAAATACTAGAACAAATAATCTCGAATATAAACATGATCAAGATATTCATATTAAGCATGTGTGCGGAACTTGAAAACTACTTACAATGAAGAACTTACAAGAACGAGGCCTGATCTTGAGCCGGCCTCCGACGATCCGGAGCGGATTTCTCCCTTCCTATTAGTTCTAATCTTGATTGCTACTCCTCCTAAAGCGATGTTTCTAATGACTTGGATCTTGAGGTATTTGTTGTATTGAAAACTTGATTGAGAACTTGATGATCTAAAAGAGGGGGTCTAGGGTCTTTATATATGGGTCTTCGTGCGTCTCTTCGGCTTCGGCCGGCGATGTGGTATTAATCTTGGATCCATCCCGCACTTCTACCGACGCCCTCGGATCAAACCGGCGTTAAACAACCGGTTTAGATTGCGTCTTAGAGGCGGTGGAGGAAGCTTCGGAAACGTGGGGGCGGCGCGGGGGGAGGCCGGCCGCCCAATAATGGGGCCGATCGGCCCGAGGGGGTGTCCCCTCACGGGTCCCGTCGTCGCGTCGTGGCTTCCGGAGTCTTCTAGATGATGTTTTCTTCGGTGTCAAGTTTGGTCCACGTCGGGATTAATCCGGAGCCTTCTAGAGTCTTTCTCGGAGTTGGATTGCGTTACGTCGCGTAGTAAATCTTGGCTCGCGAACTCGTTGTTTTTTACGTTTTAGTCCACGCAATTCACAACATTACCAAAAGCGATGGAAATATGTTAGTGACACCCTATTCTAGGTTGTTATTATTATTTATACCCCTTTCTCATGTTTAATTGATTAATAATTTTATATGATAACAAGTGTCAACAGTGCTCTCCCCAAGCTTGATCTTAAAGTAGTCCTTTGTTCATCCTTAGAGCTTGCTCCTTTTTAGGGGTCTCCTTTAATGTTCTCCTGTTAATATTAGTTTGACACATACCCGGAAGGAACAAATTCTAGGATGTTATTGTGAGCCTTCATGTGCTCACGTCTTTTTGGATTTTTATTTTTTATAAGGTGTGGACCTTCATGTGCCCACATATTTTTGAGAATTTTTCTATGCAATAGGGATGCTAATGCAAAACATATGAATGCAATATATTTTTATTTTTATTTTTATTTTTATGCCGCCACGGCAAGGAGTGCTTGCATGGGGCTTTAGGAAAGCGATGCAATTGCGCGGCAAACATATTTTTGAGATTTTCTAAGTGCAGGTTTAGAAAAAGTAAAAATGCTAAAGTAAATATGCTAATTTAAATATGCTTTGCGAGAAAATTAAATATCGAGATAAATACCGAAGTTACCTCTCGGAGAGTTTAGAGTACTTACTCCCATGGCGTGCGTCATCGATGGCATCTCGTCGGAATGTCGGGTAATGCGAAATAGTGCCTTCAATGATCTCGGCGAGTGGCGTAGATGAGGTGGCCGATGAAGATGGTGTTTGTTCGGTTGATGACGAGGGGTAGTGGTAGGTCTTCGAAGGTGTACTCTTGACGTCCTCTTGATAGGTGATGCTTCTTTCTTTTTCCATGTCGTTTCTTCGGAGGAGACCTTTCTTGGAGTGGAAAGTCTTTGAGTGTTCGGTTGGTCGATTTTGGCGAACTTCTTTAATCTTTCTTAATGTCTTCTTTGTTCGTCAACTCCGTTCCAACCGGTCTTGTGATTTTTAGCGGCGTCTCAGCGTCTTGTTTTTCTTGGGTCTTGTGGTGAGGTAGGAAATAGTGGTGGTGTAAGGCCCTCTTGATGGAGTATGAGCGTTGACCCATTACTCTTGTCAAGTGGTCTACACCTCCGGTCATGTCGTGCTCACTTTGATCTTCCTTGCTCCTCCTCAAGTGCATCATCCGATCTTAATAGCCACTTGGTGATGGCGTTGCCCATGTTCTTATTTGATTCAATTTTGCTTGAAAGGAAGATTGGATGGTGGCAAACCGGCGGCGTCTTGTTTAGTGTGCATATTTGTAGGTCGGGGACTTTCACTTGTAGGAATTGGGGAAGTAAGACTTCTCCTCTTATTGCGCAAAGTGAGTCCCCGCTTTGCAAAGACAAGGTAGAGATCAAGTGCATGGGCTCTGTTGGTGGGAAAACACCATCGAGAACCAAAATTTCATTTACTTCTACTCTAACCTTGTGGGCACATTGAACAAGATAAAGATAATGTATAAGTTCATTTATGACAAGGGTGGTAAGATCAGAAGATAAATCTAGCACATAAATCTTTTTAGCAAAATAATTAGTGATCAAGAAAGTGATGCTAAAAAAATAATTTAAAAAGCTAACATGTTGAGTTAACAAGATTGAATTATGTGAAACTATAACTCTAGCATGTTTTGACTTTTTATTTATGCTATAGTAAAGAGGAATTAACGACAACTTACCTCAAGGTGTTACCTTTATTATTGGAATATGATGGCGCTACTACACCTTGTGGTGGTCCTTCTCTTCTTCTTGAGTGGCATATGGAGTGACAGGTGCATGTCGGGAGGAAGAGGATGGCTTAATTATCTTCAATGGAATTGGCCTCCCTCCTTGATGCTTCCATCACCCATGAATTCCTCCTTCGAGTGAGTGCTTACTGTCTTGCTCAATCTCTAGTGACTTCATCTCGACCTTCCCCCAAGTTTGTTTCAAAGTTTGTTCTTTTCTGCAAGGGTTAGTCCAACAAAAATATACCAGCATCTACTATAGTTTACTATGGTTCAAAAGTCAACCTAGACACCACGTCTAATTTGATTTAGGAAGGCGTTCTAACCTAAGCACCACGCTTAATTTAAAAAGCCTTTAGAAGAAAGATCACCACACCTTATGGTTTCAGGAATGAAACTAAACACCATGTTTAACTTCGAGCCATGAAAACAATTTAAACTAAGCACCCTGCTTAATCTAAAAGTGTATGAAAATACTTCAAAACCTAAGCATACTATAGCAAACAACGGTAGCATGAAAGTATTGCGAGATTTATTCAAACAGAGATGATATAGCAATGATGAGTGTTTAACAAATCGAGCATGCATAAAGGTAACGATAACCAAGCTAGTGTAGCAACATGACAATAAATGTTTCTATGTATGTAATTCAATGTTGCATAATGACTGGTTGGATATATCTTGTATTGTCATCCTTCGTTCTTCTTTACTCCAAACCTAGCATGGTCGGTGACAAGAATATCAGAAGGAAAAATAATCATATGCTCATAATGTAGGGATATATAGTGATATCCCGCCTATTCCACACTCAACGAGCAAGGGTAATCCTACTAAAGCTAGTTAATACACTAAATTAGCGAGATATCAAGATCATTATCAAAATCTTTACGCCAATTGCTTCCCCGACAGCGGCGCCAAAAAGCTTGTTGGTATTTATTAAGTGCAAAAAGAAAATAAAGGGTTCGCAAGCGTTTGAGAATATATATATACCATTGTAGCTTTTACCCGGGAGTATTCAGTATCGTTATTTATATTTTCCACAGGGGAAGCAAGGGTAAAGACTATGATAAATCAAAATCATGTATCTACTAACTTAATATACCAACTAAACTAAAGTGAGGGGGTAAATAATGTATATGATATGATAATTAATAGCACTTAACCAGGAGAATATTATAATATAGAATAGATAGCTAGGTCGAGAGGACAACGGGAGAGATCTAGGTTCCTGAATACTTCTCTAGTACTTTGGTTCTTGAGTAACTAAGGCATGAAAAGGTATAGCGATCATAAAAGAACACTTCGGGACATCAGAACACTAGCCGCGGAAAGGGATGAGAAGGGGGCTAGGAAGCTCGACTTCACGGTCCTACAACACCAATCCGAACGTGGTGGAATACGTCGGCCGTCAGGGCTGTCACCACACAGGGCTACCACAACTATCCGTGGGACTGGGTGAAATCTAAGGTAACCTCTAGTCTAGACACCATGTCCACACTATTAATTACTACTCTAATCATCATGAATAACCAGAGCACTCAATACGAGCGAAGATCCCATGCAATTATATAACAACTATATTCTAATCAATAAATGAAAGGCATAAAAGTAACTAGAGAAGATAAATATAATTATGGCATAAAGTCTAATAGAGTTGAGATACAAAGATATACCAGAACGCTGAAGACTTCTCCAGAACCGGAACGCAGTTCCGCTCTCCCTAACTCTCTACTAGATCTATTCTATTACATTATAGCTGTCTAATCTAATTCTCTAATATTGACGAGAGACCATCCATTCATGGGACAACTCTCAAATCAATCTGGTACATGGCTCCTAGGGGTGTAGGGTTACATATATAGGGGTCTCCTGGCCTCCCTCCACCTTTAGCAAGCAATATGGTACTAAACCTTCCACCATATCTAATTATAATGCACATAGCCTTTATGGGCCAAATTAAGTTTAGGCCCAATTAATCCCGCAGCTCTTGTTTCTAGAATATTCCATTATTTGTAAATCCATATCTTCTTATTCTGAACTCCAAATATAGCAAATGATATATCCGTTTCGATCGTCTCGACGAGCCCGTCGCAGATGGTGTACTCAAATCCATCATTTGACATCGTCTTGTGTGATGGCATTTGGCTTCTCTTTATTTGGTGCTTGTAGGATTAGATGTCAAGGCCCATTTATCTTATAGATTTGGCCCAATTGTACCTGTTCTCCAGAATCACTCTCTAAAATAAACAAAACACCAAAACTTATGGAATTCATTAGTAGCAAACCCCTAAGTCTATGTTGATATTCATTTATGCCATTTTCTATGCTTAGTTGATTATTTAATATTAACGTTAACAAGCGTCAACAACAACATTACCAAACCGATGGAAATATGTTAGTGACACCCTATTCTAGGTTGTTATTATTATTTATACCCTTTTCTCATGTTTAATTGATTAATAATTTTATATGATAACAAGTGTCAACAACTAACTCCACCATCAAATAAGAAATGCTTCTAGAAGCTACCTACTGAGAAGATGGGCTGATTTGGCTCCATATGGACATCACATGGCCTCCTTATAGACCCTCGGACCACCCAAACGGCAAAATCCATGTGAAGTATCCTAGAGCCATTCTGTTGACTTTTTGTTATCATATAAATTTATTAATCAATTAAACATGAGAAAGGGGTATAAATAATAATAACAACCTAGAATAGGGTGTCACTAATATATTTCCATCGTTTTGGTAAAGTTGTGAATTGCGGGACTTATCGAGAAAAAAATAGCGAAATGACGTGGCATACGGCCCGACGTAACGTAACGCAATCCAACTCGAAACAAGTCTAAACGGCCCGGATTAATCCCGACGTGGACCAAACTTGACACCGAAGAAAACATTATCTAGAAGACTCGAAGCCACGACGCGACGACGGGACCCGGAGGAATTTGGACCCCCCTGGGCCGATCGGCCCAATAATGGGGCCGATCGGCTCCCCCGGGCGGCTACGCTGCCCAGACCTCTGGAACCTTCCTCCACCGACTTTAAGACGCAATCTAAACCGGTTGATTTACGTCGGTTTGATCCGAGGGCGTCGGTAGAAGTGCGGGATTGATTCAAGGTTAATACCCATCGCTGTTGAAGTTTGAAGAGGCAGGCGAAGACCCATATATAAAGACCCTAGACCCCCTCCTTTAGATCATCAAGTTCTCAATATAACAATAATACTTTTAATAACCAAGTCATTAGAAACATCGCTTTAGGAGGAGTAGCAATCAAGATTAGAACTAGTAGGAAGGGAGAAATCCGCTCCGGATCGTCGGAGGCGGCTCAAGATCGGGGCCTCGTTCTTGTAAGTTCTTCATTGTAAGTAGTTTTCAAGTTCGGACACATGCTTAATATGAATATCTTGATCATGTTTATATTCGAGATTATTTGTTCTAGTATTTACTTTAATTACACATTTAGCTTAGTTGAATTATTGTTATGTTCATGCATGGATTCGTATAGCGCTCATCCTTTCGTTCGGAGGGTGAGTGGTAGAGATGATGTAATCGTGGTGATTAGATCTTATTTACTGCGTTTGCACCCTATGTGCCGGGTCGTGTGGTAGATCGTGGTGGTGACAACACCATTGAGTCCTTTGCAATCCATTCCCCGTATGTAGGCTTAGCGGATGTTATTATTCAGGTTGTTCTAAGTTTCGGCCTTAGTCTTCATGGATTACGGCCCTCATGTTTGGATTTAATTAGTCTTTCTTCAATGATGGTTAGATGTATTGCACTAATTGAGTAGGTCCTAACTTATAGTTTAGAGTTACATATTGGAGTTTCTAATGCTAGCTAGCCTATGAATTACTATCATCCTTTGCATGACACTTTCTATGACTATGGTTAAATCTGTTTATCAAGAACTTTATCATTATCTTTATTGTGAACTTTGATCCTTGTTTAAGTACTTGATAAGTTTAACACTTTGCACACGAGAGATGACTAGATTAAATGATTAAGATGTTTAGCACCTATGCATAGTTAATTCACAATAAAAGACTTCTTTCCCTGTGGTAGAATATAAATTCAACACACGGATCTTACTCGGTTAAAATGCTACAATGGTATATTCATATACGTGCGGCGCTGCGGATACCCAGCTATAATTATTTATTTACTTATTAAGAAGTTATCAAGGCATAGTACGAATATTTTATTCCTTGCATATTAGTAGTTTAACTATAGGGATGACAACCTTTTCGGATATGCTATGAAGCTGCAATGAATATTTCTTTTAGTTTTATCTCGAAGCAACATCGATATTCTTTCTTACGCCATTACTAGTTAGTGACGTTAGAAATACCAACAAGCATTTTTGGCGCAAATGTTGGGAAAAGAAAGTCTATAGCCCAATAAAATATAAATATAGAATTAACTAGCATGCATCTCTCTCACG
The DNA here is from genome assembly GCA_015847255.1 of Hyparrhenia diplandra. Lineage (NCBI taxonomy): Eukaryota > Viridiplantae > Streptophyta > Magnoliopsida > Poales > Poaceae > Hyparrhenia > Hyparrhenia diplandra. Next base: position 165,109 of record JADLZK010007462.1, read on the forward strand.
CATCGTAAAGTATTAAATTTATCAATTGCTTAAACAAGTTTACCCTCATTATTATTCTTCCTATCTATTTCAGGGTAATGTATGAAAAGGAATCTTCCTAAAAACTTCCAATCCGATCCGAGAAAAACTTTTGAAGGAGGCAAGATCCAAGTTGAAGTCTCAACCTAAGATCACTACCTCGGAAGACTCCTCCTTTGTGCAAAGCTTAGCACCCGTGTTCGAAGTCATGGCAAACAAGACCCTTCAAGCGAGTACTGCGCACCGACTACGGCCAACATCCGCCTTTGGACCGACGGTCGATGTGGGAGACAAAGCTTTTGAGCTCAAGCCTGCACTCATCAACATGGTACAAGCTAGCCAATTACGTGGAAAAGCTCATGAAGATGCCAATGCTCACCTACAACACTTCCTAGAGATGCCGTGGCACCTTCACCATCAAAGATGTCCCAAGTGATGCAATCCTACTTCGTCTCTTCCCATTCTCACTTTTGGGACGGCGAAAGCGTGGTTCTACGCCAACAAAGACAAACTCACTACTTGGGCACTCTGCTCTCCGCCTTCCCCGCAAAGTTCTTCCCTATAGGCAAAACCAACGCCTTTACGAGGGGAAAATCTCAAGTTTCAAAGAGCAACACGATGAATCCGTTCTAGAGGCGTGGGAGCGCTTCCAAGACTACATCATCTGAATGCCCACACCATGGAATGGAGAGGCGGCTACTCATGCGGACCTTCTACCACGGGCTTAACAACAACACCCGTGAAACCATGGACGCTAGCTGCTTTGGAGGTGCTTTCCTATCCCTTACACTTTGAAACAAAGCTACCGATCTTGTGGAGAAAATTGCGTCAAACCAAGCTTGGAATGAGGACCCGTCAACCCCCAAGAAAAGAAAGAGGAATGCACCGGTGAAAAGAGGTAGACATCTTTAATGCGCCAAAATGGACTTAATTATGAAGAAGCTTGAAGACAAAGCTCCCGAGAAGAAGGAAGTCAAGCAACTTTTCGATTCCCCGCATGACATGTGAAGAATGTGGCAACACTGGACACTCGGGCAGACCAATGTCAATTTTGGAAAAGGGCGTGAACTACATCAACAATAACAACAACCAAGATCGCCCCCGAATCAAGGATGGAATCAACAGAGACCCAACTACCAAGGTAACTACTCGGGTAACTATCAAGGTAATAACTCTTTCAATAATTTTCCACCTTTAAGAGAGTTAGTACAAAACCAAGGTAGACTTATGGATAATCTGTCTAAGAAGTTAGCTTCCAATGATAAAATGCTAGAAACTATTAGTTCAAAAATGGAAAGCTTTTTTCTTACGCAATAAAGAACCAAAGATAGCTTTAATAAAATGATAGAATCATAGTTATCTCGGTGGCTTTATACGCTCCGATGCCTAACCCGGGTAAGATTCGGGCGGTAGGAAGAATTAGAATCTGCAAATCTTGTCGATATTTACTATGCGGTATGCGACCACTTATTCGAAAAGAAAATTCAATTGTGCCGGGGGGTATGCCCGCTAAGAAAGGAGATCCGGGGAGACCCGATCGTCACCATTGAAATAGGCGCCGCACCTATGACGCTCATCGACTTTGGCTCAAATGTCAACATTATGCCTAAGGTAAACCTTGAGCCGATTCAGATTTAGTATACACAACTATGTGCCTACAACTTGCGGATCGGTCGCTATGCTACCCCGAAGGCACCCCGGAAGGCGTTTGTCTTTACATCGGTAAGCTCTACGTGGCCACCGATTTCGTGGTCCCGATACGGGCAAAGGTAAGAACGCCCCGATCATTCTCGGGCGCCCTTTTCGGCCACTACCAAGGCCATCATCTACGCCCGACACCTCGAAGATCGTCTTCACGATCCAACGGACGAGGGAGAGATTCAACCGCAAACACAAGACCTTACCTCCCCTACTCCAACCGTACAACTACCGTACCTCGAAGTACACGTACCGGTGTCGAGGAAGGACAAAAAAGAAGAGGCAAGAACAAGAAGAAACCGTCAACCTCGACCAAACATGGAAGCGAGTCTTGATGATCAATCAAGTCCCAACAGAACGCAAGACTCTCGGCATTCCACCACCATTAGAGAAGCTAGGCGACCACAGGTTCCATCAATCCATTGCTCCATTAATCAATGGAACTTCCGCCAAGTTGTCTACGACACGGGATCGAGCATCAACCTAATGTCAAAGGTAACGTATCAATTAATATATGGTAATCGTCTTTGTGTTCCACCTATGTACATCTGCGGATGGCGGACCAATCATACCGAGTCCCGAAGGTATGGCACAAAAACGCCCCCCGTCAAGATCAAAGGCGACTATGTCCTCACCGACTTTTTAGTCATGGACATGGGAGAAGAAGAACAAGATCCTCCCATCGCATTTGGAAGACCGTTCCCGAACACTACAAGAGCTATCATCTACATCGGGACAGCGAAATCCACTTCGATTCAAGGTAAAAAAGGTCTATTTGTTTCTTTAATACTTACAATACCTATGAACAGCCCCGAAGAAGGACCAAGAGCCGAGAAGCGTCTCGAAACTACAACGAAGCTAGACTCAAAAGTGGAGCACATTGAGAGAATAGAGAAAGACATCAAGGAAAAATACACTCGGCTCCTACCCATCTTGAACGTTGCACCGGCTACACCGAGAGGTCTCCACCAACGAAGCAATCCCGGAAAAGAAAGAAAGCCGCTACCGCTAAGAAGAGCAACAAGAGTACACCTTTGGAGACCCAACCGGCGCCGGCATCAACAAATGAACAATCGACTTCCGCGGCTACTTCGTCTACGCCCACCTATGAAATCATTGAAGGAACCATACCAGGTACAACATTTATACGAGGGCCCATAGACGACACCACGCCATGGGAGTAAGTGTTTTAAACTCTCGCCGAGAGGTAACTTCGGTATTTATGCGCATATTTAATTTTTTCGCAAAGCATATTTCAATTAGCATGTTTACTTTTAGCATATTTACTTTTTTTCTAAACCTGCACTTAGAAAATCTCAAAAATATGTTTCTTTGCATTTCCATCAGTCTCTTAAGCCCCATGCAAGCACTCCCTTCTTTGTGGTGGCATAAAAATAAAAAATACAAAAATATTGCATTCATATGTTTTTGCATTATCATCCCTATTGCATAGAAAATTTCCAAAAAAATATGTGGGCACATGAAGGTCCACACCTTTTATAAAAATAAAATCCAAAAAGGCGTGAGCACATGAAGGCTCACATTAACATCCTAGAATTTGTTCCTTCGGGTATGTCGAAATTAATATTAACAGGGGAGAACATTAAAAGGAGACCCCGAAAGAGGAGCAAGCTTCAAGGATGAACACAGGACTACTTCAAGATCAAGCTTGGGGAGAGCACCCCCATTTACCACGATAAGTATCACTATCCTATGTCTTATTTATTAGTTAATTATATTTGCTTAGAGTTAATGAGTCTTAGTTAATGAGTCTTAGTTAAAAAGTCTTAGTGTTTAAAGAGTCAAATAAATAAATCTTTGGAACTTGCTAGATTACTTTCTTCCTTTTAATTATGATCTTGATAATATATATATGCTAAGGAGATGATGAATAGTTGCTCCGCCTTAATTCCTCTTACAAGTACTTACATTTTGGACTTAGATTCTCCCAAAGCTTTAAATGCTTAATTTGCTCTAAACCTAAACACATGTGGGAAGCACATGCTTAATCTAAGTCTTAGCATTAAAAGATAAAAGTGCATGAAAAGTTGAGTCTTGTTTATCATGTTCCTAGAGATACTTGATTCCTGGTTTTTATCTTTAAAAATTATAAAATTACATGATGAGTTCCTTAGCTATGACCCTTAAGAGTATTCCATTCACATCAAGATCATTCCACTCCACTAAATCTTTTGCTTCTAATCCGGAAGAAGTGCGCATCCCTATACTCCATTAAGCCGCTAGCCATAAAAATAAACTCTTGCAATCTTTGGATATGTCTCTCTCATGTTTTTATACAGCTGGGCTACATTCAAAAAAAAAAAAAAAGAAAAAAGAGAAAAGAAAAAAAATAAATATCTAGAGAAAAGTGAGACGAGAGAGGGAGAGTAATGGACAAAAGTCATACTAGGCGAGAAGGGCCTACCTCCCTAATAATAAAAATATTTAGAGATGAATAATGGACACGTGTCCGAGGGTGAGAGGGCCTACATCTCTAAGGAGAGAGAAAAAATGGACACAAGTCCAGGGCAAAGCCCACCTCTCCAAGAATGAACAGCCCAGATCCTAGCAATTTTTAGAAAGAGAGATATAGTCCAAGATGCTTGAGAAGAAAAATACTAGAAAAAGGCTAAAGGCTATGTACTACCTTTCATCCTCATCCACTTCACCACTATCATCCCACTATATATGTCCTACTATATGTGTAACTCCACTACCACCATCCACTTAAGATGTGCAAAGTAATAGGCGCGATCAAAGCTGGACACAGTTATCCTTTTTCCCGTACAAATTGTGTCCTAGGCGAGATGGATCGAACACAACTAGAGCTACCCTTGTCCAGATTGTACATAGTCTAAAAATAAGAGTATACTGTTTCTCCTGTATATATCATCACTTCCAATTTGAATACCCATATATTTGCATCGCCCTTGTTTCACCTCTCCATGTCTGGTTATGTTGTGTTGAAAAAGTTAACTTGTGGTTGTGCCCAACTCCCATTTATTTGGAGGAAAAGTAGAGTAGTTTCCTGTTCAGTCCTAATCGACCAGGTAATAACACTGTCTATCCAAGGAGACCATGGTGCCACGGTATCACTTGCATGACATTGTTGTGCTCCATTGTTCGCCATTCTGCATGCAATTGCCGGTAATTTTTAAGAGTTTGTGGCAAGCATATAATTTTGCAGACATACTGGAGAAGGATGTTTAGGTAGCTCTGCTCCATGAATGTATGGCCATTGTGATGCCAAGATTCTCATTGTTGGTCTCACGTACCTGCCCAGTTTTGTTCTTTTTTATATATGCAGGAATACCTTATTACAGTCCGGTTTAACAATTATAATTTCGCCAAAATTACGGTGTAGCCTAGCTATTAGTAGTAGGTAAGCTGTTTTGATCTGCATTATTGTTCAGAGCCTTGCACTTGTCCTCCCAATCAGACTCAGCTTAACTTGACCTTGCAGGGACTCTTTGTCGTTGACACCTTTGGATTTTGGAACCTGCTGTTCCTTGAAATCTTTACCAACACTATATTATATATACACCAGTATCTGAGCTATGATAGGCCATGCATGGTTCATATGGGCAACTTTAGGGTAGATGTGCCTTTCCCCTGTCTGATCATCACTCACTGATTAGCCTAGCTAGCCTCGCAGGAGCTGTCTAATTAACAAAGAACAAAAGAAGCCCAACTTGCTCACCAAACCACACAATTAGCTGCCACTACTAACACTAAGCTATCACAGCACCAAATTGCAGCTCAAAAGTCAAACACGTTAACAAATGACACGGGCCGCCATTCGCCTCCCTCCTTCGTTCTCTTCCCCGTGTTGTGTTGCTGAATCGATGAACTGATAGGATTTTTTGATGAACTGAATGTTCTGTTCCTTGATGATATGCCTTGTTGCCTGCCATGGTTTGTGCGCGTAGGTGACAAGTCAAAAGCTCCTTCGGGACATGGAAGAGGGGTTTGTGCGCCATTGCATTCTAGAGTATGTGGCTGAATCATTGGAGGACAGTAGTCACAGTAGGTGCGGCAGGGTTTGGCCGCTTCTTCAGAGCTCAGGGACACACCAGCTAGGCTAGTTAGGTTCGTGCAAGAGTATACATATACTACAATAACAAATGGACATATAGTTGATTGGCCACTTGATTGACTGAAATTTAGTGATTATTTGGTCTGTAATCTGTTTGTGTTCACTTGATTAATGATCGTTGCCGTGATATTTCGCACGCTTGCATGCATTGGCAATGGCAGGTATAAAGCAAAGTGATCTCACAGCTTGCAGTTGCAGAATTAAAATGTGATGAAGGGTGATAGATCAGCTTAGCAGGTAGTACGTGGAGCTGTCTAGATACTGCACATGAAACTTGATAGAAATGACAGCTGCAGTCTGCAGAGGTGGGCAGCCAGGGCTTGCTTGCTTGCTTACAATCGCAACACGGTTCTCTGATCTCGTGTCATGAATCTTGAGTAATAGCTGGGCGGGGTCTCAGATTAGAATAGGGGACCGGACTAGTTCTAGGAGTATTATGCATGGTAAGGCTGTATCTTGTAGACTAGCTATAGCTAGTCTCCAGCTGATACTGGCGAATTATTCATGCATCTTCATGGTCACTCTCCTTCCATTAATCTGTCTGGTGTCGGTATTCTCACACCAACGGTTTGAAAAAAACTTGTTAATACCTATGTATTTACTCCAACATTTCTGGTACCCAGTTGGCAGTAACTCCAAATTCAGAACAGGGATTTGAGAATGCTGATCCTGCAGCAGATTTCCTCACTTCCTCTTGTCTGCTCCTGGTTCATCCAGACCTTTTTCAAAATATACTATATATATAAGTACTAAAAAGGCTCCTGGTTCAGGGATGCTTGATGAGATTCAGAAAACCCGGAATAGAATAGTTCAGGCATAGGTTGGATCCGTTCCCTTGGTCGCTTCTGAAAAGACAGAATTCGACACGGTGGCGAGCTAGCTAGCTGAGAGCCCTGCCAGGCTTTTCTTTCTCCTCTCTGTGTCCGTGCTAGCAAGCTATGGCGATGCATGCAACAACCAGAGCCAGAGGAATCTCCAACCCCAATGCAATGCAATGCAATGCAAGTGAGATTTCTGACTGATTTCTCCATCCGGCCAGCACGGTTCCGGCCGTCGCGACACATGCCACCACCAACCACTAGGGTGGCATGCATCTGCTGATGAGCTGATCTGATCTCCCTGCCGTCCTTTGCCGCTCGCGTCACGGTGTAGAAGGCAGCTAGCATCCTTTGGAGAAGCAGTGGAATTATTCAGGCTCTTGCAGCCCCTGACGTCAAGCAGCTTACAGCACCACCACCAGAGCACCAACAGGTGTCCGCAAGTGCACTGTGAATTCAGATATCTTCAGAGTTAAGAGAGACAGCAGGAACAGGAACAGGAACAGCCTAACAGGGCCGGCTGCTTTTTGAATTTTGATCTGTTCTTGCCGTGAGCCGGTGATAGCAACTGGTCTGGTCAAATCAGCTGTAACGACGACCTTCAGGCTGAAGCAATTAGCGTCACCACTGATAACTAACAACTTTTGGGTTTCTTTTTCCCAGATAGCGTTAAGAAATATCCTGCCGGCCGGTTAAATCCGGCACTGTGCTCAGACAGTGAAATGGAAACTTATCTTTGTCGCCGTGTCCATGACAGATAGACTGGCCATATATTTGCCTGCCTGCTAGTGCGATGCAAGTATATCACATGAATGGAAGAACCCTAACGGCATAGAGGCTCGTCCTAGTCCAGTCGCCCTGCTGTTTGTCGGGGCAAAAAAAATTGAGATCGATGGATCGATCGGTTGGCTATTGCTTGGCTGGAGAAACGGATTGACAGGTGTGTGTGTGTGTGTGTGTGTGTGTGTGTGTGTGTGTGATGAGGCCTTTGTTGATCTGATCGGATGAATGGATCTTGCATGGTGGATCGATCGCCTGCATGAATGCAAGATGGAGCTGTCCGATCATCAACGGCTACCATATATAGCCTTTTTATCATGGCCGTCTAGTGTATTACTGTCCATCCTGGGGAACTGAGCATAGCTCAGTTGGTGAGCTCTCCCGGTTGGGAAGCCACCGGTCATGGGTTCGAGTCTTCTCGGACACATGATTTCCCACAAAAAAATCCCCTCGTCGGTCCCCGTGTGCCAAAGCATGGTGTGAAGCCCGACCCTTCTCACGGGTCTGTGGGGCTCCCATGTCAGGGCGGGGGCTGGGGTTCGGGAGTTTTCCAGGATCTGGTGGGAAGATCTTCTTCTTAATGAAATACGGGTGGGGACATCGTCCCCGCTCAGGTCCTGGTATTACTGTCCATCCCTAAACGGAACGCTCGGTAATGCTAGATTGCTAGTTTTGTTTTTGTGGTTGTACGTTGTGCTATGCTAGTGATTATGCCGTCTGAAGAACGGCAAGGGCGTGATTATTATGCGAATATAATGTGGAGTTTATTACCTAGATAGATTTCACGGAATCCCTTCCATAGCTTTAGTTGCGTCACCGTGTAGAAAATCATGTTTCAGTAAAAAACTGAGGAAACCAACAAGCACGCCTGGGCCTGGCGGTGGCAGCCCGCAGCTGGCAGGTTGGGGTTAACAGGAAACAAAGCAGACATGGGCTGGCCACTTCCGCTTAGTGGGCCTACATGGGTTTCCTTTGCATCGCAGCCTGGGCTGTTCGATTTCTAGGCCGTTAGACCCCTTTCAGCCCGATACATTGCCTCAAAGCCTTCCCCCGGCGATGCGATCGTCAGAGGTCCTGACCTAGAATATTCGCGAGAGCCGGCGGTTGGGGACAAGAGCGAAGCGGTCGGCGGCTAGGGCTAGGAAGAAGAAGTCGATTCGGCGGCGGAGGCAGAGATCGAGACCATGTCTCTCCGGTCCCTCGGTTACCTCCTCACCCGCAGGTTCTATCCACGCAAGATCTACAAGGTGCAGGCGGAGCCCTCGCTGGGGATCGTCTCCCCGGCGGCCTCCGTGTCGGCGGCTGGCAGGCCAGGCCGTTCTCTACACACACTCGTGAGTCTCCGTTCCCACCAGATCGAAAATTTCTTCCCTCCAAATCTCAGATCGGAAATTTCTTCCTCAATCGCACTCATGTTTCTGGTATGGAATCAGAGAGATCTCGCCGCTGGTGATAACGCCTTTGGCGCTGTGGTCGCGGTCGCGGCCGCGTTGGCTGGAGGGCTAGGAATCTTGGTTCTCAAGAAACATCCAGATGACGCAGGTATTTCCGGATCTCTGGTTCTTTGCTTTGTGGGATTGATTGTGTGTTACCTTGTCATGAACCACCTAGCCTACGCATCGGGACCTGCCTGTGTGTAGGTAGCAACGTGACCAACGAGGACACCAAGGAGGCTAGCAGGAAAACTGAGGTGACAGACAACAAGCCCATGCAGGTTAAGGTAACTGACATGGAGATGCGGGAGGAAGCAAGGTTTCGTGAGTGGGTGAAGCGGAGGGGCAAGGTATACCCGAATCAAGAGGAGGAGAGAAAGCGATTTGAGATCTTCAAGGCAAACATGAAGTGGATGGATGCTTTGTGCGAAAAATCGTGGGTCCAGCACCTTGAAGAAACCCCTTGGGCAGACATGACCGTCAAGGAGGCGAGGATCGCCGAAGAGGAGGATATGATTCGTTTTATGAAGGTAGCCTCCTTCCTCACTAATATAATTGAGATTGTTCCTGACATTTGTTAGTGTCTGGGAGCAAAGAAGCACCCGGCCATCAGTGACCTTGGTAACCTTCCATCTAAATGGTTTATTTCCTGTGTACAGTGAGGTAATACTGTGAATAACAATCTTAACCCAGTATCAATGTTCATTCTAGAGATCGATGCTGTAACACGATAGGTTATCAATGCTCATTCTATAGATCGATGCTGTAACACGATAGGTTATCAATGTTCATTCTATAGATCGATGCTGTAACACGATAGGTTTTTACCTCCTGCTATTATAAGGCTGAAGATTTTGCTGCAACAGTCCACCTACATTTCTGTCATATTGAGATTGTGCCTATAGTTGAATGATGACTCCTCTTTTTCAAAACAATACAAAGTAGCTGTATACACGCTTATCTAATTACAATTAGATTGACAATAAGAAACATCAGACCGCTCAACCACTCATTCAAGTACAGATACTATTAGCAGATGGCATTGATTTGTTAGTGCTTTCTTGATCACTTCCTTGTGTCTCCATAGAATCTATGTGCACAATGTCTTTTTTGTTTTCTGCTTTCTTAATCACTTTCTTGCGTCTCCTGAGGACCATGCTGCTGCTTGTGGATCATCATAGCTGTATATTCTTTATTTTTCTCACGAAATTGAACAGCATGTGTTTTTGGGAGATCCTAACAGTTGTGGTTCTTTTTCATGAAAATAGGATCGGGCACAAAAGTTGATAGAACAAGGGAAGCTCAACAAAGACCACCGCTATCGTGTTTTTCCTGAAGAACAGGAGCGTGAACAAAAGATGAAGGAAGAAGGGAGCCTCCGCAACTGTTCGTCGAAGCAGTAATGCAGCCGCAGCCGGCAACAGCTATATCCATGAGAGAAGCACCGGTACTTTGGTTGCCACTGGGCCTGCTTGCTGCTTTTAGTTTCTTCTATCCTGTAATGTTATCTTTGTGAACAAAATACCTGGCAGTCTTGATGAAATATTATGCAATGTGAATCGTAATTCTAGAATTGCTTTGTTTTTCTTTACATTCTCCTTAATTTGGCATTCTTTGAGCACCCTGTGATGGCGAGTCAGTTACATTCTTGTTTTGTTATCAGGTTTGGTTCCGTTTGTACCGTTTCAATGTTGTTTTGCTATCCATCTTTGTGGAATTGCTGATTTTACCCACCTGGTCCACGTCTTTATCCATTAAACCTCCGTTGCAAATGCACTAATTCGAGACCTTGATTGAGTATATATCTATTATCTATACGACACGGAGACTACTATTCGAAGTGATGCAGCGCGCACGCACGTACACGTTAACGTTAACGTCGGTTTCCCACGCACACGTTAACGTCGGTTTCCTTGGCTCTCGCTCGCTCTTGGCCAGCATGGACGATGGATTTGCATGCGCATTACGCATGTACGCGCGTCCATGGAGAGAACCATATATATTAGTGTTGAAGGCGCGCCCGTGGCCGAGCGGAGCCCACCATATATTGGCCTGAGGCACTGAGGAAAGTTTTTTTTTGCTCTTGTACTTATATCTATCAAAAACAAAAGAAAAGGCGATCCATCTATTTTCAGATTTAATGATACCACATATGATGCCTGAGACACTGAGGAAAATGGTCTGTATATGTGGCTGCTAGCTAATTTCTTTTTGCTTTCAGTTTCAATCCTACAGTATATAGCTGAGATATGTTCGCGCTTGACGCTCCTGGTTTGCCAGAGCCGACGGGCCCGCGGACACTCAGAAAAAGCAACAATGAATAGCTAGTACAAAAAAAAAAATGCGAACAGATTAATCTGTTGACGGACTTTAATCGTCAGAAACATAATTCGCTCATGAAATAGTTATTCTTGAACGAAAGGAGCCCAGGGTTACACCAAAAGTGAGTTACCAACAACTAACAGCCTTAAACGAAGCGATCCATGGCTGAGATAAAAGTGAGTTATATCACAAGTGCTTAACAGTACTTAGCCCCCATCCAACCCATCCAGCCCCCAAAAGACCAAGAAAGAGATACAGTACTGATCAATGACAAATCAATGACGCTGCTTAACAGTACTTAGCCCCGACATACCCATCCAGCCCTCAAAAGGCCCAGAAAGATATATCAGTACTACTAATCAATGACTGGTAAGTAGAAAACGCGGCGTCCTTCGACAGAGGTGATGCCAGCAACGCCCCACCCACTGCTGTTAGCAACGCCTCGACGAAGTTTGGCGAAACCCTTGTCACCCCACTTCTCTGACCATGAGTTTTTGATTAACCAGTATTTTCCATCAGCGTCTTCTCCATACGCTACAACGAGAACAGAGTGCAGTTGATTGACATCAGGCACTTCTCCAACATCACAGTCACTTAGCTCCAAAGTTCTTCCACCACGGAAACTCTTGAATGTCTCGTTGCAGTATATGTCCACGAAGACAGGCTGCATTGCGACCGCACGCTTCAAGTTCTCATCAGTGGCTTGAGAGTAGTAGTAGCCGTCAATCCGAACAGCAACTGGAAAGTTTTCATCCTGGCATTCTGTACTTGGTCCTGTATATGCATGGCCATGAAGTCATGAACCACGACAGTTTGGTATTGAACCTGATGATGCTTGTGTAATTTGTATCTCTCATCTTGGCTAGCCGTCTTATGCATGGTTAATCCGGTTCATCTACACCTTTTTTTTAGATAATGGATAAACAGAGCGAAAAGTACATCCATTGTCGTCGCCATTGGCACCCCATGCCAATCAGAAGTTGGCCTTGAAGATCCCCCACACCCCCCGGGCGTCATTTGAAGTGGATATTTTTCTATGAATAGTTTGCCAACGACACATGTGGGAGGTGGGAGGAAGCTCATCTTCTGAGAGTGGATTTTTTGGATGCCCTTGTTGGGCCTCTCAGCCATTCATCAACGTTCGTGTTGCATGAGGAAATCTATGGTCCTAATAGACCACATAGCCACAAGGCATGAGGTCATGACTTTTGCTTCATATCCTCCTTCCTCCCTCTCATCTTTCTCATTTTTCTCTCCTTGTCCTCTTCATCATGGACACAAATTTTAGCTAGAGGTGGGGGTGAGGGTGGGGTGGGACAGTGGCTCTGTTGGAAATCTCTCCCACACTTCATAAGTGTTTATCACAAACATCCACCTACTCTCTCATGGATCAACACACAGAAACCACAAAATAGATACAAATTTCTTTTTTTTGAAAAAGCCCCTTTGTTGGTATTTGTTAACCTACAGGAATATTATGATGGATAATCCGCAGTTTAACGGATACCGGTGAGCACTTCACCCGGAATAGGGTTTTAAATATCGAATCCACGGGGAGAAGGTGAGAGAGCATATCGATGTGTATAGCTAAATCGAGTGGCTAAAACTAGATTAAAAAGAGAGGTAAGGAGTTCCATTAGGAAGGTCTTGTTCTCACTTCAAGTAAATCATTTGCACATTGTTCTTAAGAGGGGTTGTCATGAAGAAACTCTTAATAAAGGGAATCTACGCTAACAACGAGGGTCTCCTACGATTTCTATAAACGGGAGCAAGGCATACAAAAGGACTCAATAGTCTTTGTCACCACTACGATCGGCCTTAACGGTTGGTGTTTCACCCCGGCTTATAGAAGGTATTTCGTAATGAGCTAGTCAATCTAAGCACCACGCTTACATTAATCTAACAACTTCAACTCAAGAGCAACCAAGAATCAAAGTAATCTTATCAAAGAAATACGAACCTTAAGAATAATAGAAACAATATCACTTACTCGAATGGAAGTCGAACAATCCACAAGATCTCGAGTTTTGCGCTCCAATGGCACCAACTCGGAGGAAGAAGAAGATGGAGGCGCCGACTGACTCAGGGCCTTCCTTCAACTCCGCCTCAACCGCGCTCTAATTCTCTCAACTTGAAGCTCTACTCTCAACTCTAATCTAGGGCTTCTAGTTCTACATCTTGTCTAATCTTCTACTTGTAGTTCTTGAACTAGAGCTAAGGCCGTCGACTAGATTTGGATCTCGATCCGATATGATGATGAGTTGATCCGAGATGATTTGAATCCGAGGGGCCCGGGGGTCTTTATATATGGGTCTTCTTACGTCCCCTTCGCCTTCAAGAAGGCAATGTGGTACTAATCTGGGTGTTGGATCTTGATCCATCTCGTGCTTTAACCGACGCCCTCGGATCAAACCGACATCAAACGACCGGATTAGATTGCGTCTTAGAGGCGGTGGAGGAACATTATGGAAACAGGGGTGAATTGGTCGCCAAGCCAGGCCGATCGGCCTCCGATTATTGGGCCGATCGGCCCGGCCGGGCCGGGTCCCACCCGGGCCCCGCGATGCGTCGCGGGCTTCCGGAGTCTTCTAGATGATGTTTTTCTTCGGTGTCAAGTTTCGTTCCCGTCAGGTGTATTAGGAGCCTTCTAGACTTGTTTCGAGTTGGATTGCGTTACGTTTGCGTCGCGTCGTATGACACGTCAATTTGGCATTTTTTTTGTTAAGTCCCCGCAAATCACAACTTTACCAAAACTCATGGAAATCATTAGTAGAAACCCCTAATAAGGTTATCTAATTATATTTTAGTCATTTTCCATGTTTAGTTGACAATTAAAAGTATGCATTAACAAGTGTCAACAAACTCCCCCACACTTAGGCTTTTACTGCGTCCTCGATAAAAAGGATGGTCTAACTTTATTGTAACAAGTAGAGACAAAGAATGGATCATAATTATACTCCATGGTCATACCCGCACTTTGGGATATCCGAGCATGAAATGGTTAGAAACAGATCACCTTAAATTCTTAAACCAAGTCACTTGGAGAGATTTTGCATAAGTTTTGAAAAGAAAACATAGCTCTACTTACTCCTTTGTGACACTCTCAAGTCTCTCAAAATATATTATATCCTCATAGTTCATTTATTATATCATATGTGGAGCTCAAGAACATGTAGCATGCTTACCTTGTATTTATTGCTAAGTCAACTGTGGATCCATGGAGATAGATGTCATAAGTCATAGATCAAGGTGTGCATGTGAGTCATGATTATTATTATCACTTGCTCTCTCTAGTTGAAAATCGCGTCTATCTCCCTTTTTTGGAACATTTATTTATTTATTTTCCAAGCGAGGTAACCAGCTATTTAGTGGAGAGGTGGGTTCTACTCACCCTCGGACACTTGTCCATTTTACTCTCTTATTTATTAGAGAAGTGGGCCCTACTCACCCTCGGACACTTGTCCATTATTCTTCTCTTCATTTTTGCCTTTTTTTTTTTTTTTTTTTCAGAGAGGGGGGGTTCTTGACCCGTAGAACACTTGCTCATTTTCTCCTCTCTCTCACTTTTCTCTCCACTCTTAGAATTTTGAACATTTGGCTTTTTCATAGTTGTACCTTTTTCAACAATTAAAAATGTGGGAGATAGAGATTAAAACTTTTTAGAGCATGGATACTTTAGTGAAAGTGTATGTGATCTTGATCTTAGACTTTTAGACAAATTTCAACATGGGTCGTGGTTTTGACAAAGCTCAATACAAGAAAGCAACAATTAATTAGATATATCTTTAATGATTGCTACGGCTCTATTAGGATGTATCATTGATCACAAAGGAGAAGCATAACTAATGATTTTAATATTTTGAAATAAATAACTCTCCAAAGGCAAGATAAAAGAAAGAGGATCTCATTATTCTAACTTTATTCTTTCTCATGTTTTAAGCAATTAAAGCATCCCAACAAGTGATGGTATATGTAGGAATTTAATCATGCAAAACTTTGTTCATGGGTTAACAAGACATCTTTTTCAAATAGGGAAAACATACCACATGAGAAAAGACTTATTTTAATTGAACGGAAAGTAATTTGCGAAAATTGAAAAGTTTTAGGAAACAAACCGAAAGCGGTGGACGAAGTCGGGCCTTAGTGGGACGAGGTGGGGGGGCGGTCGTTCGTATATGGGCGGTCGGCCTCCCCTTGGACCGTGTCGGGCACGGTTCGTCGCGGCGAAGTCGATGGTTCCGTCTTGGTTCAATTTCTTGATTTTTGTCGCGAAAAATTTTGTTTGGTTGTCGAGGATCTCCCCACACTTATTTTTCTCGTTATCTTGCATACAAAGCATGGTGGAGACAAAAACATATCCGTAAATATATGGAGAATAATTGAGTCAACTTGTGGATGACTTCCATAAGAGTATTTTATTATATAATTCGAATCCTAATATTTAATAGTAAACTAATTATAACTAAAACCGAACTAACCGAATTAATTGAACTAACTTTTAAGACTTAAACGCTAAGACTTATTAACTCTAATCAAAGCAAACATATATAATAACTAGCTAATAATTTAAAAGATAGTGATACCTATCGTGATAGCGGGGGTGCTCTCCCCCAAGCCGGATATTGAAGTAGTCCTTTGATTCGCCCTTGGAACTTGTTCGCCTTCGGGTTCTCCTTACATGTTCTTCCAGAAATATTAATTCCACATACCCGAAGGAACAAATTCTAGGAACATATTGTGAGCCTTCATGTGCTCACGTATTTTTGGATTTTTTTTTCGTAAAAGCGTGGACCTTCATGTGCCCACAAATTTTTAGGAATTTTTCTATGCAAAAAAAGAATAATGATGCAAAAACATATGAATGCAATATTTTTGGATTTTTATTTTTTATGCCGCCACAACAAGGAATACTTGCATGGGGCTTAAAGAAACCGATGCGCACAATAGCAAACATATTTTTATGATTTTTTTATGCAGGTGTAGGAAAGTAAATATGCTAAAGGAAATATGTTAATTTAAATATGCCGTGTAGAAAAATAAATATGTAGATAAATACTTTGAGTTACCTCTTGGTGAGAATTTTGAGTACTTACTCACATGGCGTGCGTCATCGATGGCATCTCGTCGGAATGTCGTGGTATGCGAAATGGTGCCTTCAATGATATCGGCGAGTGGCGTAGATGAGGTGGCCGATGGAGATGGTGTTTGTTCGTTGATGACGCGGGTAGTGGTAGGTCTTCGAAGGTGTACTCTTGACGCCTCCCTTCAAGTAGGTGATGCTTCTTTTTTTTTCCATGTCGCTTCTTCGGAGGAGACCTTTCTTGGAGTGGCAGTCTTTGAGTGTTCGATTGGTGGGGGCCGGCGAACTTCTTTAATCTTAATGTCTTCCTTGTTCGTCAACTCGTTCCAACTGGTCTTGTGATTTTTAGCGGCGTCTCGCGTCTTGTTCTTCTTGGATCTTGTGGTGAGGTAGGCAATAGTGGTGGTGTAAGGCCCTCTTGATGGAGTATGGGGATGAATGTTGACCCATTACTCTTGTCAAGTGGTCTACACCTCGATCATGTCGTGCTCACTTTGATCTTCCTTGGTCACTCCTCAAGTGCATCATCGATCTTAATAGCCACTTGGTGATGGCGTTGCCCATATTCTTCGCCGATTCACCGCTTGAAGGAAGATTGGATAGTGGCACCGGGCGGCGTCTTGTTTAGTGTGCATACTTGTAGGTCGGGGACTTCCACTTGTAGGAATTGGGGAAGTAAGACTTCTCCTCTTATTGCGCAAAAGTGAGTCCCGCTTGCAAAGACAAGGTAGAGATCAAGTGCATGGGCTCTGTTGGTGGGGGAAAACACCATCGAGAACCAAAATTTCATTTACTTCTACTCTAACCTTGTGGGCACATTGAACAAGATAAAGATAATGTATAAGTTCTTTTTATGACAAGGGTGGTAGGATCGAGAAGATAAATCTAGCATGTAAATATTTTTAGCAAAATAATGAGCGAATAAGAAAGTGATGCTAGAAACGGTTTTAAAAAACTAACATGTCGAGTTAACAAGATTGAATTATGTGAAACTATAACTCTAGCATGTTTTGACTTTTCATTTATGCTATAGTAAAGAGGAATTAACGACAACTTACCTCAAGGTGTTACCTTTATTATTGGAATATGATGGTGCCACTACACCTTGTGGTGTTCCTTCTCTTCTTCTTGAGTGGCATGTGGAGTGACAGGTGCATGTCGGGAGGAAAAGGATGGCTTAATTATCTTCAATGGAATTGGCCTCCCTCCTTGATGCTTCCATCACTCATGAATTCCTTCTTCGGCGAGTGCTTCGATTGTGGATCTTGTCTTGTGTCACTCTTCTTCTTCTTGGCTCATCGGGAATTCTTTTATCCATAAGTCATGTCTCACATGTCTTGCTCCATCTCTAGTGAGTTCATCTCGACCTCCCCAAACTTGTTTCGAGTTTGTTCTTTTCTGAGGGGTTAGTCCAACAAAAGTATACCAGCATCTACTATAGTTTACTATGATTCAAAAGTCAACCTAGACACCACGTCTAATTTGATTTAGGAAGGCGTTCTAACCTAAGCACCATGCTTAATTTAAAAAGCCTTTAGAAGAAAGATCACCACACCTTATGGTTTCAGGAATCAAACTAAACACCATGTTTAACTCGAGCCATGAAAACAATTTAAACTAAGCACCCTGCTTAATCTAAAAGGTGTATGAAAATACTTCAAAACCTAAGCATACTATAGCAAACAATGGTAGCATGAAAGCATTGCAGAGATTTATTCAAACAGAGATGATAGAGCAATGATGAGTGTTTAACAGATCGAGCATGCATAAAGGTAAAGATAACCAAGCTAGTGCAGCAACACGACAATAAATGTTTCTATGTATGTAATTCAATGTTGCATAATGACTGGTTGGACATACCTTGTATTGTCATCCTTCGTTCTTCTTTACTCCAAACCTGGCATGGTTAGTGACAAGAATACCCGAAGGAAAATTTTTTTTATAATCATATGCTCATAATGTAGGGGTATATAGTGATATATAAGTTTTTATAATAATTCCCCTAGAGTGCTTGTTTTAGGACAAAAAGCTCGTCCTTGGGAAACTTTCAAATTTATGAATCAAGATGATGAAGTGGTTTCCCTTTATATTGCCGATCTCAAAATTTCAAGCCGTTGGAATATTCATCGACAACCACCCTTTCTAAATTTTTAAGAAAGAGAGTATGAGGGGGATGGAGATCTCATGTGCGGCACGAATTGAGATGGCAATCAATTTAGGAGTTTTCAAATGAGCATGGACTAGGTGGAAAAAGTTCCATTTATGAAGTAGTCTTTATGCTCATTGATGTTCTCCAGAAAATGCGCTCCTTTTGGTCTTCCTTAGATCATTCATAATATTTTAGGATCGTGAGGAGACGTAAGAAAAGGGCACAAGAGGATTCATTGGGCTCAAGGATGTGGTTAAAGATGGGTTCGAAAAGAATTATCTAATTTGGACATAGAAAGAGAGAGACAGAGTGGCTTCTTGATGGCTTTGCTCTCTTCCTATGGCATGATTAGATATGCCATCCTTGAGGTTCCCCAATGTTCTTGCGTAGCAATAAAGGTGCTTTCTAAGAGATTATCTCAAAAGAGGTTTGGATTATATATGGTCTCTTGTGAAGCTGGAAGTTCATGAAACTCATCATCTAAAGAGATATCCAAGGGTTGAATTTCTTCTCCCCTTAAAGGTTTTTAGCGCATTGATGGTTTGAGGTAGATAGCTAAGTCTTGGGATTGGAGTGATGGTGATATAGCTATCGAACTTCTATTTTTTAAATTTTGGAGGATGATTCTTCTTCCTTTGGGTGGTCATAAAGAATGCTAGTATATGGGTTTCACCCGCTGAGTTCGATCAAAGCAAACCTTGCTTAAAAAGGGAAAGAAAAGGTTCCTCCAAAAAAAACTACATGATGATCATGCGCACAACACTTTCATGATGTCGGCAAAGACTCCTACCATAGAAGATATGATCCTCGCTTCTCACTCCCGAGAAGTATTGCTTCATGATCATTTTGATCAACCGTAGGCGTAGCTAATGGCCGGATGTAAGGATGAGATCTAAGGATTCTAGTGGGCGAGCTTTCCTTAAGGGTGCAGTATAAGATAGATAAATATGGAATCAATTGATCTCACGAAGATAGAAAAAGATGAGAAGATAGAATAAAAAGAAAAAGATAAAAGTATGGTACAAGATTTAGCTATAGTTTTTCAACGTGGTCTCAAACCGTTTTCCCGACAACGGCTTAAATGCTTGTTGGTATTTGTTAACCTACAGGAATATTATGATGGATAATCCGCAAGTGAACGGATACCGGTGAGCACTTCACCCGGGAATAGGGTTTTAAATATCGAATCCACAGGGAGAAGGTGAGAGAGCATATCGATGTGTATAGCTAAATCCAGAGTGGCTAAAACTAGATTAAAAGAGAGGTAAGGAGTTCCATTAGGAAGGTCTTGTTCTCACTTCAAGTAAATCATTTGCACATTGTTCTTAAGAGGGGTTGTCATGAAGAAACTCTTAATAAAGGGAATCTACGCTAACAACGCAGGTCTCCTACGATTTCTATAAGCGGGAGCAGCATACAAAGGACTCAATAGTGTTTGTCACCACTACGATCAAATTTTATCGGTTGGTGTTTCACCCGGCTTATAGAAGGTATTCGTAATGAGCTAGTCAATCTAAGCACCACGCTTACATTAATCTAACAACTTCAACTCAAGAGCAACCAAGAATCAAAGTAATCTTATCAAAGAAATACGAACCTTAAGAATAATAGAAACAATATCACTTACTCGAATGGAAGTCGAACAATCCACAAGATCTCAGAGTTGCGCGCCCAATGGCACCAACTCCGCAGGAAGAAGAAGATGGAGGCGCCGACAGCTCGGGCCTTCCTTCAACTCCGCCTCAACCGCTCTAATTCTCTCAACTTGAAGCTCTACTCTCAACTCTAATCTAGGGCTTCTAGTTCTACATCTTGTCTAATCTTCTACTTGTAGTTCTTGAACTAGAGCTAAGGCCGTCGACTAGAGCCGGATCTCGACCGATATGATGATGAGTTGATCCGAGATGATTTGAATCCGGGGGCCGGGGGTCTTTATATATGGGTCTTCTTCGTCCCTTCCCCTTCAAGCAGCAATGTGGTACTAATCTGGTGTTGGATCTTGATCCATCTCGTGCTTTTAACCGACGCCCTCGGATCAAACCGACATCAAACGACCGGATTAGATTGCGTCTTAGAGGCGGTGGAGGAACATTCTGGAAACAGGGGTGAATTGCGCCAAGCCAGCCGATCGGCCCGATTATTGGTCGATCGGCCCAGCCGGGTCCCACCTCGGGCCCCGCTGATGCGTCGCGGGCTTCCGAGTCTTCTAGATGATGTTTTCTTCGGTGTCAAGTTTCGTTCCCGTCGGGTGTATTCCGGAGCCTTCTAGACTTGTTTTCGAGTTGGATTGCGTTACGTTGCGTCCGGCCGTATGACACGCCAATTCTCGCCTTTTTTTTGTTAAGTCCCCGCAAATCACAACTTTACCAAAACTCATGGAAATCATTAGTAGAAACCCCTAATAAGGTTATCTAATTATATTTTTAGTCATTTTCCATGTTTAGTTGACAATTAAAAGTATGCATTAACAAGTGTCAATGACCACACAACTTCCATCATTTCTCATTTATTTATAGACTTAGAAGCATACATGCAAAGAATAACAACCGACCATTTTCACAAAGCCGTAACTCACTTCATGTCGGTCTAGACCTCTTCTCACAAGCCGCTTAGCCTAGCATCAAAGCCACTTTTTCTATCTGTCACACATTCGACATTGATCAATTCCTTGGCTTTGTTGTCCTCTCCTTACACGCAAATTCTGCACCTTTTCGTTTGCAAATTGTGCAGACCTATCTGTTTGTTAAACTGTTTATACAAATGGATTACTAAAACACTGACCATAAGGATTGAAAGAGTTGTGGATAAGCCGATACATTGCAATCAAACGGCTTTTATGAAGGGTAGAAATATTATGAGTGGGGTTATGGTTTTACATGAAATACTTCATGAGACCAAAAACAGTAAGAAACCCAGGTATAATATTGAAACTTGACTTTGAAAAAAGCTTATGATAAAGTTAAATGGAATTTTCTATTTGATTGCCTAAAAGCCGAGGTTTTTCTCCAACATGGTGCAATTGGATTAGACAAGTGGTAACTGGTGGAACTGTTAGTGTGAAGATCAATGACAAAATTGGAAAATATATTAAGAGCTTTAAAGGTGTAAGACAAGGGGACCCCCTATCCCCCATTCTTTTTCAATTTTATTGCTGATGGTTTAACAAGAATGATTGTGAAAGCACAAATAGAATGATTTAATGGTTGGCCTCATTAGTCATATTATTCATAAGGGCATAGTAGTGTTGCAATATGCAGATGACACTATTATATGTCTTAAAGATGATATGGAAGGAGCGAGAAACTTAAAACTTCTCTTATATCTATATGAGCTAATGGCTGGTCTAAAGATTAATTTTGACAAGAGTGAAGTCATGGTCATTAATGATTCAGAAACTTGGCGAGTGTTATGCCACACTCTTTAAGCGCCAAGTAGGATCCTTCCCTATTAAATACTTAGGGGTACCTGTTAGTCCTAGCAGACTACATCTTGTGGATTGGCTACCATTATATGAAAAAAAGTTCCAAAAAAGTGGATATTTGGAAAGGAGGCACAATGTCAATTCTTGCCAGAAAAACTCTTATAGGTTCAAGCCTCAATAATGCCCCTATTTATCACATGTCCATGTACCTAATGCCAAAGACTTTTGTTTACAAATGGGATAAACAGAGAAGATCCCTTTTTTTGGCAGGGTGGTGGCACAAAAAAGAAGTACCATTTAATAAAGTGGGTGAAGATTTGTAGAGACAAAAACAAGGTGGGCTTGGTATCAAAGATATTAGGAAAACTAATATCAGCCTGTTATGCAAATGGCTTTGGAAACCGGATACCGAAGTCCGGTCTATGGCAACAAATTATTAAGTACAAATATTTGAAAAAAGACACAATAAGTTCTGTTAAGCACAAACAAACTGATTCTCCCATGTGGAGGGATCTGTTAAAGATAAGGAACATATATCTTCTAGGAAGAAAATTTAAGGTGGGTAATGGAAAGACTATTAGGTTTTGGACCGATAGCTGGTTATATGATAAGCCTTTGGCTATTTTATATCCCGATCTCTTCCGGATGACCAACCGTAAAAAAAACATTTCTCTAGCTGAAGTCAAAAACAATGATGAATGCATAACATTCTCTAGATGGTTAGTAGATCAATGGAGGACTCAATGGTCTGAAATTAAACAGGAAGTTAATAAAATTCAATTACAACAACAAGAAGATAGTGTGTTTTGGAGGTTTGGTAAAAAGAAAAGATTCTCTCTGTCAAATCGCTTGTAATATCTTGACTTCAAATGATTCTGGACCATATCATAGAAAAATCTGGAAGAGTAAAATTCCAGAAAAAAATTAAGATTTTCTTTGGTTAATGATTAACAATGCCATTTTAACCAAGGATAATATGATAAAAAGAAAGTGAAGAGGTCAACCAGAATGTTATTTTTTGTGAGCAAGATGAGGATATTCAACATCTGTTTTTACTTGCAGTGTGGCTAAAACAGTATGGGCTACATTTGCTACCTGTTTTGGTGCATCTAATATCCCAAATAATCTCATTCAAGCTTGGTCATGGTGTGAAACTTGGCTACCAAAAAATCAAAACTGTCATACATTAGGTATTGCTGCTATATGCTGGGCTATCTGGAAAGCAAGGAACAAAGCATGTTTTGAGAAGAAAAACATTCATAATCCTGTTTCAATTGTATGTCATGCTTGCGGCCTAATGAGTTACTGGGCAGGCTTATACTCCCAAGATGAAGAAGAAGCTATCAAGACCGGTGTGAATGCTGCTATTGACATTGCTATCAAGCTCTTGACAAAGAAGACGAAGACCCAAGACAACACAGTTCTGCTGGGCATCAAGGATCAAGACTCGGCAGAAGGTTCAGATCCAGCACCGCTTTGAAAATTCTGACGAGCAAAGGAAAAGTTATCTTGACAGATTGTCTCAAAACTTTTTGTTGTTACTGCCTGTGGTAGACCTGATGCTTGCCGGCTTCTTGGAAGCCTTGGTCTGTAATAACGGTTACACTCCTGGATTGCTCTGTCTGGTTGTTTTCTGTAGGTTTGCAGTATCCCTGCTTAGCTTACAGTTCTTAGAGGTCTTCTCTGTTAGTGCGTCTTTCTGTTTTCTGTCTGTATCCAAAACATTCTACGGTATTTCCGTTGCTTAATGGAAATGGGGTAACCTCGGTTCGAAAAATTGTGCAGCACCGTTTCTCACTACAACACCCGCATCACACGACACATCAACATCCTAGCCATGACTAACACTTATTTTCTATATGCAACCATCAATGTAAATATGCAACTATAATGACAAGATTAAACACTAATAGGCTCTAGGGGGGGCTAGAGCCCCCACCCCTTTCTCCCAAGAAGGCTCCCAAGCCCGGATCTGCCACTCGGTGTATAGAAAAAAGTTAGTAAACATTGGTAATAGAACAAAGCGGAGGAATTCCCCTACCCCGTTTGGAGTAGTGGTAACAAACGATTTTCAGGTAACTTCCTCCACCTATAAAACGGAATTTCAAAGTCATTTTTCTCGAATCAACATTACATTATTTTTTAATTGAGCAAATCCAGGGTATAATTTTATAATGTTGGATGAAAGATTTATTAGAAAATAAAAAGGCCCCACTTGGGCCTTACTACACAAATAGGTTTAGCATATTGGAATTGATAATTGGCTATATCACTTTCTATGTGAAGCAATAATCAAATTATGAATCACTAATGGGCCATGGGCCACCCATAGATAGATGGTTTTTGTGGTATGCTTGTGGCCCATACTTAATTTCAATGGACAGTTATTGGTTTGCAGTTTCTCAAAAGAAAAAATATCGGTTCCATGTCAAAAAAAATATCGGTTTGCCTCTTTACTTTACTGGTGATGAGATCAGAATTTCATGGCAGGTTGTTTCCATTGAAAGTGATGAAGAGCTGATATATATTTTTGCTCTCTGGTACGAATAATCCCTGAAACTTCAATCAGATCAAGCGCTTAAGGGACTTCAATCCCCTGAAAATGCTACAATCTCCAACCAAGTTTGTATTCGTCACTTTCTGGTTTCAAGTCACCTTTTACTGGTCATGATTCCCGTTTCTAATAGAATTGTAATGGAAGTCACTTTTTAATGATTTTGAAGTTTTTGAACTTCATATTGTGGTTGTTAATTCTTAAGCGACAATTGTAACTACCATTTAATGATGTTCATAACACCTGAAACTAGCCTTTTGTATCGCAAGGTTAGATATGATATATGTCTGGGTCCTCGGCTGAAATTTTAGGCGTTGACAGCCTCTAGTTGAAACGTTTAGGTGTGTATAGACACTCAGAAAAACATGTCTCAGGTCTGGCCTCGAAGCTTCTACGTTGTTGTCACTACATTTTAATACCCCATCCAACACATCCCCATCCCTGAAATCAAATCTAGCTACCGCGATGGCGCCAACCAAAAGTATATTGCACGTCACAAGACTCACAATGTTGCTTTAAAAAAATTCTACTAACATTTTTTAAAAGAAATGTAGTACAGAGTATATATGTCAAAATATATGAACATGGACGCACATACTTGACGTACCGCGTGGACCTCCTCTCTCCGCCTCAATTTTTTTTTGCCAGCCATCATGGAGGAACAACATGAGCAGCACTACTCTCCGTTCTTCACCCGAACAGGAAACTCCCGTACGCAAAACCTCGTATAAATACCTCGCACCGCGACACGTAAAAATCCCAGGAAACGCACCTGATCAAGCTGATCGATTCGGCACCCAAACATGCCTCGCTGTCGCTTCCCTTGGCGGACACGGTCACCGCCTCGGCGCTTCTCTTCGCCGCCGTCGTCATCGTTGCCAGTGCGACCGCGACAGCCGCCGAAGCCAAGACGACGAGCCTGGCGTCGAGCTTCCTGGAAGCGCACAACGCGGCGCGGCGCGCGGTGGGGTGCCCGCGCTGCGGTGGGACGAGGGCCTGGCGTCTTACGCGCGGCGGTACGCGGCGGCGCGGGGCGGCGACTGCGCGCTGGAGCACTCGCACGGGGCCTACGGGGAGAACCTGTTCCGCGGGAGCGGCGGCGCCGGGTGGACACCGGCGGCCGTGGTGGACGCCTGGGTCGTCCGGGAGAGAGCGCTCTACGACCGGTCCTCCAACACCTGCCGCGGCGGCGGCCACGGCGCGTGCGGGCACTACACCCAGGTCGTGTGGCGCAGCACCAAGGCCGTCGGGTGCGCGATGGCGCCTTGCGCCGGGGACGCTCCACGTTCGCCGTGTGCAGCTACAACCCGCCCGGTAACTACGTGGGCATGAGGCCCTACTGACAAGCAAGTCGTGCATGCCACTTGCTGATTACGTGCTGTTGCACCCAATTTTTTAAAACATTAATTATTGCACGCCAAAATTCTTTTTGGCGGGGATAACGTACATCCCCTCGTATTTTATTATTGTTCCATCATTCTTTTCAAATTTGTTTGGATATAATGGACATGGATGAAATAAAAGGAAAATTCAAATTTGGAATGGTGTTCGCCTCGTACATCCCTTGCTGTAAGATGGCAGAGCTCGTCTCCTCCAAATGAAAACGTTTTCATTCGCATAATTTCAAATAAGTTCAACGAGTAGCTGTTCTTCTCATGATCAAACACATTCTTCTGTTGGGCTGGTTACATTGTGCCAGGAAACCAAACAAGATGAGGTGGCCCGTTTTCGCCTAGCTTGGGCTGCCACCGAGACGGCGCTAACTAGTGACATCTTTCCAAACACACCAAGCTACTTTAAGTCCACAAAACAGTTTTTTTTTTTTCCAAAAGCGTACCGTTGGCACGTATTCGTCAATGATTATGAGGATGGGCACAACACAATGTATTGTAGGCCATACCCTCCCCCAAATAATAACGCATCCGTACTTGTAGCATGTGCGATATGTTATCTATCTATCCCCAGAGTAGAAGCAGTAGCTAGCAAACTCAGTGGACACAAATGGAGGCGCAGGCGCAGCAGCATCGCCAGATCACGACGGCCCTCGTTCTGGTTCTCCTGCCTGCCGCGCTCTTCTCCGTCGGCGCGCTGTCGTCGGAGGCGCACGACGCCACGCCCGGCCTCCACCCGGTCATACTGCTCCCGGGCTACTCCTGCAGCCAGTTGGACGCGCGGCTCACCGACAAGTACAAGCCTCCGCCGGCGCCAGACTGCGGCGTGGCGAAACAGGGGCATCGCCGCTGGTTCCGGCTGTGGGAGAACTACACGGCGCTGCAAGAGGACCCCGCGCTCCTGTCGTGCTACGCCGACCAGCTCCGCCTCGTGTACGACCGCGCCGCCGGTGACTACCGCGATTTGCCCGGCGTGGAGACACGCATCGTCTCCTTCGGCACCACCCGCAGCTTCTGTTTCGACGATCCCGCACAAAAGTAACAAGAATGCATCTATCATATTTGTGTTGAATCGAATCTGAGTACACGAGGACGGTGGCATACGCTATCCTTATTATCCTTAGGAACGTGTGCATGGAAAGGCTGGTGGAGGCACTGGAAGGCGTGGGATACACAGAGCGAGTGACCTTGTTTGGCGCCCCGTACGACCTCCGCTACGCGCCGGCGGCGCCCGGCGTGGCGTCCAGGGCGTTCGCCGACTTCCGCTCGAGGCTGAGGCTCCTGGTGGAGCGCGCGAGCGTGACGAATGGGAACAGGCCGGTCATCCTGGTGACGCACAGCTTCGGCGGCCTCTACGCCACGGAGTTCCTCAACCGGAGCCCCCTGCTGTGGCGCAGGAGGTACGTCAAGCACTTGGTCATGCTCTGCAACGGCGTCGGCGGCTCGCCGTTGATCATGCAGGTCCTCGCCTCCAGCGAAGCTGCCAGCCCGCCGCCGACGCTGCTGAGCAGCGTCATGTCGTTCGGGAACAGGAGCTTCGGCAGCACGCTCGCCCTCCTGCCGTCCCCGAAGGTGTATGGCGACACACCCCTAGTGATCACGCAAGCCAGGAACTACTCTGCCCAGGACATGCCTGAGTTTCTCGCCGCGGTAGGCTTCTCCGACGACGAGGTGGTGCGGTACAGAACAAGGGCGATGCCGGTGACGCTGAATTTCAGGGCGCCACTAGTGCCGATGACCGCTATCAATGGCGTTGGTGTGCCGACGATCGATAGGCTGATCTACTGGGATGGCAACTTGAGCGCCATGCCTCAGGAGGTGAACGGCGACGGCGATGGGATAGTCAGCTTGGACACCGTGCTGGCGCTGCAAACTTTTGTCGGGGATGACCCGGATCAACCTTACTTCAAGTCCGTTTTGATCCCCAACGTGACGCACAACGGTATGATCTCAGATCATTCTGCGCTCTGCTGCGTGGTTGAAGAAATTCTCCAAGCAAACCAAGCCACTTCTTCCTCATAGGAGACATCAATTGTGTGCTCCAATCCATTTGCTGTTGAGTCATGTATATATACAGCTTGTAATTTTCATTGTGAAAATAAATTTTACATCCAAACGAGGAATAGATATCAGGCAAGGCGATGATAACGACACACGGCACAAGTGACTAAATAGAGGCGAAGGGTAAGGTGAGCGTTCGTGGCTAGCCGACTTTGGCAGTGCTGCTAGCTGCAACAGCACCCGGTGGTTAGGTTTTGGATGTCTGGATGGGGGCGTGTGGTGTATGTATCTCCACTCCCACACCCTCACCAACTCACCATGTTGTCCATCAACTATATTTATCGTCATCTCCTGCCAATTCGCCAACCCAGTGTGGTGTAACATCCTAATGAGTCTCTGACAACCACATGATCTTACTCAACACAACACAATTAATCTTCGAGTTCCTGACTTGGGCCGAACACCTCCGTATTCCCATCACGGCTAAATTGGGCCACGACAAAAGCATTCTCCATACTTAATATAATGATGTGCAAAATTTGGAATGGCACCTGTGCATGCAAGCCAATGTCTTGGTCGCTTAGGCCAGTCTCAATGGGGGGTTTTATGAGTGTTTCATGCATATTAAATGCAGCGCCACATCAGCAAAATTTCACTTTTTGCATGAAACCCCCAGGAGAGAGAAGGAAAGAGTTTCACCATGGTAAAACGCACAGTTTCATATGCGTTGGAAACTGTGTAAAACCCCATTGAGACACAAATAGAGTTTCACCATGCAACTATGCAATTAAACCATGCAATGAGAGAGAGGTTGTGGGACCCTTGAACCTATGAAACTGTACAATGAAACTGTGCATTGAGGGAGACGTCTATTTCATGCCAAAATTTCACATCTTGAAAACCGGGAGGTGAAACTCTCCATTGAGACTGGTCTTAGAGAAAGGCATACAGACAGACAAACGTGGCCACCGCGCCAACAAATTTAGCTTGCCTGTGTGTGCAGGCACGATCACCGTCGTTTAAAGCTCGCCAGCCCGGCACCGACCAACCATACGGTCATGCTCCATTGAGGGCCTGTTTGGCCGAGGAGCTGCGCGACTCCGGCTCCTCCCCGCCGCAAGACTGTAGCTACACCGCTCATAGGAGCCGTTTTTATCTCTCCTCTTCCTCTTCTCTCACCGACAAATGGGTCGGTGCGACATTAATCGTTCACGTGAGCCGGAGAAGCTCGTTTTTCGGCTCCCGGCTCCGGCTCCTCTTCAACAACTGTGTGAACAAGTGGAGAAGCTGGAGCCGCCGGGAGCCCGCCAAACGAGGCCCGAATCCCGATTTGCTTGGCGCTGTACAAGTCGCGGACGCGACGGCGCAAATCAAGCATGCCCGCTGCCACATCTAGCCACCCGGTCGCCGGATACGTTTTTCGACCGCAGCGCACGCACATATGGATCTTCTCCTCTTTCGTTCCCTTGGCTTTTGGTACTTGCTTTTTTTTTTCCGGAAGCGAGCACATTGTGCCCGTATTCTATTAATGGAAACGAGAGTTTTACACGTTGTGTACATTAGCCAACCTAGTTGGCCGCCGTTACATAAAGGAACACATACATAAATCGCCGGCTGGCACGGCGCTGCTTAGAAGTTGTACTAAAGGAGGAAACCAATGTGTGACCGAGATGGAGGGAGTGAACTACTGCAGTTGTTGGACGTGCAGGACTAGCGCCGCCAAGTCCTTGAAGCCTGCTGCCGCCCATCCTTGCGCCTCGTCCCTGATGTAGCTTGCTAGCTGAGCCGGCGATCGGGAGATGTTGTCAAAGGTCCTTCATTTGCGCTCTTTCCATAGCTCCCAAGACACCAGCCAAAGCACTAGCGAGTCGAAACCCTTCCCTGAAGGGCTTTGTTACGATACGTTTGGAACATAGCCACCACCGCACCAAAGTGTCATTCTGATCGGGGCAAAGGTGCTCGAGGCTGGCCATGCGATGCAGGCGGTGCCACACCTCTCTGCTGTAGACGCAAGCAGCTAGCAGATGATCTGAGGTCTCCGGCATTTGTGAGCATAGGGCGCAATCTGAACTCTGATGTAGGCCATGTCGCATACATCTCTCTGCAGTCCACAGCCTCCCGTGCAGGCCGAGCCAGAAGAAGAACTTGACCTTTGGTGGCGCCTTAGACCGCCACAGCTCCTTGGCCCCTAGCAGAGTGGACGATCCCACGAAGAAGGCACTGTAGGCTGAAGCTGTAGTGTACTGTCCCGAGGCAGTCCACTTCCAGATGAAGCGATCCTCCACCCCGGGTTGTAGCTCTACTCCTTGCAGCCTGTCCCAGAGCTCTGCGATCTCAACTAGGACGGCCATGTTGTACGCTGACGTGATGTCCTGGATCCAACAATGGTCCTGCATAGCCTCCCTGACCAGACGTTTGCGCCTCCTCAGCCCGACTGCGCGGTAGAGGTTTGGTGCTGTCATGCAGATGGCACCATCAGGCAACCACGCGTCCGTCCAGAATAGCGCACGCGCGCCGTCGCCAACGACCACTGAGACTGAAGCTTTTCGTACTTGCTTTTGCCCTTGCACGTACTAAAACTTAAGTTTATTGTGCTTACTTGTACTTTGATAAAAATGGATGTTCCTTCTTCCTTTCCACGGCTGTTGTAAGCATGTTCACTTCCTGAAAAGTAACCCTGAAAAGTGCTACAAGCACCCGTCACATCAGATCTTTCGTCGCATGCATAGTGCATTAAATCTAGGTAAACAATAAAATAAATTGCACGAGTTTGGCTGAAAAGTACGAGACGAATCTTTTTAAGGCTAGTTAGTACATGATAGGACAATAATTATCAAATACAAACGAAAAGTGTTACGGTAGCCCTACCTAAAATATTTCACCAACTAAACACACCATTAGTTTAGGAGCATACCAACTTTTACCCCCAAAAGAAGTAAGCACAATAAATTTATTAACTACTCCCTCGGTCACAAAAAAAAGTATCGTTTTAGATTTTTGAGACATCATGTTTGACCGTTCATCTTATTCAAAAATTTATATAAATTATAAAATAAATAAATCATCATTAAGATAACTCTAGTGATAAAATAAGTCATCACAAAATAAATAATACTTATTAAAAAATTAAATAGGATGGATGGTCAAATAAAATGTTGAAAAAACTAAAACGACACTTTTTTGAGACTAATGGAGTACTTTGCACATAGTGAGTCTCGACAGCGGGCTCCTTTCCTCTATCAAAGTATAAGACGATCAATAGTATTTATCAAAAATACAGTGATTACATTTCTACTATCAATATAGTGCATGTCATAATATAATAGTCAAAATTTTAAATTTATATGAACTAACAACTTATACAAAACTATTATCATGATATTAACATAGCTATAAATGTTTTTTAGTATCACTACTATATATGAGTCGTTAAGAGATTTTTTTTAGCATGTTAAGAGATATTTCACTTAAAAATAGGTACAACATGTACGTTTATTTGACATTAGTTAGTTTTTATGAAATAATAGTGATAAATCGGTAATAAACATAGGTAGTAGTGCATAATTTAGATATAGATTAAAGTGCCTACTTAGATTATCTATCACTATGGTACAATATCAGCAGTTCATATTCATATTTTGGGGTTACTTTATTCATATGGCATACATTGATAACCTATTTGCAAATTTAGATTGATGAGGAGATAGTTTATTTTATTTTTAAAATAGGTAGTAGTGCATAATTTAGATATAGATTAAAGT
This sequence comes from Hyparrhenia diplandra, assembly GCA_015847255.1. Taxonomy (NCBI): domain Eukaryota; kingdom Viridiplantae; phylum Streptophyta; class Magnoliopsida; order Poales; family Poaceae; genus Hyparrhenia; species Hyparrhenia diplandra. Next base: position 196,631 of record JADLZK010007462.1, read on the forward strand.
GCCTACTTAGATTATCTATCACTATGGTACAATATCAGCAGTTCATATTCATATTTTGGGGTTACTTTATTCATATGGCATACATTGATAACCTATTTGCAAATTTAGAGGCTACCTATATGTGCAAACCGATGGTTTCTCTATCTCATTTTGAGAATTTATTTTTTATACCATGTGTCCCTTTTGTGATTTTTAACAGTATGACTGCTGTGGTGAATTTTTTTTTAATTTTAACCCTTTTTTTAAAGAAAAACTATTTTTAACCCGCATCGAAAAGAAGTTTCAAGAATAACCCTTTTGAGCGCAGCGCAGCCCAACGCTGCGCGGCAGCTGCCGCCCTACACATCTTGCGGGGGTTGCCGACGTGGTCGGCCGCATGCGGTCCACGCCGACGTGGCCGCCCTGTCGGCGCCGCAGATCATGGCGCGGCGCTGCTACGCCATGATTTGGAGCGCGGCAGTGCTATGCCCTGGCCTGTGCCATGCGTACTTTGCTGCTCACTGTCACTGTGCCGCTCACTGCCACTGCAGTGACAGCAGTTGCAGCACTACAGCACGTGTTGGGAGGGAAGGAGAGATGTGAGAGGAGAAAGGTGAGAGGTGACACGAGAGCTAGGGGCTAGCGCTCCGTATGTGATATTTTACTCTTTTGATCCCAAAATATCTCTCGTTTGTGATTTTATAAAGTAACTTTATTAAAAATATCTCTTAATTTATTCCACAGTACAAATTTTACTAGCCCCTACCTCTCCCCTCTCTTTATTTATTCGATTCCCTCTCTCTCCCACATGCACAACAGTAGGTCAATTTGACATGCAATGTCTGACATGCAAATGTGTGCAACACCTTTGCATTTTTTATTCATCTCCTACTCGGCATTATTGAGGCTTTAAGAAAATGGTGCAACAATTTTACCTTTCAAATAAAATTATTAAAATACAAGATTTAAAGATCTTTCAAATGGTACTAATAATATCATATAAATATTATTATTATTTATATTTTTTATTATAGTTGTTTCTTTAGAATCATAAACCACAGATATTTTGTCAAAAAATAACAGTATATCGCAGTACCGAGTACATCGTCCAGTACAACATGCACTGCAGCTTGCACTCCACCACATGCATGGGGAGGTGATTTGACTTGACAACTGCACTGGGCAGTAGTGCTGCAACTGCTGTCACTGCAGTGGCAGTGAGCGGCACAGTGACAGTGAGCAGCAAAGTACGCATGGCACAGGCCAGGGCATAGCACTGCCGCACTCAGTGACAGTGAGCAGCAAAGTACGCATGGCACAGGCCAGGGCATAGCACTGCCGCGCTCCAGATCATGGCGTAGCAGCGCCGCGCCATGATCTGCGGCGCGACAGGAGCGGCCACGTCAGCGTGGACCGCATGCGGCCGGGCCACGTCGGCAGCCCGCCGCCGCGCATGCAGGCGGCGCAGCGTGTAAATGCCGCGCGCTGGGCTGGGGCGCGTTCAAAAGGGTTATTCTTGAAACTTCTTTTCGGTCAGGGTTAAAAATAGTTTTTCTTTAAAAAAAGGGTTAAAATTAAAAAAAAAATCGCTGTGGTCATCATTTGTTTTCAGTCAAAAAATCAAAGCACTCCGGACCCCAGCTCCAGGTTAACTTAACAGACAAGCTAAAAATGATGATAGAACCTGGAGCATTAATTTGAGTCATCGATCAATTAGATTAGATTCTCTTTTCTTCATATTAATTATTCTTCCATGGACCATATATATACTTTAATTGCGTGCTAATCATACCTGTGTGTGATAATGACCCACGCTCATCAGCAACTCCGTTGGTGCAAAAACACGATCGAGCAATTTAAATTCTCAACACCCAGCAGGCATTGAGCTGTCTTCTCCTAACCCTGCAACAATATATTCCAAATGATCTGTATTAATTTTATTATATTACCTTTCTTTTTTAGAAACTTCTATCATATTATACACTAGCTAGCAGGTACTGTACACAAGAACAAGAAGGGTAGCAGTACCAGCTGCAGAAGAATATGTCAAATTTGTCATACTCGTGCGCTGTGCTGTGCAAGGGACGGCGATAGTCGGTGGCACCAGAAAAAAGTCTTCGTCGACTCCTCTTGTTTCGGCGCATATTAGGCGGCGTCCGCCTTGGAAGACAGTGATTGGCACGTTTCTGTCAGTCTCTTCATTCAGTAATCAGTAGGTACGCACCAAACCGAGACCTTCTAGACATGATCCCTGCTGCTAGTATTGGGCACGGCTTACTCTGAATAATATAATTGCATGTTTAGCTCTTAAAGAAAGGGCATGTTTTGATGCCGAATGCAACGTACTCTAGGCAATGACAATTCAGTACGTTGTGATGACTTGAGAGTTGAAACACGGGGTCAGCTGCATGCTTATGGTGTTTTTATTTTGACCATGGCGACCTTCTTGACCGACCTCTGAATTATGTGTCAAAAGTTTCTCTTGGCAATGACAATTCAGAGTTTCAGTCAGACTGAGCAGCATAACGCACGCCATGGGGTCAATGATAGTGCCAAACGGTGCAGGCAAGTCAATGATAGTCTGACAGAGCAATGACTAGGCAAACCACGACAAATCACAATCGCATGCTATACTACAGTGTAGTAGTAGTTTGTAACACTGTGATAAGATAAGATCATTGGACTCACACACCTACAGTAGGAGTACTCCTGCATTGGAATTGTTTCTGTTTCCATCCAGGCTAGATAAAGCTGCTTTGTATGTGAACGCTGTGGATCACTGGGAGGCATATCACTGTTTGGACAGCAAAGCTTGAGTTGTAAAGAGGGGGCCTCTTTTGATGAAGGAAACGAAACGATGAGGCAGGCAGGCATCAGTATTACATTACAGCTATCGATGGGAGATGCTATTATAATACCAGTGTCTCATCGGCTCATCATGGTTCCGGCCGCAGATCCAGCGCTCTAAAGTTTCCAGCAAAATTCCAGTGATTTTACTCCCCGGAATGACTGGCACTGCTCTGTTTTAGGAAGAGAGACTGGCATTCCGAATTCCAGCTGTTTGACTGACAACCAATTCATTCAGCAACCACCACAAATTCATCCTGGGTTACCATTCATTCCAGCAACCACAAAATCGGCGCATCCGCTGAAAGAAAATTGTCCGGGAATCTGTAAAAAGGAGTGAAATGCATGAGGATGGAGTGAAGAGCGTCAGCAGAATTCAATTGCACTTGCATTTGCATGCTGGCTGGGGCCTGCCAGTGCCAGGAGCTACCTACTTCCTCCGTTACAGCTACTTTTTGGTCTTTTTCATTCATATAAACCGTGTGTTTGGCTCGCCGTCTTATTCAAATTTTTATGTAAATTATAAAACAAACAAAACGTCATTACAATATCTTTAGTGATGTAATAAGTCATAACAAAAGTGGTAATATTTATTAAAAAAAGTTGAATATGACGAGAGGCCAAACACGCTTTATATGAAATAAAAGAATGCAAAGATTATGGAATCCGGAGAGAGTACTAATAACAAACCAATCAATCAATCAATAGTTTCGATGGAGGAGCATCAAACGGTTCTTCCTCGATCGATCCATGGATGGATCGGCGGCGCCTGCCATTAATTCCAATTCTAATTCTAGCTCAGCAGCTGCTACTGCTAGGTTAATCACCGGAGGCGCGTCTAAACGTTTAGGTAGACCTTCCACAAGGAGACGAGCCGTATTATGCGTCGCCTTAATCATCGTCGAACATGGCTCGTGTCCCTCAACAACACCACCTCCCTCTCCATCCATGGATTTTTTTTTATATATATATATATACAAAGCGCCCGGCCGAGCAGAGAGTACACCCCCACACCACACACACACACACACAGCTCGGCATCGCCTCCCGGAGGCCGGAGCGGACTCCCATGGCGAGCTGCCGTCCCAGAGCGCGCTTCTCCGGCGCCGCCGCGCTCGGCATTGCGCTGCTCGTCCTGCTCGCCGGCTGCGCGGGCAATGCCGGCGCGTACTACACCGGCGGGGGCGGAGACATGCGGTACCAGTTCCTGGCGCAGCAGAACGCGGCGCGCGCGTCGATGGGCCTGCCGCCGCTGGTCTGGGACGAGCGCGTGGCGTCGTACGCGCGGTCGTACGCGCAGTCCCGTCGCGGTGACTGCGCGCTGGTGCACTCGTCGGGTCCCCTACGGCGAGAACCTCTTCTGGGGCAGCGGCACCGGGTGGGCGCCGGCGCAGGCCGTCACGGCGTGGCTCTCCGAGCGCCCACGCTACGACTACTGGAGCAACAGCTGCTACGGCGGCATGTGCGGGCACTACACCCAGATCATGTGGCGGAACACCCGCCGCGTCGGATGCGCCGAGGTCACGTGCTACAATGGCAGGGGCACCTTCATCACCTGCAACTACGACCCGCCGGGCAACTACGTCGGCGTAAGACCGTACTGATCGGCGCCTCCTCGCCGGCCGCCGGTCGCCGGCGGTTGAGGCTCACTCTCTGTCGCCGCACCTGCACAGCTATAGCTTAGCTGTGCCATTGTTTGCTAGTGCTGTAATATCGAGATGGCATGATACTCCCTCCGTCGCACTGTGTACAAAATGAAGGCATTATTGTTGCCTTGCCGCCGTTATTACTATTTATTACTAGTACTCCCTCCGTCCGTCGACTGAAGAGTTTGTCACCCCGGATTCCGGCCATCTTCTTTCGATCTTTCGTCTTATTCAAATTTTTTGCACAAATATAATTTATTTTTGTTACGACTTATTTTATCAATGAAGATATTTAAATATTGATTAATTTATTTTATGATTTACATAAATATTTTGAATAAGACGGATGGTCAAAACATGAAGTTGAAAGTCAAAAAACGATTTAACTTCATGGGACAGGGAGGAGTACTACATTATTGCTGAGTGCACGAAATTCGTAAAGGTAGACGACGCGTCGTGTGGCTGTTTTTAGGCAATGGATTCCTGGCTCATCAGTCTGGCTGGTTGGCGGTTGGTTGGGTTAGTTGGCGCAGCAACTGCGGATGTGGTTGCCAGCGGCGGCGAAACGACCAAACCAACGGAAACCAACGGTGAGCTGTTTGAAAGGCGCTGCGGCGTGCATGTGGGTGGTGGAGGGGAAGAGGACGATGGCAGCCTGCCGCCGCCGGTCCTCCTGTTCGGTGCTGTCTGCGCTGAACCAACGCAACGTGTGCGGCGCGTCATGGGCAGCAGCAGCAGCAGGGCAGTTGGAATTGGAATCCGATGCGATGCGATGGGATGCGATGCGTTGCGGCGCCACACGCCAGCCAAGTCCGCTTGGCTCTGCTTGTAGGACACATGTTTAATGAGGGGAGGCCGCCTCCGCTAGGCTCGGCTCTAACTCGGCGGCGCCGTGGGCCCGTGGCTGGCTGCAAAGCCTCAAGCATTCACCCATCCATGGCCATGTCCGCTACGGATTGGCAGCGCTGGATGGACGGACAGGCGAAGCGAGACGATGGCCCCGGTCCATGGCGCGGCAGTAAACAGCAGCCCCGGCCGGTCCCCGGCGAGCATTTTTGGACAGAGACCTGCCTGTAGGGGACCGTCCATTGCCTGTGTGGTGGACCGTCCAGGAATCTTAGCATCATTATAGTATCACGGCGGCGGGCGGGCGTCACGAGCCGCGGCGGACCGGCGGTGGTGTGTTCGGTGCTCACTCTCACTGCGCGCGGTGGCATGCCCACATGCTGGGTCGCTGCCGGAATTTATTTCTTGCCATCTTGAGAAGCAGAGCAGTAGAGCACCGCAAAGTAGCAGCCATTTAAAGCACGCTGCCGCTGCCCCGCTGCGAATCGGACGGGTCAAGTCAAGCCCCAACCCCAAGGAATCCGAGAGCTCCTGCCTCTAGGCAGGCATCAGTTTGCATTACAGGATCGCAAGCAGTTGACGTGCACAGTGCACTGGGATACGGGCTCGCCGTGCGTCAAATGTCAGCACAGCACAGGAACAGGACAAGGACGCGGCCAATTGCGAAAAGAGGAACGTGCATGTGCTCCTGCAACGCAATGGTTTACACCCCGCTACCCCTGCCCAAGCCCAGCCACTGTTGTAACATGTGTGTACTGTACGTTTGAAAAAGAGGAGAGTGATGCAAAGTGTACATCTCAGGAAAGAATGCCGTAATGAGTTGCCAGCAATGGGGTCTCGAGTCTTGCTTCTCGAACCCAGAGCGCTTCCTTACCGACAAGGAAGAACCAAAACCGTTGACAGTGCTGTGCTACGTGTCCTCTTCACTGTTTTTCTATTCCTACGTAGTAGAAGTAATGTAGTACGAGTATACTTGGTCGGTCTCAATGGAAAGTTTCACCTCCCTGGTTTCAAGATGTGAAACTTTGGCATTAAATAGACATCTCTCTCAATCGCACGTTCATTCGACACAGTTTTATAGGCTCAAGGGTCCCCACAACATCTCTCATTGCATGGTTTAATTGCATGTAGTTCCATGGTGAAACACTATTTGTGTCTCAATGGGGGTTTCACACCGTTCCAACACATATGAAACTATGTCCAAAGGTTTCACCATGGTGAAACTTTTTTCTTCTCTCTCCTAGGAGTTTCATGCAAAAGTGTGAAAATTTGCTTATGTGGTATTTGCATTTAATGTGCATGAAAACCCTCATGAAACTCCCATTGAGGCGGCCTTAAGCAAAAGACCAAATTAGTGACATTTACATGGTTAATGCAAATGGAATTAGGATATGAAAAGGTGAATTCTTTAAACTTGAATTAAATACAACTCAGCAATAGAGGCAGAAATGAGAATTCCATTCAAGCCTTTAGCATCCCTTGTAGTTTGTGGTCCTGTGTCTAGGAAGGCCAATCAGGATTTCAGATATATAACGACAAGAATTTCAGATATATAATAACCAGCACAGTTCCAGTTATATTAGAGTAAGTACATAAATTGATATACATAACATGAGAAGCAAAGTGAAACGCATCCCTGGTGTTAATCTAGCCGTGGAACATGGAGTGATCAGAAGATTCAGAAAACATTCCCATTAGTTATGTTGCTCATCCAAATAAATGGAAGAGAATTTTTCGTATTACATGGTACAGTACATCATAGCTTCGTCTCCCTTAGAAAATTATAAGTCTCTATATTGCCCCATCATACATTCTCCCAAATAGGATTTTCTTGCAACCGATATAGTGCATTTAATAATTGACTAGCAAAACTTGCCCGTGCGTTGCACCGGGACATCTTGATGAATTATTACATAGACGATGTGTGACTTGTGCGAGTGTTCTAATTTCTCTCGGACTCAATCAGCGAGGTCTTCGTATTTTGTCTAGACATGTGCTACAATGACTACACTAACTCTTATGTGCTTGAGAGACTTGAAGATATTATTAATCAATGATTATGTTATGCACTCTAATTTATTCTGGTATGTGTATCATAGATTTTGAGATTTCTTAAGAACCTAACATAACCCAAGATGATACATGTCTGGGCGAAGGTGGTGTAACACTGGCCACAGGCATCGATGCCTCATCTCTCGCTCTAGCTCGCCTCCTCCCTTCTCGGATCTGCCGCTCTTTGTCTCCCTCGCACCATGCGCGCTCCCTCGCCGATGGCGGCCTCGAGCTCGGGACCTCCATCTCCTTCCTTCTCGACGCGGAAGCTGCAGGAGGTGGGGAGCTTGCACGTGCATGGTGGTCTATTCATGGGGGAGGGATGCTCACCTGCGCATGGCAACCTCGTGCAAGCGATGAGGAGCTTGCCCGCGCATGGCGGTCTATTCTAGGCGGAGGGGTTCTCACCCGCGCCGCGCATGGCTGCCTATTCTCGGCGAGACCCGCCCCGGCACCGCATCCGGTAGGATTAGGAGAGAGGGGATGTGTCAGGACCGGGATACAGACTTTCAAGGGCTTGAATCGGACACCAACTCCTATTGCCAATGGTAGGCAGGAAAAAGAGGTGGAAAAAAGTGGACAAAATTTTTTCTCTCTTTATTAGTAGGTATAGATAAAAGAATCAACTTGTCATCCGCTTCAAGTTCGTACCTAGTAGATTTGGGCGTCTACTTCCCCATCTAAAGCATGCGGAAAGTGTTGGTCGGCTTGCCACCTCCAGAAATGTTGGAAAGGGAGACCTTCCGCGGTCCGACTTGACGCCCCCCTAGCTAGCTCTAATGTTGGCAACAAGGATAGATGGTTGAGGGAGCATATGCGCAGAGAGAGAGAGAGAGAGAGAGAGAGAGAGGCAACGGGCGTGGCGTGTGTTGACGATAATTTCACCATGCATCTACACCCTCAAAATCGTCAACAAAACACCTTATCTGGGAGCTAACAAGCAAAGGCATAGTGACTTAGGTGCAAATAGCTTGGTTCCACATATACATGTCATTATTTGCTTGTAGGTACACAAAACATACACTCTGGTTGTTGGAGGCCCTATACAACCATCTCTCCACCCCACAGTATGGAAAATGGACAGACTAACTCCACCATCAAATAAGAAATGCTTCTAGAAGCTACCTCTGAGAAGATGGGCTGATTTGGCTCCATATGGACATCACACGACCTCCTTATAGACCCTCCAAACCATGCCAAGCTGGCAAAATCCATGTGAAGTATCCTAGAGCCATTCCCAAGCTTGGATCGCACTTGTGCTTTCTCTCAACGGATGGAGATGTGAGCACATGGATTCAAGGGCCCACAACGAAGCATCCAACGTGACATAAGTATGCAACCCTAACTATGACATGTCGGCCAACCATCTAGAAGGTGCAGGCAGGACCTACGTGTCATAGGGGGGTCGACCATCCACCTAATGTAGACAAAGGTGCCTGAAGTTGACACATTGCCTCTACAAATTATATCGCCCCTATAAATACCCCCTAGGCCTTCACTCTCATTCAAGACACATTGGGGTAAACCACTCTTTAGTAGCTTTAGTGAAGCTCTATGCTACTGCTATGCTAATAGGGAGAGTGAGAAAAGTCTTCAGGAGAAAGCCTCAGGCCTGTCGAGAGTCTTCAAGAAGAGCAATATAGGGTATGCCAGCACAAGTTCTATACACTCGACTCTCTTAGCAGCAATAAAGGCAAAGAAAACCCAAATCACATTGTTTATAACCGAGGCCCACAAAGAAGGTGTCCGCATCAGGCGAAGGGTCCTATCCACATTCTTTGTCTTAACCCAAACCGCCGGCGGCACCAATGCCAACAAAATTGTAAGTGCGGCTGTTGCAGTTAATATAGAATTTTCAAAGACCTAGATCATAACGTAGGGGTTAGACATCTGAATATAATAAACAAGACAATACATTAATGTAAGTTATAAGAATATGAAGAGCCACTTTGAAACATAGCATGGTAAAAATGTAAGTATGGGAGAAATGTAGAAATTGAGTTGTCATGTTCTCCTAATTCTCTAAAAAGATAGGAAAACATATGATCTCTAAAAAGATAGGAAAACATATGAGGAAGCCTTTGGTAGGTGCTCGGGTGAAACAGAGGAACTCGATGCTTTCTTTTCTAAATCTGGTGCACTGATATAGTTGGATTAGAGATGGATTAAGTGGCTGGAGAAGGGGTGGATCTACTGACCAGCAAAGCGCCACTATCTAGTAGCAAAGTGCTAAATGTCTCGGTCGTGCACAGGAATTATAACAAGAGGGTCGGACTGAATGATAGGAATCCTTTAGAAGCGGCATGGAAATAAGTAGATTCCTATGAAACACTAGTCACGATTCCTGCGAACTAGACAATAGCATAGGAAAAAATCCAGTATTCCCAGGAAACCTGTGTAAACCAAAGGAGCGCCCGCGAGTGCCCAAATCGACCTAGGGTTAGCGAGACGGAGAGAAGAATACCGCGGGCGCGGTACAATCGGTGAACGCCGGGCGGTAGCGGAGAGGACTCGGCAGCGGCGACGACATCCCCATCTCCATTGCCGCACCGAGTCGCATAGGCGAGAGAGAGGCGAGAGAGGAGGCGATGGGGTGCGGCGGTGCGAAGCTTGAAACGGAGATGTGGGGTCGGGGCATGCCGCGTGCCAAGGGTGAAGGGGTTTTGGTTGGCCTGCGGGCGGCCAGTGCCAAGGTTTCAATTTTTTTGAAATGCCGCTCACGTTTCAATTTGCTTTGCTGTGTATGCCTACAAATTAATAAATCTTTTTTTTTTCTTTTGGTTAACACCCGATGGATTTAGTCAGACTATTCTCTTTTGTATCAGTAACATAAACTAACTTGCTTCTGCAAATATCCAGATTGCAGATACACCCTAGAGACCTGGACTGACTAGTAACTGGATTAACATCTTTTTCATACACACTCAAATTTTCGTTCAAAACTACACACACAAATCCAACGGGACGCTTTTGAGGCGTGACTTGAGCCAGCCATGTTCAGGCGGGCGTGGAGCAAAGCCATTGTCGTCTGAAGCAGGGACACCGAGCGCGGTCACCGGTGGCTGTCCGACAGTCCGCGAGCGAGGCTACAATCTTCCATACATCGGGTCCTCTGAGACGTACCGTGCCGTGGTCTTGCCGCGATCGCTGGTGCCGGTTAACGAGTTCATCATTCATGCGCGAGAAATAGGAGATACAGCTCAAATTGGAGAAGAATCCGACGGATTTTGTAATATAACAACTTACAACTGTACAAACACACATACGTACCTTACATTTACCAAATGAGTACCTCTGAAATACTAAACCAATAGATTCTAAGACTTAAATACTAAACTATTTATTTTTAAAAAAGAAAAATAAAGAACCCTTCTCTACTCGACACGAGGAGTTTCTTGATTGGGCAAAAAAATTGAAAAACAAGCGAGGAAGGCCAGATTTACGTTTGGTTCGCAACAATCCACTCGTCTCGTCGTGATTGCCTGGGCAGGTTGTCTTTGATACGTGCCAGATACATACCTACGCCGCGTCGCCGCAAGAAACCACCTGGAGCGGCTGAGAAACATTTGGGACACACGTGGGTCTCAGCCTCTCAGGCCAATGGCCGCCTCTCGGTGCGTGGTCTGGAGCAAGGGCGGTGCGGGTCTGCCGGGCCTTTGTAGGCTCGTGACCACACGGAAGCATCTGGAACCAGCATCCATCCACGGTCACGAGTCGTCCATCAGCTTGCAACTCTCCTTGGAGTAGTAGCTACTAGCTAGTAATCAGATGCTTTAGAACCAGCACCACGTTAAAAAAAACACAGCACCAGCACTCAACCTTCTCGTCTTTTGTGAACCCAAGAAGACAAACTACCACTCGCCGACTCACGGGTGGCATGCATGGACAAGTCACAAGCCAACGACTGATCCCGGCGTCGCCATTAGCCACGCGCGCTGTCTTAAAATCCCACGGCCACCACGCAGCCAGCGAGTAGCAAGCGACCAAGAACCAGCTGTGAACCACCATGAAGAAGCCACTGGCGGCGTCCCTGCTCCTCTGCTGCTCCCTCCTCTTCCTCGCTCCGGCGGCTGCCCCACTTCGCCTGCTGCACGGTCACGGCCACCCGCCTCCTTACGCGCGCAACGCGACGGCGTACGCCACCTCGGCGGCGCTGTGCCCGGGCTGCGAAGCTTGGGCGGACGCGCTGGAGTTCCTCTACTACCACAACGTGGTGCGGCTGGCGTCGCTGGAGCCGCCGCTGGCATGGTCCCCGCGCCTGGCGTCGTACGCGCGCTGGTGGGCGGCGCAGCGCCGCGGGGACTGCGCGTTGCGCCACTCCTTCCCCGACGGCCAGTTCGCGCTCGGCGAGAACGTGTTCTGGGGCGGGCCTGGTGGCGTGTGGCGGCCACGGGACGCCGTCGCCGACTGGGCCGCCGAGGGCGCCGACTACTCGTACACCGACAACGCGTGCGCGCCCGGACGGGAGTGTGGGCACTACACGCAGATCGTGTGGCAACGCACCACCGCCGTGGGTTGCGCACGGGTGGCGTGCGACGACGGTGGGGTGTTCATCACCTGCAACTACTACCCGCCAGGCAACGTCGTCGGCGAGAGGCCGTACTAGACTACTAGCTCAGTGTGGGTTTGGGGATTTATGTGACACTGATAGAGCTCAGCTCAGAGTTGGTCACATGTAGGCTCGTGTCCATCATGTGTAAATAACTAAATATTTAGCGGTTGTTTCGGTGAAAATGATGGAAATCAGTCGAGTGTTTCACTGTTGGCCTCCTTTCTTGTTTTCATGTGTACGGCGATCTGGGTTTGATCTGAGCCACGGGCAGAATAAAATGCGGTTTACGGTCACTTTATGAAGCGTGTAACTGTAAATTTTCTGATTACAGCTATCACTAATCAGTTGTCGTTACGTCCAACTAGAATAGGGAGGGCCAAAGTAGAAGAGGATGGGTGCCTACCGGGTGTTGCATGCAAATTTATGGGCTGCAATTGGGCCTAGTTTGGAAGTCCATCCTAATATCCTATGCCGCCAAAGCTGACAGATACAAGTGGCCTTCTGGAGCAGCCAGTCCTTCGATTAGGAACGAATTTCTGATTTCTCAAAAAAAAAAAAAAAAAAAAAAAGGAACGAATTTCTGAATAAATAAACTTCAGAAACTTGGTACTAGTCCACGCAGAACTCCAGTGTACCTTTCAAGTTTTGAAAAAAAATAGCACACGTTATTTGTGTGATCCTACTTCTGTAATTTTGTTCTTTGAAATCATTTTCTTTTCTATTTTTTGAAATCCTGTGTAACTTATTTGTTTATTGAAGTCCTTACCGACTTCTTGGATACCACATTCTTGTGCGTGTGGCATAGTTTGGTCAGCTTATTATTAGAACATGCATGATCTGAACACTAGTAAATTCAGCAGCAATAATAATAATAATAATAACGAATTCAAAAGTACTTGTCATATATAGGAGGAGACATATTTGATTGTGCCATGAACAAAACAAACGAGGACAAACCTATATGCTCGTCACTCTCATGGCATATATCATGCATCTCTAATAATAAATAACTGAAATCCCAAAAAATAATTAGCTACTGTGGGTACGTATAGTATGAGAAGAGAAATGCAAGACAAGGCGAAAATTAAACAAGATTAGCTAGAAACGGTGGTATACTGGCTCCATGGACGCACTACTGCTGGAATGCGTGTATCGTGTAGCTGCTAGCTCCTGGCGTTCCGGCGACGACGGTTCCGGTGGTGCTCAGAACGGCCTCTGTCCCGGGACATTGCCCTGCGGATCGTAGTGGCACGCCATGAGCGTGTCCCCGGAGTCGCACTGGACGATGGCGCAACCAAACTCCTTGCTGTCCCGCCACACCATCTGCATGTAGCGGCCGCACGCATTGCCGGTGGAGCAGGAGTTGGAGCCGTAGTCGTAGTGCTCCTCCTCCTCGGCCCACGCCGCGACGGCGTCGCTGGGCAGCCATGTCAAGCCCGCACCGCCGAGGAAGACGTTGATGCCGGCAGCTGGCGCGGCGGCCGCGCAGTTGCCCTTGAACTGCTGCGCCCACTGCAGGGCCCGGGCGGAGATCTCCTCCGTGTACTTGAGCGGCTTCACGTTGTTCCGCGCGCGGAGGTGTGCGTGCGGCACGTCGAAGTCCTGCCCCGGGCACGTCTGCAGCAGCCGGCGAGGCACCGCCGCCGCCGGCACTAGTAGGACGACGGCGAACACCGCCAGGAGGAGGCAGTACGAGAGCCGGCGGCTTCTTGAGGTGCACTCCATGGCGGAGACCAGTGTTTGTGTACGGGTGTTCCAGCAAAGCTAGAGCTACACTAGTGTCTAGATGTATAAGAAATGGTGTCGATGTCCAGTGCCTAATGGCACGTCGTTATATACTCGAGAATTGCCGACAATTAAGAAAATCATCTGCAGTAATTAAGTTGTTAATTACGATGAGTGAGCTACTATAGAATCCAGTGGCAGATAGATCTAGGACGCCTAGTAGATGGTGATGGACGGAGCGGCAGAATCTGATGCCATGTGATCGGGGGCACTTGCATTGAGGGCGTGCTGCAGCTCGAGATCGATCGAGGCAGGCCGTCGTGCGTGTCCTCGTTTGACTTGCGATTTCATAATTCAGCTTGGCAGTGTACGAACTGTCGAACACTCTTTAACATGGCTCGTTTTTGACACCATTGGTCGGTTTACCATGGCTCGTTTTTGACACCATGGGCAAATCTTTGGAGTCAGGTCAGAGGATGCCTGCTATCTATACAGTACATGGGAATGGGATGGATTCTGGTCAGCTTGCAACTGATGAAGTAAACGCTTGGAAAATGGGGTTTCCGGCGGTGCGATCTGTCTGTTCAGTGTCAGTGTAAATTAATGGTTTTTGTGCAGGGATTTTGCGCGAAGAGATGCATTGACATCGTCGGAACACATGTTTTCATGTGCCTGTGCGTGCCTGACTCGAGACCGCATCGTAGGACTCGTGTTCGTGGAAGGTTCCTTTCGCTGCAGTCGCTCGCGTACGCCCTCGTTCTGGACTGCAAGTCGTTTTAGCTTCGCATGCTAAGTTAAGTTTCTTCAACTTTAACTGAATTTATAAGAAACATACAAATACCTCAAATATCAAATTAATTGAGTTCATTAGATACATTAATAAAATGGACTAAGATACGCACAAAAAAAAAAGAGGTGCACTGGGTATCATGGACATTCAAAAATGAATATCAGTCTTTTTATGTAAATGGTTCTGGAAAACTTGAAAATGAATATGGGTTTTGGCAAGACATTGTTAAATTCAAATATTTGAAAAAAAAAGACTCTATCAGCACTGTCAAACATAAGGCTTCTGATTACATATGTGCCATGTGGCATGATTTGCTAAAGGTTAGAGACATTTATATGCATGGCAGAAAAATCATAGTTGGGAATGGAGAGGATACTATATTTTGGAAAGATAAGTGGTTATGTGAACAACCTTTAGCTCAGTTACATCCTCACTTGTTTAAAATGGCACTACATCCTAATATGATTGTTGCTACCGCCTTATATGATGTCTCTAACATTACCTTCTCTAAATATTTGGTTAATCCCTTGGATGATCAGTGGAAACTCCATCTTAGCTGATCTAGACAAAGTGGTCATATCATACATAAAAGATAAAGTTGTGTGGCGTTTTGGTAATAAAAAGTGTTCTCTGTAAAAACTGTGTATGAGTATTTGACTAAAGATGACAGGGTTTTTGTCATAAAAAGATATGGAAGGGAAGATTCCTGAAAAAAATTAAAATCTTCCTATGGTTAATGCTGAATAATGCAGTTCTAACCAAAGACAATATGTGCAGGAGAAAATGGACAGGTGACCCTAGCTGCTATTTTTTGTGATAATAAAGAAGACTTGCAACACCTCTTCTTTAACTGTAATATACTGCTAGAGTAGTTTGGGCCTTTGCAACTTGCTTAGGTGCAACCGATGTTCCCACTTCTTTCAAACAATGTTGGCTGTGGTGTGATAAATGGCTTCCTAGATTATAAAATTTCCACACCTTGGGATCGCTGCAATCTGGAAAAACTGAAAAAAAAAAAAAAATTGAAGGAAAAAGCATGACTAATCTTATTTCTATCGTTTGCAACGTCTGCGTCCTAATGAGTTACTAGGCACGACTCTATTCAGAGGAGGAGGAGGAATCCATCACGAAGGGAGTCGACATGATGCTGCAAGTCGCCCTGAAGCTGCTGAACAAGAAGGGGAAGAAGAATCCAGGACAACTCCGGGATGGACCTGCTGACGAAGACTGAAAGCTATGTGTGATCCAAGTTGTGGTGATCCGTGTGATGAACACCCCATAACTACTCTTTTTTGCCTGCGTTTCAGCCTCTCTCTCTGTGTGAATTTGTGGAAGTCCGGTTATGTTACATACCGGGTTTCTGGTTGTTTCTGTTGGGCCGGGTTCTTCTCTGGCAATACTCCTAGTTTGGTTGTAATGTGCTTATGCGCCGCTGCTGTTAGCTCTTTTCTTTCACTGCCAGGTCTTAGCTTTCAACTTTCCCTTCAACTCTATGTCTGGCTACCCAAACAATGTATTTATGTTATTTCATAATGCAAATGGGGAGATGCCCTCGGTTCTAAAAAATTCATTAGATACATGTCACGAAGGTGATCAAGACTATTGTTGGTCGTCCGACAAGAGGAAGGAAGAGCACGGTAAAGGGCTAAGGCATCATGGGCCTAATGACCAGGCATACTTGGGCTGATCGGACCTCGTGTGACGGCCTGTTAGCGTGGGGTATAAATCCCTAAGTGATGCGTGGGTTCAACATCAAATCGCTGAACATTGTAATTATTACATTCAGTTACATTTAGTTACAAGTTGCAATAGAGATAAGAGTAGACATCTTCTTACTTTGTTCTTGTTTCGTTATGTCTAGTGATTGCCAAATCCACCCAGTCGTCAGGCTTGACTTGACAATACATAAATGGAATACATAAATCATTGCATCTATCTACTATTTTCGAACCTATTCTCAATGGCTCAGCAAAAAAACATCAAACTGGCCAATGTTAAAAATAATATTTGTATGTCACTTTTTCTAGATAGCTAGTGAAAAATAGAACAAAATTATCTCTGATCTCATGGTTATAACATTTAATGATTGTGAAGATATAGTCACTTGGAAATTTAGAAATGTCTGAATTTGAGCTTGTACAAAAAAAATTATTAGGCTAAGGGCGTGCTCGTGTTCGCCGTCGCGACATGGCAAAGGGCGTCGGGGTGGAGCAACAGCTCACGGCTGCTGGACGATGGGCGGCGCGACGCGGCGTTCGGCAGCGCGGGAGACGGTGTCGAGGTGGCGCTGGACGGTGGCGAGGCTCAGCTTGGCGAGGCGGCCCCGCGGTCGGCTCGACGGAGGACGGCGAGGTGATGGCCGGGCGAGGAGGAGGTTGCGCACGACGCAGCCGAGGTGGAGCAGAGAGTGGTGGCGGCGCTGTTGGGGGGTGGAGCAGAGCAGGCGGCGCCCGCTGGGGAATCCGAGAACGGCGCCGCCGGATGCGACTTAAATAAGCGGAGGTCGCCTAGGGTTTGAGATGTGGACGGCGATGTGTCTCGGTGTCCGTCCGACGCGCTGGACGCGTGGTGGCCATCGGGTGGGCGGGCACGGACGCCAAAAAGGTGGCATGGAGTCCACGCGCCGTCCGTTCTCCGGCGGCCGGCGTAGAGGGGAGTGCAGGGCAAGGGCGTGTTCGACCTAGGGTTTCCCCAAGGGCGGGGGTGCGGCGGCTTGGGCCAAGGTCCTAGTGGGATTCGCCGTTTGGTGGGCCAAACGGTGAGGAGAGTGCGAGGCGGGCTGGCTAGTGCGAAGTTGGAGGCAAGGCGAGTTGGAGGCTGGCTGGTCCTGCTGTGCCCTTGCAAGTTGGGCCAATAGGAGGTGGTGGGCAGTTGGGCCGTGACGCTGGCAGGCCAGCTGCTTGCTGTTGCGCAGGAGGGAAAGGGGGCCGGCTGGGCTAGATTTGGGAGAAGAAAATAATTGTTTTTCCCATTTATAATTTATGAATCCAAAAGAAGGCAAAACGAATTTATGATTCAAAGAATTTGGGAATAGTCCAAAAAGGAATACAAATCCAAATGAGGTTGAGCGGAATTTCTCCAAAGGAAGTTTACGGGAGCTTTGGGAGATTTGAGTAGGAGGGGTTTTTCAATTAACCACATCAAGAGGAATGCCATGATGACTTGAGAAGGATATGGGTGAAGCGACTTATATGAAATTATCCGAGGGATCAAAGGAGACTAAGAAGGAGTTTGAGATTATAATCCAAAAGATATGACGAGAACCTCTGATCGTTGCCGACATGATCTGGAAGAGATCACCATAATTCTAAAAGGGATTGGGCACGTTAGGGCTTGTCGTGGCCACCATTGGCTAGTCATGGCCATTGTTGGCCGACCATGGTTGGTCTTTGCTAGGGCACTCGCTGGCCTATGTGGGCTAGATTTGGTCGGGCTCATTTGCTTGTCGACGGAAGATGTAGCGTAGTTGTGGTCTCCGGAGATCATAGGAGAAGTAGAAATATAAGGAAAGGATATTCCACTACAGATCCGAGAGACACGACAGATAATCCTGGAAGGATTTGGAATGAACTCTGAAGAGACGAGAGAGGTTCGAGAGGATCTTAGGAGAAAATATGAGACTCCAAAAAGGGGAATTGCTACGTAGTAAAAAGAAAGGAGTTGGGAATGATTTGAGTTGAGCATGAGATGTCTCCAAAAATTATTAGGAGAATTTTTGGAGAGAGAGAGGAGAAATGTTGCTACAGATTTGTGCACTCCGACACAAAACCCTAACTCAACTACAAAGCTCCGGCAATCTCCTACAAACAATTCTATATGAATGCAACATTTTGTTGGTGGGTCAACTTACGTTTGACCTAACAATTACATGATTCACACAATGCAGGAAAAAATTTTAAAAAGTTTGTAATTTTGGTTTCTCCAAAAAAACCGGGTTGTTAGAGTCGGTGGATTACAATAGGGTATAGTTCTTGGTCACACTGACACATGGGCCCTCACAGGGGCATTTCGGTACATTCAGGGGTCGGGGCTAATATGGTAAAAGAACATGAGTCTCCTTGGCGTGCCCTAGTTCCAAGCTAGCCCTACCGCCGCCGCCGGCCACGTCGCGGTTGGGTCTCTATCTCTCGCTCCGTGACCGTCGATGTAACCCCCGCTCCGGCGGAGGCCTGCCTCCATCTTGACGAGGGTCCATCTTCGATTCTCCTGATATCATGGGGAACCTAGGGAAGCACAGGAAAAACATGAAGGTCCCAAACCTAAGGGGTGCGCCGCGCGACCCTCGCCATTGCGAGGGTTCTGCTCCTGGCGGGTGTGGCACTGTAGTATGCTTGGGGCGACAGGGACGAACAAGAGAGATTCTTTGGCCACGTCCTTCGGATCGAGGGCCACACGGGCCGGCCCCTCACCACCCCGAGGGTCCCCCGACCGGTGGTGTGGCCACATGAAGTGCGGTGGATAAGGTCTAGGAGCTACCGGTGGGTCTCTGCGAGGGTTACCTCCCCAACAACCGCTTAGGTTACAAGCCTCCACCACTAGGACCCCTTATTCCTTTCTAGCGAGGCCGTGAATGGCAAGGAGAGGGCCTCATCTATTGTTTATATCTTTATGCAATTGTATAAGTTTATAAAATAAGTCTATCAACAATATTATCACTAGTATATTCGGTTGAAAACTTGTTATCTGTAAAGTTTGCGACCATGGTTAAGGCAAGATGGCCATTGTGGGAGTCGATTTCATCGGCAAGAGGTCATTTTGTGCATACTATCTACGAGGGTAATAGGCACTCTTAGGGGATATTAACTCAATGTCATTGACCTCAGCGTCAATGGCAACAGATAGAAAAACAAATGTTGAACCTGTTAAAGGGTTGGAAGTTCTAGATCTACAACCAGTGTTATACCTGATGATTCAATCACCAATGTTATTTCATCAATTCAGATGTCCGAAACGTTAGCTCTTGCGGCATATCCAAGATTTTGGGCTCATTAGTGGATTTAGCATGAGCATTATACTCTAGCTTGAGTTATGAAGATACCATATCTATGTGTATCTAGGGTCTATTTGCATTGAGTCGTGCTAGGCAACAAACCTAGATTGCTAGGCATTTGAATTGAGAGCATGGATGGCTACATGTCTAGGCAATTTTGTGGGTAAGCGACTTAAAGAGGCCCATAGAGCATCAACTGCATCAACAGAGATTACAGGGCAAGGGTATAATGAAGGACATGGATAGACTATGTTTTTTTATTCTCAAGTTATTGTGTATGTAATATTGGGATATGTTGTGCCAAATTTTGATATATTTTTTCTTCCCTTTGATAAAAGAAATACCCTCAAAGTTTAGTCTATCATGTCATAATCTAACATGGTTTTCCTTTTGAACATCAGTTTTAGTGGAGACAATGTAGACATTGTAGAGGTATATGAGTGGAGGAAGATATAAATGAGACGTTGGCACTGCCACTTGTGAAGAGTATTGCGTCAAGCATCACCATAAGAGAAAGCGTGCAAAACTCTGTTGCTCGTCAGCGGTTTTCATTAACATTTTTCATTAAAATTTGAACCGCATGATGTGAAGGCACACACGATTCCGCCCGCCAATCACTGTCGTCGATTTCTCTCTAAAGCAGCAGCTGGACGGCTGGGTCATTCCGGCGACTCGAGAGCCATCCGACGTGGACCAGCAACTAACCGGGAAATGCCCGCGGTTCCAGATTCTACACCTCCGCCACGTGCTCCCTCGCCACCGCCTCCCCCCGTTCCCCACCTCGCTGCCGCCGCCGCGCATCCCTCATGGGCCAATCCCACAGCGCTCCCCTGGGGCGCAGCCGCAGCCGCAGCCGCAGCCGAGACCGGAGCAGCTCGCGGTGGCCGCAACCGGGGCTCGAGCTTGACCTGGGGTTCCTGCTCGGGCGCAAGCCGCGGCCGGGGACGAGAAGCCGGACCTGGCGAGCTGGATGCGGTGCTTCCTGTCGCAGCGTCTGCCGCAGCCCACCGCGGCGGCGGAGGAGACGGCGGACGCGGAGGGTAAGGCCGCCGGGAGACGAGAGGAAGAGGAGGTTGGCGCGGATGAGGCTGACCACCTCGTCGTCATGGTGAACGGACTGTACGGGAGGTGCGTGCGCGCGATCGTTTTGTTCTCAGGTGACAGTCAGTATGATGCTCCTATTTCAGCTAATTCTGTGGATTCTCAGTTCGGCGGATTGGAAGTTTGCAGCGGAGCAGTTTGTGAAGAGATTGCCGGGAAAAGTCTTCGTGCATCGTGAGTTTTCCTACTTTGTTGTACTAGTTTCGCTCGTCCATTTGAAACGGTTACAATTTGTTGTCGCAAACTTCGAATTGGTTCCTTCATAGAAAGGGATGGAGGGTAGAACACAGAATTACGTAAGTCTTAAATCTTAGTAGAGAAGATCCAAAGTCAGTGGTGATTTTAGTTGGTTGCTGAAAATTTGGATGTAACTGAATCCGATGAACTGGTGATGCTATAGGACAATTGTAAAAGGTAAAATACTGAAGGTGCTTGTCAGTATGTAATTCTAAAAACAGCCTCTCAGAAAATTTTGCAATAATAGTAAGCACAACTTATAGTCGGATACAATCATAGTTTGAAAAATTGATTGAATTCACTGAAAATGATTGTGCAACTGGGAGTGATGTGCGACACAATCTAGTTTACTAGTGACAATCCTGTTATGTTTATGGGTACCGTGACTAACACCATCATGTTACTCAGTAAGTTTGTCATGTCAAGTTTGTTCCAATTTCCACTGCACACTTAAGTGGCCATTGACCTCGCTACTGAATCATAACCTACCTTGTGCTATTTTAAGAACACTTGTATTAATATTTGTTTAATGCAGGTAGTCAGAGCAATTATTCAAAATTAACATATGATGGAGTTGACTTGATGGGTGAAAGGCTAGCTGAGGAGGTACTGTAAAGTAGTAACTTCATTAAACCAATTATTTTGCTTTGTATAGATTCATGTCTCGTGTTCATTTGTTTTAATAATCCACTAAAGTTTACAGGGTGTCATTGAGTTAACTAGAGGGTTACAAGTCTTCACAAATATTTGTCATGCAGGTTCGACAGATTGTTCAGAGGAGAAGAAACTTAAGGAAAATATCTTTTGTTGCTCATTCGCTTGGCGGTTTAGTAACAAGATATGCAATAGGAAAACTTTATGAACCTACCATGGATGAAACATCTTCTTGTGACACTAATAAGCCTTTTGATGAACAAAATGTACCTGATGGTGGTAAAATAGCTGGTTTAGAACCAATCAATTTTATTACATCTGCTACACCACACTTGGGCTCAAGGTGGAATAAACAAGTAAGTTCCATGGTTATTTACCTTCACTTGTGAATGCCCATTACGTTCTTCTATACTATTATCGGCCTTTTTATCACCTCATCAAAGTTCCATGAGCCTACGGATATTTGAACCTTCTTCTATGATATAACTCTTAGCACAGAAACCTGCCCATTTCCGGAATCTCATTCCTACCCCTCAATGCCTAAACACTCATTCTCTCATTAGTTTTCACTGCAGTTATGTTTGAGTTCAATAACAAAATAGTATCAGTAAGACAGGAACAGCTAGAGACCCTGATTCATTTTTATATCTGTGCCCTTCAGCTTCCCTTTCTTTTTGGCATCCCACTTTTGGAGAGAACTGCTGCAGGAACAGCACACTTTATAGTTGGGAGAACTGGTAAACATCTTTTCCTTACAGACATGGAAGATGGGAAGCCTCCTCTTCTCCTACGAATGGTTGAAGATTGTGACGATGGAAAATTCATGTATTGGTCCAGTAATTGCCAAATCATACCAGTCTCTATTATTCATACTGACTTTTTTTTTTTTTTTTGAAAATAAGGCAGGAGCTATATAACTCATACTGACTTCAAATGTCCCCTTTACACTGTTACCTATGCAGGTCTGCATTGCGCTCTTTCAAGCGCCGTGTTGCCTATGCTAATGTAACATATGATCGTATCCAACTGATGCTACACATTTTCTATTTTCTGCATCATCAATGAGTTGATTGTCAAAGGTTCCCATTTGCATGTGCCCTTAACTTATCGAAATAGATATAGTTGGTTGGAGAACATCATCGATTCGGCGTCAGCATGAATTACCAAAAGTAAACAAGCACTTCTGTTTACTAAGAGCCAGTAAAAGTATCCCTGTGCTTTACCACTCATCTGCCTATAATATGGCCATTCTTTGTTTCCCAGCTCAAGTTAACAGCAAATGATGAAAAGTATCCCCATGTTATTAATGTCGATAAAGGAAATCTAGAGGATCATCAGCAAGAGGGATCTGTAGAAGATTCACTGGCAGATAGTTATGAAGGTAATAATGACCAATAGACATGCCATAAATTTGCATGTTTGGGTTTTGCCCTTTTTTCTTAAAACTGGATAGAGGTGTATCAGTGCATTTAAGAGTTGCGTAAAGGAGAGAAGCTGGCAACTGAAATGCAGCTGAATGCTGCCTGTTAATTTGTAAACTTAGCTAATTAATATTCAAAATTACTGATCAGTGTAAGAGGCGCACTGTACATATAATTATCTAACAGCAGTTGGTTTCCTGCTATAGCTGTGCATTAAGACATCTGTTATTACAGAGATTATGATCCGTGGCCTTACACAATTGACCTGGGAACGTGTGGATGTATGCTTTCATAAGAGCTGGCTAAGATACAATGCCCATAATAACATCCAGGTAAGACTACGCCTAGCTATCTGCGGACAATTATTCTAGTACAGTTGCACTCGCATTCATACTTTTAGCCATCTGGAGATTTATGCTACAATGAAAACACCAGTTGGGAGTTCACCTGCTAACTGATATTGTGAAAGAATTGCACGCATTGTTATTGCTACTAGTACCTGATCAGTAGCTTTTAACCTTTCCCATGTATATGACACTTCCTTGTTCAATAGTAACAGACAGGATGTAGGGTTGTAGTTTCAGGGAAGTCTAAACACTCCTTTTGGGTTTACAATGGTTTGCAGGTTAGGACCCATCCAATTAATTCAGATGGAGAAGACGTCATATACCATATGATAGACAATTTTGTAGTCTAGACAAGTCGATTCTTTCTGATGAATGCCATTATTGCTATTTCCGGTGAATTTGTGTCGAGAGTTCATTAATCTTTTATGGGATGTTATGCACACAAGTTAGATAATTGGCACCGGTGAATCAACATGTACTCACCGTGCTGCCAGGTGATTAGAGCGTAGGACCTATACTTGTTGTTGGCATTGTAAATGTAAGTGTTAGTAATGTAAATATTAGCATGACAGTGCAAATTCTTGTAAATGTGTATTTACAATGTAATCGAAAATCCTTAGTTCGGAAACCTCTAAAGTTTGTTGATTGCTATGCTGAAATAAGATCCTTCATGCCAGCCTCCTGTATTGTCATTTCTGATTTGAGATCACCACATCATATCTGTGCGCCACCCTCTAATTATCTCCTGCTTGGCAGAAAATGGGAAGGGGATAACTGGTGGCTGCCCGTCAAATCGGTTGAATCCCACAAAACGAACATGATAAACATTCTGAAGTCGCTCTAATTATAGTCAATAGAGGTCAGAGAACAGGTGTAGAAGTCTAAAAGAGAGAGATGCCCCAAAATCCTCCTCTGATCACATCCCCTCCCAAGACCCTTTGAGGGGATGAATCGCTGGCGCCAAAATCGTAGGAAGTTAGCCTAGAACAAATTATAGGAGGCCAAAATCCAGCGATCCAAATAGTGCTCTGCACACATTAGCAGCAGGAGAAGCGACAGAGGCACAATGGGCAAGTACAGCGACGGGAACGGCGGCGAGGCCGCCGGTGTCGGCTCTTACCCGCTGGTGGCGGTGTGCATCGACAAGGACAAGAACAGCCAGAACGCCCTCAAGTACGCCACCGAGACGCTCGCCCACAAGGGCCAGACCATCGTCCTCGTACATGTCAACACCAAGGGCACCTCAGGCGAGCATCATCCTTCATCTCCATGCCACGACGTGAACGAAGTTTTCCTCGCCGGCTTCCTTCCCGTGTTTCTGACGACGACGGCGTTCGTGTCCGTGCAGGTGGGGTGGAGGACGCCGCCGGGTACAAGCAGCCGACGGACCCTGCGATGAAGGACCTCTTCCTCCCGTTCCGCTGCTTCTGCACGCGCAAAGACGTAGGCACCGCACCGCACTGCACACATAAAAAACGTTGCAGCAGTGTTGCACAGTGCGATTTCATACACGATGTCTGGTGTAACCTAATACGTTACGTGCTCTGTGGGCTGCAGATCCATTGCAAGGACGTGGTGCTGGACGACCACGACGTGGCCAAGTCGGTCGTCGAGTTCGCCGCGCACGCCGCCATCGAGAAGCTCGTCGTCGGCGCCACCGCCAGGAGCAGCTTCGTCAGGTGAGCCAGCCAATGGCCGTTCTGTTCTGATGCCTACGCATTGCGCCATTCCTCATCAATCCTCGCTTGGTTTGTGAATGAAGGTTCAAGGCGGAAATCTGCAGCAGCATCTCCAAGGCCGCGCCGGACTTCTGCACCGTGTACGTCGTCTCCAAGGGCGGCAAGGTGACGTCGGTGCGGCAGGCCGTCCGGCAGGCGCCGGCCGTGTCGCCGCTCCGGACCATGATCCAGGGGCCCAAGCCGGAGCCGGTGCACGCGCAGAAATGGGCGCCTCCGGCTCCTGCTCCTGCTCTTGTTCCTGCCTCTTCGGGGACACCCATGTTTCAGGAGAACCACATCATGTAAGCCTCGCGGTCATGCATTTCCGTTAATTACTAGTCTTGTGGCCACGTACGAATGCAATGCGATGGATCGAACAACAAGCCGCATGGTGAAGTGAGATTGACCACCTGTGGCTGTGGCGTCGACAGGTCGCCGTTCTCGAGGACGACGGGGCACAGCTCGGGGTCGGCGCGGAAGGCGTTCCCGGACTTCTCGCTGCCGGAGTCGTCGGACATTTCGTTCATCGGCGCGGCCCCGCGCAGGAGCATAGAGCGGTACCCGCCGCGGCTGTCCAACGGGTCGGACGGCGTCGACTACCAGCAGCAGCAGCAGCACAGCTTCGAGTCGTCGCGCACGCCCAACCGGTGGGGCGACTCGTTCGGCAACGACAGCACGTCGCACTCCCAGACCAGCAGCTCCTCCTGGTGCTCCCAGCCTTCGGACGACATGGAGGCGGAGATGAAGCGGCTGCGGCTGGAGCTGAAGCAGACCATGGACATGTACAGCACGGCGTGCAAGGAGGCGCTGAGCGCGAAGCAGAAGGCCATGGAGCTGCAGCGGTGGAAGATGGACGAGGAGCAGCGGTCGCAGGAGACGCGGCTGACGGAGGAGTCGGCCATGGCGCTCATCGAGCAGGAGAAGGCCAAGGCCAGGGCGGCCATCGAGGCGGCCGAGGCGTCGCAGCGGCTGGCGGACCTCGAGGCGCAGAAGCGGATCAGCGCGGAGATGAAGGCGCTCAAGGAGGCCGAGGAGCGGCTCCGGTCCATGGCCGCCGGCGCGCGCGAGTCGGTGGTCCGGTACCGCCGGTACACCATCGAGGAGATCGAGATCGGCACCGACAACTTCAACGAGGCCCGCAAGGTGGGCGAGGGCGGGTACGGCCCCGTGTTCAAGGGCCACCTGGACCACACGCCGGTCGCCATCAAGGTGCTCCGGCCCGACGCGGCGCAGGGGCGGTCGCAGTTCCAGCAGGAGGTGGAGGTGCTGAGCTGCATCCGGCACCCCAACATGGTGCTCCTCCTGGGCGCCTGCCCCGAGTTCGGCTGCCTCGTGTACGAGTACATGGCCAACGGCAGCCTGGACGACTGCCTGTTCCGCCGCGGCAACGCCGTGCTCCCGTGGCAGCACCGGTTCCGCATCGCGGCGGAGATCGCCACGGGCCTGCTGTTCCTGCACCAGGCCAAGCCGGAGCCGCTGGTGCACCGCGACCTGAAGCCGGGCAACATCCTGCTGGACCGCAACTACGTGAGCAAGATCAGCGACGTCGGGCTGGCGCGCCTGGTGCCGCAGTCGGTGGCCGACAACGTCACGCAGTGCCACATGACGTCGGCGGCGGGCACCTTCTGCTACATTGACCCGGAGTACCAGCAGACGGGCATGCTCGGGGTCAAGTCGGACGTCTACTCGCTGGGCGTGATGCTGCTGCAGATCATCACGGCGCGACCGCCCATGGGGCTGACGCACCACGTCGGCCGCGCACTGGAGCGCGGCACCTTCGCCGACCTCCTCGACCCGGCCGTCGACTGGCCCATCGAGGAGGCGCACCGCTTCGCCGAGGTCTCCATCCGCTGCTGCGAGCTCCGGCGCAAGGACCGCCCCGACCTCGCCACCGTCGTGCTCCCCGAGCTCAACCGCCTGCGCGCGCTCGGCGAGGACAACATGGACTCCTGCATGGCCATGCCCATGGGCGGCCGCGGCGGAGGCGGCCTGCACAGCTCGTCCACCTTCCACACCAATCCCTACTCGCAGCCACGACACGTAATGATCCTAGTTCCTCCTTGCAGTTTCGTTTCCTCTGATCGGATGATGGCTAGCAATCCAATCCATTCCATTCTCTACGTGCAGGACGCGGCGAGCGATCCGGCACGGCCGCAACTCGCGAGCCAGTATGGCATGCCTACACGGAGGTCCAACTACAACTGAGATGCCAGCCATGGTGATCGATCACTGGTGGATTGTTAGCTGAACGAACTGAATATTTTCTCCTCTCCTGGTATGATTAGATTGGGGCTGCTGTTAACCGATGCAGCCGGCAGAAACAGAGCGTGCAATCAGGGGGGCAATGCCAATCGGTGCATTGTCGTCAGTAAGTTGTAAACTGTGCAGTGTGTACGTACTGTAGTTTTTTCAACTCAGAAGAAAAGAAAACATGTGAATGAATTCTGTAAATTAACAGACTGAAATTTCCGCAAAAGACAAAAAGAATCGCTACTGACGACGGCTCGGTTGCTCCCGAAAGTCGTTCTGAAATTCGCATTGCATCATGTGTTACTAACGCTGACTGTCAGGCAACCATTTCGTTCATCAACGTCACACTAGTAGCAGGAAAACAGGGCATTCGATCTGTCTGACGCCGATGCGGCAGCGCCAGCCTGCATT
Organism: Hyparrhenia diplandra; assembly: GCA_015847255.1. NCBI lineage: Eukaryota > Viridiplantae > Streptophyta > Magnoliopsida > Poales > Poaceae > Hyparrhenia > Hyparrhenia diplandra. The sequence continues at coordinate 224,197 of JADLZK010007462.1, forward strand.
GCCGACATTTCCTGAAGCTGTCTGTCCTGCAGCGTGCAGTGCAAAGCACAAATGGTGGTGTCGTGCTCCGTGCTCGTGTCGCCGAGGTCATTGCTGATCCTGTCTGTCCCCATGGTTTGCCACGCCCTGCCTCGTCCCAATCACCATCAGAGTCGCCGGCACCGGCTGGCCTGTCTGAAACATCTCAACTTCAGAACAATCAACAGCCAGGCGCTGTCGTCAACCGGCGCAGCCAGTTTTTTGCTTTGCGGCTCGGCTCAAAAGAATTGAAGCAGGCACTCGACAATAGGCACGCACCAGCAACGTTCGCCTCACGCAGGGGACCGGGAGCCTGCCTAGGTTCCACGCACCTGAGGTCGGCAAAAGCCAAGACGCGGACGGGACGGCTGCCGGCCGGCCGGTGCGCGCGCCCAGAATCTTTCACGCCTTTGCTCTCTGCGTGCTTGGGGACGCGGAGACACGGTGACCACGTGGAGCGTGCCACGCGAACACGCTGCGCCCTTGGTGCCTAGCACGGTGACCAGACTACCATCCCTTTGTTCGGGCCGCGGCCGTGTAGCACAGCACACCGCTGTGTGTGGCGGGGGGCATGACCGCATGAGATGTGAGCTCCAGAACCTGGCCTGGTCCCTCCGGCCGCCCTGTGCCCTGCCGGGCTGCCAACAGTGACAGTGCATGCCACGCCCGTGCACCGGCCGGCAAGGCCGCCGGAACAGGAACACGGTGTAGGCTCGCGCGCGGCTTTACGAGCACCCCGGCCAGCAGCCATGAATGCGTCGCTAGGGGACACGCGAGATCAAGTTGTGGCCGTCTGATGTGATGTCTACTCGTCGTAGCAGTAGCACGGGCCATGCGATGTGGACGTTGCCTATAGCTACCGCGCGCCGCAGCTCTGGCCTTTGGGGCGGCGCGCCGGTGCGTAGGGATCCGAGGCGGGCGGGCGAAACCGAGGCCGAGGCTCCAGATCCCAAACGCCCATTGGCATTTGGCAGTACTCAACCTCAACGCAGGAAACACATGCAAGTCTGAAGTCTCGCCAGCAACATGCTGTTAAAAAATATTTGTGTGTCCTAAATGTCCTATGCTTTGGCCAGGCAGATGATCAGATCCCCCTTTTTTTTTGTTTCAAAGGTTTTTTTAGTATCCAGAACTCACAATACGCCTGCTACATCCAGTTCCTATCCGCATTTATTGCCTTGCCTATTTATTACAGTGACAGTGCCATGCCACGTATTTTATTGATGATGAGAGGCGGCACGGCCAAGCCGGAACAAGAAAACACGGTCTTCTCGGGCGCAAAAGCAATATGTGAGTAATGAGGTGGGGCCAGCAGAGGTGATATTATGATAGAAAAATGCATTGTGGAAGATAGTTTTGCGGCCGTCAATGATCCAAAACTCTACTCCCTCGTAGTATTGGTAAAAGGCCCTTTGCGATGTGGACGTTGCCTATAGCTTCAAAACACAGCTTGGACCTCTTATTATTCTAAAATATTTATGAAAATGTGATATATGTATACTTTTATAAATGTATTTTTAAGACAAATCTATTCATATAAGTTTGACATTTACAAACTCAACAACTTAAAAGTTATTGATGATTTATATTCCCAATGTGCTGTTAAAAAATTGTGTGTCCTAAACTTCCTTTACCAAGTCACGGCAGATGAGTAGAAATCTTTTGATATTTTCCAACAGTTGAGTAGTATCTAATAATATAAAATCTAAAGACAAGCATTTAGTAAATCTTACCTTGAACCGACAAATATAATTGTAAGTTCCACGTTTACAATCTATTTGGTACCTCTTTTTGTGACGGTTTTTTTCTCACACCTTGTTTCTGAGTTTTAGTACAGAGCTCAATATCAAACTTTACTATGAAAAAGGTAAAAATAGAGCCGATTATTTATTCATTGGCAGGAAAACCATTTCTTTAACAAAAATTATTAAAGGGCACGTAAAAGATGGTCTACTCTACCACTGCATGCAAAAGTGCCTGACCCATCCTGCCCATAATAACTGAAGGAATCCTGGGTGGGTGCGGGGCCCCGGGCCATGACGCAGCCAACACCCACCAATGGCGCTCGTCCCGTGTCAGGGACTAGATCCTACTGTAGTGTCCTGTAGATACGCCGACGCCGACGATATGCGTCGCCGAGCCGAAACTTCCAAACAGTGGCAGGGCTACACGACAGACAGAGAGAGGCAGGCGTCGGCCAGGCTACTTCCACTGCTCGCCGCCATCGATGCGCTGCGCCGCCCCGGCACCTTTCATTCACCCACGCTTTTTGCTGCTTCCAGTATCTGCCCCGTTTGCTTTCCTCCGGTCCCCCTTCCCCCCCCTCTCTCTCTCCAATCAGCTGCGAGGCAGCAGCCCGTGTGGCCACTGGCCGGCCGGCCGGCCTTCTCCCCCTTGTGGCGTGCGCAGCCATGGACATGGCACGGCACGGCACGGCACGGCACGGTCCAATCTGGCGCCGTTCCGTTGGCGAATAAACGTTATCTATCTTGACGTAACTGCACTGTCATCTCATCATCTCACGTTATTACTATGGGAGTACTCCTGCAATATTGGGGAAAAAAAGGGCCATGGATTTGGATATACTAGACGTATGTACTCAGGTGTACTCGGTACGTACATTACGTACCGCCTTTCACGGACTTCGTGTGGATATTTTTTCTCGCGGTACTAAATTCAGTAGTAAAACGCAACGCATGGTGCCGAACATACCACAGCAACTAGTGGCAGTAATCAAAGGAATCGTTTGTGTTTGTGACACCATCTCAGCCTGTCGTAGTTGTCACGCTAGCCACTGGGACAAAAGTAAGGGGAGAAAAGAGAAAAGAGTTGCTCGCTTTGCCTCTTCAGTTCTTCTCTCGATTCAGTACGTAGCAGTGAGCTCCACATCACGCGCGAGGGACTCCAATTCCTTCGTGCACGGCACTACGGCAGCAAATGCAATGCCTATGCCTCCGGGACGTCCGTCGTCATGCATTTGGCAATGAACTTCCGGAGGCATTTCTCCGTTGTGCAATGGAAACTGACGAGGCCTGGCGGCAGCACAGTTCATCGCATCGCATGTCAGCTCCGGTCCGATGCACACGCCACGCAAAGGACACGGCGGCGGCACGAGATTGGTGTGTGTGTGTGTCTGTCTGTCTGTCTGCATTCACTGCGAGCAAAAGAAGCACACACTATTCATGCTATTCATACAGACAGTGGCCTCCGGCCCCACATGGCAGTCACGCCATTCCCATGCGTCCACATGCCCTCCTCCATTAACCCATTTCCTACGTGCCGCCCCCTTCGTAGGCCTACAAATATATCCATTTCCAAGCAACTCTCTCTCTCTCTCTCCAAGCAGAGCGGTGCACGGCAGCCGGCAAGGGTGTGGCCTTCCCTTGCTTTGCCCTGTTCATCCCCTCGGCTCACGCTCTCGTAAAAATTAGTATTAGGATGACACAGCAAGCGACGCCTAAAAATGACCACAGCGAAGTCCCCGAGCATCCAAAGCGGCGGCGCCCCTGCTGGCTCGCTGGCCAAGAAAAAAAAATGAAAAAAAAAAAGGAGACATCGGTGATCGGTTCTCGCAGGGCAGGGGGTGTGTGCTTTGCCTGATAGCCATCCGTTCTTGCACGGCAAGAAAAAGAATAAAGGATCAGAGCGAGCCATTCCCCAAGAGACCAGAGCACCACCCCCACGGTGATGATTTGGTTCTCGCTTCCAAGATTTGATCCATCCTTTTTCCTCCACCTATTTTTGGTTTAAAAAATGAGACGAGATTTCATCCGTCCGTCATTCCGTCCAATCCATTCAGGATCATTACGGAATCCAACAATCCAGCATCAAGGCTGCCTGCCGACTGCCGTCGTGCTGTCCATCTGATGTTTGTCATCATCTCCACCACCTAGAGGCAGGAGCTTGATTGATGGATTGGATCACCACAACCAGCTTATATGAGTGACTGACTGTGAGATGCAGTACTGTACATGTATTACAAATGATGAATCGCGATGGTTTTTCTTAACAACCCATATTATATATGATAATAACGCAATGGTTTTTCTTAACAACCCATATTATATGATTATCATTTGGAAGAAGATGAACATTGAAAGGATGAAGGTGGGGGTGGGGGAAAGAAGAAGGAAAAAGAAAATGCTAAGACGATAACTTAATTCCTGGTGGAGCAACAGCAACAACAATGGATGATGATGCGGTGATGATTGCTGTGGCGGAGGGCCTGAATTCCCAAAATGGCTAGGAAGAAGGTTCCTAGGTCCCACATCTCACGGCCATCCAACCAATCAGGCAACCAACCATCCATCCATCCCAAAGGTGAGAGATCAATTCACCCGCCGCCGCAGTTGGATCATGACGGGAAGCAATCAATCAATCAAATCGGTCGGAATTGTGGATTTCTGAGTGCGGGCCGGCGGGAGCCATCATGACGGCGGGGCGGCAAGGGGCTGCGGCTGCGGCTGTGGCTGCGTCTGTGGCTGGGCCACGAACGGGTGCTGCAGCAGCCGCATCGCCGACGGCCGGTTCGCCGGGTTCTTCTGGAGGCAGAGGCTGATGAAGTTCTTGAAGTCCGGCGAGGCGTTGCGCGGCGCCTGCGGCGAGTCGGAGTAGCAGATGGCGCACATGAGCGCCGCCCAGTCGCCCTGCTTGCCCAGGTTCTCGCCCAGCGGGAAGCGGCCCAGGTAGAACTCGAGGATGCTCAGGCCGAAGCTCCAGATGTCGCCGGCGTACCCGTCGTAGGCGCCGTCGTTGAGGTCGGTGTTGATGCGCTCGGGGCTCATGTACGCGATGGTGCCCACGGAGGAGTTGCAGGGGTCCATGGTCTGGTTCAGGATGCGGCCCACGCCGAAGTCGGCGATCTTCACGCGCCGCCCGGAGTCGATGAGCAGGTTGGAGGGCTTGATGTCACGGTGCACGATGTGGCGCTTGTGGAGGTAGGCGATCCCCGACAGCACCTGCCGCGCCACGTGCGCCAGGAACTGCTCGTCCGCGATGCGGTGGTTCTCGAGGATCCACCGTCCATGTACTCCAGCAGGATCTGGAGCTCGCCGGCCTGCTCGTACATGCCGTGGCACCGCACCACGGCCGGGTGCTCGGCGGTGCGGAGGATGGCGATCTCGCGCGTGATCTGCCGACGCACCGCGTCGTCGTGGTTGCCGTAGAGCACCTTGAGCGCGTAGGGCCGGCCCGTGGGGCGGTGGCGCACCATCCACACCGTCCCGCCGGCGCCGCTCCCGATGCGCCGCACGCGCTCCAGCTCGCACAGCGGCGGAGGGTTCGCCGGCGCGGAGCCGGCCGAGGTCGGCGGGGTGGGCGCGCCGAGCGACGCGGGCGCCGACAGAGACCCCGACGACGACGTGGACGACGGCGCGGAGGACGGCGGGAGCGGCAGAGGCAGAGGCACGGCGAGGGAGGTCAGGTCACGCTGCGGCAGCGGCAGGGTGAGATCCGGGCGCCGGCGCCCCCGCCCCGGCGTGCCCGGCTGCTGCTGCTGCTGCTGCGACGGCGGCTGCAGCGCCCGCAAGTTCGGCGGTCCGCCCGGCCTCATCGCGCCCCTCCCCCTGCCTAGGTGCCCCTGGTTCGCGTGGGCGCGCGACGGGAGAGACGCCAACGGCGGGACGGACGGAGAAGCGCCCTCGCGTGACGGTGCGCGTGCTCTGGTGGATTGGTGTGGCTCGCTCCCGTCACGTTCGCGTTGCGTTTTGTTTGGGATGCGAGGGGCGGCGGTGCCGGGGCCCGGGAGAGGGAGGAAGCGGAGGGAAGGAGCTGGGAGGGCGAGGCCGGCCGGGGTCGAGGCAGGGAAGGTGGGTTCGAGAGGGACGAGTGTTTTTATAGACGACGAGACGAGTGGCCGTGACGGGAAGGCAGCTCGGATTTCCTGGTTTTGCGCCCGGGATGCCAGTTTCCGTTGTGTCTGCGTAACTGTAATCGCCTCTCTAGCTCATGTTTTACTCCCAACTGCCACTTTTTCCATTTTTCCGGATCTGGCCATATAAGCTGCTCTTCTTGATAAGGCTTATTCGGCGCGCAACGGCGTTATCAGAGTTGTGTTAATCTTAACGGTTTTATTTATCAAATTTGGGTTATAACCTTAATGTGCAATGGCGTTATCAAATCTATTGCTCTGTTTTTATCTTTCGAACCCGACAAGACTTTCTCGGCCTTCGAGAAATCGACAAGATCGCCTTAAGGGTGATTGTGTGAATTGCTAACGTACGTTCACAAACAGACAAGATCCCCTTACGTATGATTATGTGAAGCTGCTAATGTCGGTTCGTAAACCGACAAGATCTCCTTACGTGTGAATTGCCGAGTCTTAAACACATGTGGGCCATTTTGCCATTTGATTTGAGAGGATTCTCGAACATGCAACGTTTAGCCGATGACACTTGGTGTCCACTTAACTTTGTCCTTTTGGAAGCAACAAGACACTCTCGCGCAAACTATTTTCATTTTTAAAAAAAGAGCTACTCTATTTGGATTTCGCAAGTTCATCCCTGTGTGGATTTGTCACATGGGGAGTATTAGCTTCCTCATGTAACTTATACTCCCTCCGTTCCACAATACTTGCAATTCTTTGACTCATATAAATTGTGTTTGACCTCTCGTCTTATTCAACTTTTTTAATAAATATTACCACTTTTGTTATGACTTATTACATCACTAAAGATATTGTAATGACGTTTTGTTTGTTTTATAATTTACATAAAAAAATTAAATAAGACGAACGGTCAAACACAGTTTATATGAGTCAAAGAATTCAAGTATTGTGGAACGGAGGAAGTAGTAGATAGCGCTAGGATCTCCCTACTATTGTAGCTAGAAATGGAGGGAAACAAGGAAGAGCTATTTTTGAAAGTCATGCTAACGACATTAAGGCTAGACTAACCTCTACATGTGGATAGCACTTATAACTAATTATGCCTTTGATATAGCTCATAAAAGCTTCCTAAATTGAAGTGAAGTAAAACCTAATGCGAATCTTGCCAAAACATGGTGCTTTCATAGGCATTTGAGGTCATTATTATTGTCTCTGAATATGCATGACAAAGATAGTCATAACCCAACACACCATGACTAAATACTAGCTTTTTATTACTAAAAACCCAAGCCATAGGCCATGTTTTTTTAGTAAACGGAAATTTTATGTTACCACCATTTGAGAGCGCTTTTCATCTATAGCACCAAACTAGCTAGAACTAAAAATGTTAAGTATAGTTCTTCCTACATGTCAATAAGTCAGGCGAACAAGAGACATTGATAAGTCAAGTTGTCTTAACAACACTTATTTTGTGCAATGACATTGTCAAAGTTGTGTCAAGTTTGCGGTTTTGCCATGTTTGGGCCAAACCTTGTTTGCGCAATGGCGTTATCAAATCTATTGCTCAGTTTTTGTGTTATGAAAGCCAACAAGATCCTATAAGCTAAAAGGCCAACGAGATCTCCCCTTACGTGTCTTGTGGTGGGTTGTTTACATGTGGGGCAATTTGCTTTGTAAATAAAGAGGATTCTCGAACGCGTATCGAATTGTCCATGACACCTTGCTTTCCCATTTTGGAAGTGGCAAGATCCTGCAACGTGTCTTGGTTACTTGATGGATCATTACATCAGACAAACTATATTCCTTTTATAAATGACTACCCAATATCATGGAGCAATAAGACCTCCTTTGCAGCTAGAAACAATGGGGAAACAACGGAAGAAGAAAATTTTTGGAAGGTCGTCTTGACAACAATGGGGCAAGACTAAGATAAATGCGCTTATTTGATTAGGGTTGTAAGTTTTTTTATAAAAAACTAATAGTTTTATAATATAGCTCACAAAAACTATCTAAATTAAAGTATATTTAAAGCCTGAGGCCGTTAAACCAAAACAAGAATGCATACACAGTCATTTGGCATCATTATTGCCTCTGGATATACATGACAAAGATAGTTACAATCAAATACATCATGACAGAATGGAATTAGCTTTATTGGGAAATTTCATCATACCACCATTCGAAGAGCGCTTTTCATCTATACAATTTTTTTTGAGATGTGATTTTTACTATACCACCAAGCTAGTTGACAATGCAAAGTATAGTTCTTCCTCCATGTGAATGAGTCAGGTGAACAAGTGACGATATATACAAATGAGAATATTCTGATGAAGTCCATTTTAATTTCCTAAATGAACAATACCGTGGTACTTGGACCAACAAAGGGCTGATGATATTTTGATTCGTAATCCACATATGCCAGTACTAATTTGTCGCGTGCAACTACCTAGCTAGCTATATACTATCATTTTGATGTATACTGCCATGCATCGATCATACGGCTGTTAACAAATATATAAAATCTCACCGGACATCTCAGATCCAAAGTTTCATTGGCTACTTTGAACTAGACTTTGTTACTCTGGGCTCTGGCTAGCTATGTTTTTATCAGGCAGAGAGAAAGAAAGAGAAGAGGACGAGAATGATGATACGTATTGTCGGTGAGAAAAGCACATTTTCAAAATAGAGTCGCCAACAATAATCTATAGTACCATGTAGTTGCGTTCGCTGCACTTAACGATTTCTACTAAGTTGGCTACTAGTTCAAATGGTCAATTTATTTCCAATTTCCAAATCTTTGACAGGGAGAGAAAGTAAGAAAGGACGAAGCGGTCCACACAGGAAGACGCGCCCGAATCAGATTTCAGAAAGAAATGTATTTAAAATTAGTGGTCAGTCTAGACAGAATCCACCAACCAGCTTATTCGTATGTGTTTAAAAAATTGAACAAATGATCAAGGGGATCAGAGTAGGAGTTAACTAAACCCACCACCATTAACATATGGTGTGTTTAGAAGCCAAAATTTTGGCTGAAAATTCTCAGTAGAAGCGTCACATCGCATTAATTTGAAGATGTTTCGTTTGTTAGTGGTAAATTTTATCCTATTATGGCGTAACTAGGCTCAAAAGAATCGTCTCGCAATGTACATCTAAACTGTGCAATTAGTTTTTTATTTACCTAAATTTTATAGTGGCCGGCGGCGTTTTCGGATGCATTGAATGTTTCGATGTGATAGGGATGTGATGGGAATGCAGGAAATTTTGGAGAAAATTTGGGCTTCTAAACACACCCATGGGTTTTTTTTTTTTTCCCCGCTGATTCTTGGTTGTCGGTTATTTTTCAGAATCGACCACGCTCGGCACTAGTAGCATTGGAGTTCTGCATCCTTTATTCCGATGGAGTGTTGGTTGCTCAATTGAAACCGTCAATGTATAGCATCACGCAGATCTTCATTGAAGTAGTTGCAAGTATCTTGCATCATCGTTGGAGTCTTGAAAGTACCGTTATTATTAATTACCTAATGGATTAGACAAGCTCCTCAAGATCAGAGTAAAGAATAATGATGATGATGCGTGCCATAAGTACGGTAAACGAAGGTCGAAGTCACATGGTCACATTGGTAGCAGGAGTACTGCTCTGTTGTAGTGTACGCTGTATTTTATTGTGAATTTGTGATGGATTTGTCTAATAACCCGGCGTGCATGAGCAGCAGCATCATTTTGACTGCAACATTTGCCGCTCGCGTTTGACGGGTAACAGTAAATTGGCGCATCTCGGCTGGCCCTTGGACCCCACGTCGCAGTGAGTCAGTGATGGCAGACAGAAGGAAATATTCTGAGGTTTCAGCGAATGTACGGCGGCGTGGGGCAGTAGTTTTTCATTTCAGCAGCAGCCGAGTGAGTCAGTCACACTGTTGAGTCAGTGACTTGGCATGCATTTTGATGCTCGCTCGGGATTCACCCAAACGGCACGATAGGAATCACACCACACACAGCAGTGGTAGGATCACTGTGAGTATGTGACAGTTTTACGCGAGCTCACCAACGCCCGCCCGCGTCGTGCCGTCGTCGTCTCGATCGTACTATGCCATGGCCTCTGTGCATCGAGATTCGCAGGGAAATAACTGTGGTCTCATGTGGCACGTGGATTTCGGCCTCCGCGCTAGGCGCCACCTCGGGATTCCCACGCGCTTTATTATTGAGTTCGATCGAGACCTCTCGTTTTAAAAGGATTAATTCACTACCACAGGTGTGTACTATTGTGATATTTTGAATCATAAAAGGGGGAAAATTGTTTACGAGGTCTACTCCTACATTGTGATATTTTTGTTGACGATAAAATCGGTAACACACCAAAAAATAAGAGCAAGATCGCTCTATTAGGGGGCAAGCCAAAATCGAGGGATCGGCAAAGCGCCTAGGGATGTCCACACGGACCGTGTGCCTCGGCGATGAGCGATCACGCAAGACACGTCGTCGGAGGAGCCTCGTCGGGGCGCGATGCACGCAAGACACACGCCGGCGAAGTCTCTTGAAACCCGAAACCCCACACGCCGGACCGGACCCGTGAGGGCGTCGGCAAAGAATATGGCTGCCCTAGCCGCCTGACCGCTCTAGGGGCGTTGTTGTCGTCGATCTTCCGTTCATGGCATCGGCGAAGAAGGGGAGAGGATGACCTACAAGCAAGACGGTAGTAGATTGATTTTGTCGATTGGATGTAGATGGGATCAAATCGGCCATAAACCCTCTTTATTATATAGAGGGGGTGGTCTTATCCCTTTAGGAAACCGTCCTTGGACGTTTCCAAGTACCAAAAACCGACCTAAAACACGATTGGAAACAAATCGGTTCGGATCTCGTACGGACACGGGCTGCGTCGGGGTGATCGGGACTTCCGGCCGGATGCGTCCGGCGAGAGAGGTTGCGGTACCGGGCAGCGCCCCTTCGCGACCGACCGGATTGCATCGGACGATGCACGGACGCGACGGGCTGCGTCGGTCCTGTCCCGGCCGGAGGCGCAACCCGACCGGATCTGCGTTGGCCGGATTTGGACGGACGGACGCCCGGTGAGTCGATCGTGTTCAGAAAGCCGTTTTCGATCCTCCTCGAGAATTTGGCTAAGTCGTAAATTTCGCGGTGACTTGGACCTCAAAAATATGGCTAAGTCGGAATTTTGTGGTGGTTTAGCCTATGCCATTTTTGGGTGTCAACACATGCCCATTGTTTTCAGGTGAGAGGTGGACGAACACGAAAACAAAACAAAAAAAACTAAACAACACGAATGCCCATCGTATCGGTTGTCCGGTGACTAAGGGCGATACCATGTATCGGCCATTTATTCTAAGGGCGATCCATGCATCGGCCATTGTTTGGAGAGCACTAGGCCTCTTGCCAAACACTAGGGAAATACTTTTTCAAATACCTCCCGTTAATCGCCTTATCTTGGCGTTTTCCATCACTTGTTGACTCAAGCACATAGGATTTCCCAAATATCACTTTGACCACCTTGAAAGGACCTTTCCAATTGGGTGACTACTTGCCAAATTGATTGCTCCTCGATCCTATCGGTAAAATAGTTTGCCAAACTAAGTCACCGATTTGGAGCGATTTGCTCTTGACTTTCTTGTTGTAGGCTCTTGCATCACGGGCTTTGTCTTTTTCAATTTCCTTTATAGCTTGTATTCAGCTCATAAGGAGTAACTTTAGTTGCACCGTGCCTCGATATGCGATGAGCCCACAAAGCTTCGACAAGACCTCATGCCACCTTCTTGGATGTTCCTCTATTTTTCTTCTTAATAAGCTCGATCAAAGTCTTGTTAGTTGATTCCGCTTGACCATTGGCTTGAGCATAATATGGAGATGAATTGAGCATCTTAATCTTATATGATTCGCAAAATCCTTTACCTCTTTCGCCATAAATGATGTTCCTTGGTGCAGTAGTTAATGTCCGAGGAATGCGAATCTATAAATGATGTGCTTTCGGTTATGAACTCAATTACCTCCTTGTGTGTCATGTTCTTCAATGGAACTGCTTCCGACCATTTAGTGAAGTAGTCGGTAGCAACCAAGGCGAACTTATGTCCTTTCGAAGATGAAGGATGAATTTGCCAATGAAATCCAAGCCCCAACCACGGAAAGGCCACGGTTTTGATTATAGGATGAAGCATAGCGGCCGGCACTAGCTGAATATTCCCAAACCGTGACACTCTTCACAACCTTTGTAGTAACGAAAGCAATCGGCCATCATAGTAGGCCAACGAGAAACCAGCCCGTCTCAATAACCACTTCATCTTTGGAGCCGATTGATCGTCCCACAAATGCCTTCATGAACTTCCCCTTTGCTACTCGTGCTTGATCGGCCCCTAGACACTTTAGCAACAAGTCTTGGCGGTCCTCCTATAAAGCTCACCATTATGCAATGTATACTTAAAAGCAAGCCGCCGAATATTCTTGTCAACTTTAGCACTAGGATCCCGCAAAAAAAGACAAGAGAGGAGTTCTCCAATCTCCTAAATCGGTGCTACCATTGTTCAAAACAGAAATAGACCGATTTAAAAGAATTTTACATTGCTTTCCTAAATTACTAATAACATCGGTTTGTCAATTAACTTTGGTTGAACCGAATCTTTACTAGAATCGAAACAAGCAAACTTTCATGCATCGGCAATTGTTGTAAATGAAAGTCTCTTACCTCAAAGCGGATGCACCTTGAGCAAGCAATTTTGCTCTTTGCACATATTTCATATGCAAATATCTAAAAGCACGATTAACACCATTAATCGGTCAAACTTGACAAAATAAGGCACGATTGCAAAAGCGCATATAATCGGCTCCAACATGATTGAATATTAGCTACGATTTAAACATGCATAAATTCAATCGGTTGAACTTGATAAACAAATAAAAACCATGATTAAATATACATGTGATCGGCTAAGTTTGTCAATCATATATATAGCTTCTTCTTGCCCCCGGGCCTTATGTTACCGAAGTAAAATTCTCTAGGGGGCTTCTTTAAATAGCACGATGGTTATAAATATTCATCGACTATATTGCATGCTCGAGGCGATAACAAAGTATCGGCCATGCAATTCACGCACGGGAATATGCATGACCGAAATAAAATATTTTCGGCTCTTGATCATTGATAAGCGTGATAATTCGACATCCCTCCATAATATAAAGACCCATACCAAGAATCAACATAAGAATATGAGGGATAACCATGCATACCATGAGGTGAATTCCACATAAGCTAATGTGAGAGAAAATGGATGACGCCATGACCAATGATTTTGATGATTTGGTGCAAACCTCCAACTTGGCAATTGTGTCTTGAATCTTTTTTCTTCTATCTTTTGTCTTCGTTGCACCGCTTGTTTGATCATCATCCTTTCGATCTTTAATGCTGCCTTTTGGGACCCATGCTAAGCCCCTTTCTCTTAGCTTCTACAAGACCGAGCTTACGCAATTCTTTTTCCCGCCACCTTGGTAAACCGATTGAGCACGTCGGTTTTGTCTTTATTGTGGGCGGTGACAATTCTTCCTTGTTCTTAGATACTATTATCTTCTTTTTGTTCAGATTTAGTACCCACAACATAAATGGTGAATCTTCAACTTGTTTACCATCAATAGCCGATTTTTTTCAACAATGTAAATGTTCAATGGTGACATTCAGATCTGAATTTTTCTTTTTTTCGTCCATCATACTTCACGCGGTAAACTTGCTTTACCACCTTCTCTTTGACACAGACTCCGGACCGATTTTGATCAAATCGGTCTTTGTAAGATGATGACTCATTCAAGCATTTAGGAGCCGCATACTCCACATGTTGCGGCTCGAAATATGATGGAACATTTGTCTTTCTTTGCCAACGTTGTTTTTTGAGGATTATGCTTTGGAGGCAACTTTAATGCTTGGGTTTTCTTTAATCGATTTGCTTCCCTATCTTTGTATATTTAGCTAGAAGCTCTTGAAGCTAAGCTTCGGTCTTCTATTGCCTTTTTCTTTCTCATGTTCCTTGCCTCCAATAGTTTTATGAGTATCCTCCTTTCCTTCATCTTGATGGACATGCTCCAAAGAAAGACCTCCGGCCGATTTCCCTTGCTCAATGGAATCAATGGCTTTTGGTGGAGATGGAGAGATTTTATTTGCCCCCGGTGTTCTCTAACATCGGAGAAATATTGCTATCCTTTAAAACATCTTCAATTTAAAATTTTGCGGATAATGGCTCTATCTTGATTTGAGGATTCTCCATCTCTTTCTTGAGCATTGGAGCCTTGAGCTTCAAGTGAATCGGCTAGTAGTGCAAGCCCGATTCAAAACTTATCCGCCATCGAGGCCGATTGAATCTAATCGGTCCACTTGTTGAGCCTCAAAAACCTCAATCGGTCATTATCAATATCCGATTGGATCTCATGATGAAATACATTGCAACTTTGAGTATTATGATCAAATGAATTACACAACTTGCAATATATAAGCTCTTCCAAGTTACGAATTGATGGCAAAGCATTGTGATCAATACGCCCAATAAATTTACTTTTCAACAATATGTTAAAGACATGATCACAACAGATAGAACCAAAGGTGTGCATTAAATTTGTAAGCCGATTTTCTTGTAGAATCGGCTTCAATACTGGCAGCGAAGAGATTAAATTTAACACAAATCCATTCGGCCGCACCTTTACAATCATTTTTCATGCCGAATTAAATGTAGAACAAACATCGGCATGAGCAATATTCTTCAATCTTAGTCCCGAATCATAAAACCCAAAGTAATTGCAAAACTTATATCTCATTGGGACCGGTATGAATTGAATTTAAAGTAAGTAAAGCAATCCACATATATGTATAATTCACATTAAGCATTGGGAAAAACTTTAACTTTGACAAAACATTGTCATCGGCCTTCCAATCGAAGACAACATGTAGGCGATGCAATTTCGTACCTTAGTGACGAAAGATGTAGCAACCAAGGTTACGCTCTCGATGGTCTCATCGTTAGCAATACCTTTAAAAAGAGTTTTGTGTGCTCTCTCCAACGCCACTAATTTCCTCCTCGAGGCTCTTCTTGTGTCTCGACTCCCACCATAGTAGTGGCGAAACTTTCGAAGCACTTTTGTGGAAAAATCTACAACAACAAGAATCGGCTTAGCCGACTCGGAAGTCGTCAATGCCGATTCATGCTCAATGACGACAACCTTAGCCAATTCGTTTTGCCTGCGGGGGGTCGGCTTGGCCACCTCAAGTAAGGTGGTTTGCTCTTTTTCTTATCGAAGCACGATTGGCTATGGCTCAATCGGCTACGAGATAAGTATTGCTGCTCATTGTGAGTTTTACTAGCACACTCTCTCCTTTGGTGAAGATTTTGACACATTAATGGTCGAGAAACCAATACTCCACCTTTATGTGTGTGCTGCTCCTTTTTCTTATGAATAGCTTGACCAATTCGAGCAATCGGTCTTGCTGATTTTTTTCATCCACTAGTTCTAAAAATTGATTCCAGCAATCCCTTTTGGATGATGACACTAGTGGTTGACATCTGTTTATGAATGACACTTTGGGGCCCGCCCTTGAACTGGAAGACTTGATAGTGATCTTGAGGCTTTCCGATTGTTATTAGATCTTTCTAGCACCACCTCACGATCCGAGATTTGTTTTTTCTCTTCTTAGGCTCTCTAGGCTCGCCGATTATAACATTTTTTCCAATAGTGGAATCGGCTTGCCTCGGTCGAATTAAAATGGCCGGATTATTTTTCTCGAATTTCGGCCATCAAAGGTGTCTTCTGCAAGGTAAAGAATGTGCATCCTCTCCTAAATTGGTCTTATCGGTTTCGGATGCGAAGAGACCAATTTGGATTGATTACCCGAGGCAATCGGCTTTAGCGGCCCGAAAAAGTCGGCTTAACCATTCAAAGGCGGGTAGTTGTTTCACGAGAAGGCAACAATCGGCTTGGCGGACTTTAAAGTCGGTTTAGCCGATTCTCGAGGAGCATGCAACTTTTCTTTCTTTCTTGTAATCTCAAGACATTTACTATAGAAATCTTCATTATGCTTTTGACCCGTTCTTATAAAATTTAACAATGCATCTTTTAGTTCAGCAAGGTCTGATTGAGAAATTTTTGACGAATTCTTTTTGTTATGCATTGGCATGTCACGTTGTGAACTTATAGCCGATGTATATGAATGCACTGGTTGCATGTTGCTAGAAGAATTAAAACTCAAAGAATTTTCAGCACACATCGGCTCTTTATCATAATATTCATAATCATGATGTGTATAATAAGGAGCATTGATAAAAGTATCAGCCGATGCAACATATCTAGTACTATGGTAACTAGCAACATCATCATGAGAATTAATATTACTTGCAAAATAATTATTAAAACTATCATATGAATTTGCAAGTTGTACCTTAGGATAATTGAACCAGTATTGCGATGAATTATCTCCGTACTCCATGTATATTCAGAGATATATATTGATTCACGTGCAGCAGCGAGAATTTAATCTTTTTCTCTCCCGTAGGTGCAAATATGAATAGCAATAGATATTAATTCAATCGTGCTCCTGGTGCCCTCCACGTGATAGCTTCAGCCAAGAGTACACACTAGTATCCAAACAATGGCAAGTCGTGAATTTTCTGGATTCGCTGAAGCCCAGCGTTGCTTCTCAATCCAACAACTCTGTGATTTGACGCGCACTGCTACAGCCAGAAAATCAGGACAAACGCAACCGGCAGTAGTGGCCTGATTATCGTCAGAGCAACAAGACCGAATTTGTAATCGGCTTTGAGGCCCGAATATACGGCGATCACGTAAAAGATAATAGATCAATTAAGAATAATAGCTAGGGCAGATAGATTCGGCTGTAAAATTAGAGCCGAAGCAAATCTTCCTCCCCAGCCGAGTCGTAAAAAAGTGTGTTGACGATAAAATCGGTAACACACCAAAAAATAAGAGCAAGATCGCTACGTAGGGGCAAGCGAAATCGGGGATCGGCAAGCGCCTAGGGATGTCCACACTGACCGTGTGCCTCCAACGATGAGCGCGATACGCAAGACACGCGTCGTCGGAGGAGCCTCGTGGGGAGCGCGCGATGCGCAAGACACGCCGGGCGAAGTCTCTTGAAACCCGAAACCCACACGCCGGGACGGACCCCGTGAGGGCGTCGCGGCCCGGCTATGGTCGCCCTAGCCGGCCCCGACCGCTCTAGGGCGTTGTTGTCGTCGATCTTCCGTTCATGGCATCGGCGGCGAAGAAGGGGGAGAGGATGACCTACAAGCAAGACGGTAGTAGATTGATTTTGTCGATTGGATGTAGATGGGATCAAATCGGCCATAAACCTCTTTATTATATAGAGGGGGTGGTCTTATCCCTTTAGAAAACCGTCCTTGGGCGTTTCCAAGTACCAAAAACCGACCTAAACACGATTGGAAACAAATCGGTTTGGATCTCGTGACGGACACGGGCTGCGTCGGGGGTGACCGGACGCCTGGTCAAGCTTTCCCCGACCGGGGCCCTCCGGCCGGTGCGTCAGAGAGGCAGAGGTCTGCGGCTGCGCCGTGGCGCGCGACCGACCGACGTGGACGGACGATGCATCGGACGCTGACGGGCGCGTCCGGCCGGGTGTCAAGCGGAGGCGCAACCCGACCGGACGCTGGCCGGCCGGACGGTGGACCTGACGCTACAAAGGAGTCCGCCGTTGAGTCCGGTCGTGTTCCGTAAAGCCGATCGATCCTCCTCGAGAATTTGGCTAAGCCTCGGAATTTTGCGGTGGTTTAGCCTATGCCATTTTTTTGGGTGTCAACAATTTTGAATGACAAAAAGAGGTGAAATTGTTTGCGGAAATGAAAGTGATATTTCAAAATGAAAGGGCAGAAAGAAGCAGAGCGCGGCGGCGTGGGGACAGAGAACAAGTTGGTTGAGGGTACAAGCTACAGTACACAAGGCGTTGGCGAGCAGCGGGTGACGGACGTGCCCATGGAAAAAGGTCAGCTAGCGACGGCTACTGCCACACCTACTGCTTCTAGTACTCTTCCCGTGGGCCCGACCCTGACACGCGTTGTCCCTTTCCTTCCGATTGTTCATCGCCTCGGGGTTCGTGCGCCCGCACACGGAAGGAGTTTTATTTTACTGCGAGCAGCTACTCCAATAGCAGTAGTAACATTTTTTCACCCATTTGCCACAGCCCCACAGGTGCCGTTACGTACCAACACAACAGGTTCGTTCCTGCTAGATTTCAAGGGTCTGTTGGTTAGCTTTTCAAAATGTGTTCTTCTGTCACGAATTGTCTTGATTAACCTTGTACATCGTCACCTTACAGCGTGCTAACAGTTGGATTATTAGGAACGAGGCCGGGGTGCGGAGACGGGATCAAACTGCTGACCCCTTCCGGCACTTGGATCAGGTCGCAGCATCCCAATCTTCTTCTACTAGTGGGCAGTGCCAGTGTGCAGTATCAAAAGGAGTCAGTTCTTGGTGGATAGGGCACGCTATTTGCACTCAGATGACCTGATCAACTGCCCTCCACAGGTTTCAGATTGACCCTGCACTCCATGGACTACCAAGTCTCGTTCAAGCTAGTCAATGTTCTCGAGAACATTGGTTGTTTTAACACGAACAGCAGCAGGTGGGTGCCCCAGGTTTCAGATTGACCCTGCCCAAATTCTGTAGTACGTAGCCGTAGCAATAAATAAAATGAAATGATGCCAACCTAGAGGACTGCAGGTTTCGCACTGCGAATGTAGCCACGTAGGACAGACAGGTCGCTAATGTCAACGCATACCCACTAATGTCAACGCTTCCCTGAACAAGCACTGTATATCTATACTCTATACCTACTTAATAAAAGAGAAAATTTCCGTCGTCTCCCTATCTTTGGTTCCACCTTCTCTGTCTCTCTTTCATTATTTGTGTCCGCGTCCGTACAAGTGTCCCACCGAATACGTCTTTCCCTGCCCCTAGCGTCCGAAAAAGTACGTAAATTTCGTCCAGCCTTCCGATTGCAGTCGGATGGAAAACAAATCGTATTGACGCTGCGTACAGCTTATACGTAGTCCGGATGTAAAAGGACTCGTACTCTACGTACAACTTATATATATTTTGGTCCGGCCGGGGGATCCTTCTGCTTCTTCGCGATCGATCGCTGTCCGCCCGTCGCTCACACAGCTCGAGCCGTCCCCGTGCCTCGCTCGCCGGCCCGCATGTTCTCGCTCCAGCCGCCGCGCTCGGCTGCGCCGCACGCCAGCGATCCATCTGCTCCTCCGCATGCGGCCCTCCATCTGCTGCTCCGTTTGCGCCCTCGCTCCTGAAGCCTCCGCGCCGCCCTCCCGATGGTGATGCACGACGCTTTGCAGCTCGCCAATTCGTACATGCTCACGCCATAGACAAAGCTCGCCACAGAGCTCGCGTAATACCCCGTCGTGCAGGTTGCTGCAGAGCTCGCGTACGACGTCGTGGTGTGCTAGGCAGGCTCGAAGCAGCAACAGCAGAAATCCATGCACATCTACTGAAGAGTTTGTGGCCATGAGAGGCAAGCGTGATGACCGGCTGCAAGGAAGAAGATGCCGAAGAGAAGCATGCAAAGATTCGGGTGTCGTTGGTGAGAAAAAATCGTGGCTCTTGATGCTGAACAAATTGTGGCTCTTGTCTAAGAAAATCGTGGCTCTTGATGCTGAACAAATCGTGGCTCCTGTCTAAAAGATATGCTATACTTTTTTATGAGTAAATATTTTGTTCCTTACAACAAAAGAAAAAATACATCAAGGTTATATACATATATTGATAATATTTGCTAATATTTTTAGACAACAATGTCATCATAAAAATAAAGTATAACTTTTAAATTTTGTATAGAGTATAAAAAATAGATCTATAATATTGTTGTCCTTTTTTTATTAACGAGCCCTTTCCTTTGTGAATGGTGTAGCAACTACGACAACATCAAAAAGTAGCACCTATACAAATTTAAGTTGTTGCAATCGTTGTAGTTGTGCAACAAGTTGAAGGAAACAACTCAAAATTTGATAGTTTTTTCTCCCGTTGCAACGCCTTGACGGGCATTTTTACTAGTTAATATTAACTGGAAAAGAAAGGACACGCGAGAGCGCTCGTTCACGGCCCTGGCCAGGACAGAGCCAGCGTGTCGCGCCGGACCTGCCACGCCAGCCTTCGCCACACAAGTCAACACCGGCCTGCTGCTCGCGCGGTCGCGGCCGTGTCGGACGGACGGACCCGACCTGGCGTCTGTCTGGCGACCTGTTCCACACCCTCCGGACCGGGGCGCGCGGCCGGCCGGCCGGCGTCGGCGTGTCCCTCTCGCGCCGCGGCTGCGTCCGGGCTTCGCGGAAGGAGGCAAGAAGCCGCTCGCGGGTGCCGCACACCGGCATCCGGTCGGAAGGAGGCAAGAAGCCGCTCGGTGCCCGTGACCGGGTGCGGCACCGGCATGCGGTCGGGGTCGGGGGGCTCGCGTGGCCGGCGTACGCAGCTCGCTGGGCGTGGGCGTGCGTGACATGCGCGAACGCTTCAACGCCGGGCGGGCGGGCGAGCACGGTGACGGAAGGACGGGCGGACGCGGTCGTGTCGTGCCGTGCATGCGATGCGACGTCGCGGAAGGAACCACCAGTGAAGTAGCGGTGGGAATCCCCTGATCTGATCCCTGCTGATCCGGCAGGCACGAATCAAGTTGCCCCAGTGCCGGGGCCGGACAAAGCCTTACCGGCTCCGTGGATTGGATTTGGACGGGACGAGAGAGGGATGGGCCGAGCGTCGCGTTTGTCGTCCGTCGCCCGGCTCTGCACCCTTTCGGCCCTCTCTCGCGGGGCCCATGGGCCGTGGGGTCCACAAACGTGTCACGACGACACGTCAGCGACGCCGAGGACCTGAGGACGTGGTGAAATTGCTTGGAAAAATGCTGCATGGAGCCAAGGACAAGTGCCTGCCTCTGCAAGTCTGCTGCATCCAGCCGCGGGGTGCACTCGTGACTGGTGGTGACTGCTGCAGTGCAATGCAAGGCAACGCCACGCAACGAAGAGGAGACGGAGACGGGGAGAGGAGTTGACAGGGAGGGATTACAATATGATGTTTGGTGCAGATGCAGGATCGGGTCGCCATAATCACAGCCGAAAGAGAGCCTGGAGTGACCCACACAACCACGGCTGTTGATGGCGATTGGGACGAAAGCATGCGTGTGGGACCTCCAGTTCAGCCACAATCGCAAAAGGAGTTGAGGAGGGACGGATCCGTGCGTGGATGGAGACCATGACTTCATGTTTGCAGCAGTGGAGTAGTAGTACTAGCTGATCATGCCATCGAGGTGCCTGTCCCACGAGAGACGAGGCGGGCGATGATGTGAATTGCCGTGCAGATCCTGTAAGGCCACGCACCAGCCAATTATTAGCTGGTCTATAGTATCAGTACCATGTCCTTTTGAGCTTTGTATATATGGAATAATATCTTTCCAGGACCTTTATCAAAATGATACCCTTTACTGGCCATTGTCAAATCATCGATCGCAAGATTAGTTGAAAAAACAAAGAATACGGCAACCTTTTAATCTTGCCGAAAGTTGTTGGACCTGCAGTCATATATGTAAACCGAATATACTAGTTCACTGCTCTTCTTTCAATATTCTTTTTGTGGTAAAGTTTTGGATGGTGATTAGGCTAGCTAACTGTCATTTTTACTTACTAAATGTACGCCAATGTGTATATCTACCCGCCTTTAACAAGAAGTATTGGATTATTACTTTTATGATGACCAGAGGCATGCATGCATGTATGCCAAATTAAAGGTGAACTGCTTTACTTGTTACACCAGCAGAAAAAGAGGTCTCTTTAGAGATTGCTTATTTTAACCACTTGTTACTAATCAACAGAAAGCGAGTTCTGGTTCACACTCGGGCACCGGTAATCACTGCACCAGAAGGTTCATACGAAATTCTTGTGGTACAAATCCATGGGGGAAAGACCTAGCGTCGTGGCCTATGGCTGTAACTAACCGAAGCTACCTAATTAATGTTAAGACTGGTACGTACAATCAGAAAACAATACTGTGCTAGTACTTACTTAGGTACCAATTTGACTAAACGTGGACAAATTGAGCCATGTTTACAGTATCATGCGTTTATTACTATTAGTATTTTTTGGGGGTCATCTTTGTTTTTCCCGGAAATGCGCTATTCACGAGAACACAGAAAGCAGAAGCATGACACCCTTCCTAACGTCATTTGGCAGATTGGGGGAAACCTTGTATTTGTAGATCGTATAAACACGACTACAAAACAGCGGCGGTTAGCGTATAATAACAAAGGAAATCATAGCCATCTACATCCACTAAGAGTAGATCATATCGTAATGTAGCCTCACCTCACAGAGCCACAGGGAGAAAATGACGGAAATCAAACTACCATGACACCCAAATCGCAAATCCGTACTTCTGTAGGGGCCCTCTCACCTAGCCATGTTGCTGTGCCACGGAAGTAACAAGTTTGGCATCATAAAACATTGATGATTCGAGCTCGATAGAGAGAGACGGCGATGATGATGGATAAATGGGGTGATAGAGATATGCCACTTGCTTTTCAAGTGGAGTCGATAAGATCTATCGATCGTCCTATTGGTCAGTGGCAAGGGAGACTAGCTGGCTTTGCTTTCGGCATATGCATATTATCTTTCGTTTTCGATGTCATGAACTCCATCCCAAACTCGATCATTAGTAGTTTCTCGTTTATGGAACTAGATTGGAATATGAAAGTCCCCACCAGAGTTGAAAATTGTACGTAGGCTGATACGCAACAGTTTTATTTCATATATAGTGGCCGCTGAAAACCTCCCATGCACCGTCTTGGTTCGAAAAAGGCTCGCTTTCTCACCGGCTCCGAATACAAAAGGAAAAGAAAAGGGAATATTGCTTCTCGTTCTTTCTTTCTTTCTTTCCATCGCCCTGCCTCTCGTTTTCGTCGCAGCTTCACATTTGACATTGGAGAAAACAACAAGACAGCAACGTCGATGTATGTAACTGTCTTCATCAACAATTCCAGTGGGATTGAAAAGTTCCCCGCCGACGTGGACGTACGAGGGGTGCTGATGATGAAAGGCCCCGCGGCTGTCATCATTCGTACGTCATGGCCTCGACAACACGCTCACAGGTCACAGCACAGACATGTGCAGCGTGGTGGACCTGGTGGTGGTCTTGCAAAGACGCGCGCGCGGAAGCAGTGCCCGTCGTAAAAGGCCGGCTTTTCCGTACGTCGCGCTCTCCGGAGCAGCAAGTCAACGACGACATCGGCGTCGTCATCCCCCGGACGGCCTAGCCATCAGGCTCAGGCATCAGCCTCGCCTTGCGTCGCCGTCGACGTACGACGGTAACCAGGCGCCTTTCCGGCTTCAATGCGGGGATAGATGCGATGGCGCCGGGTGCCCGCGACGCCACGCACGGATGTTCGGCGGGCTGCTAGCCACGGCAACAGCGAGGCCGACGATGACACCGCCGGGCTGTGCCGTGCGTAGTAACTGTGCGCCGAGAACCTGGCCAGTCTCGCGACGGTGACGTGCACGCCCGCGTGGCGTACGGGCGTACGGACAAAAGGTCTGCCAGGGTGTGGACGGGACGATGGGTACAGACGTACTGTACGTACCATATATCGGCAGGTTTCAGTGAATGGACGGGTGATTAAATTGGCAAACGCGTGCGGCAGGGGGTGCGATGCGCAGCAGTGCAGTGCACTACTACGAGCGTCGCCGCCGCCACCATGCTCGATCGATCACGTGGGAACCCGTATGTTCTCACGCCACTTTTCACGCGCGGAATCGCAAGGCGGCGGCGGCGCTTGAGTGAGCTAGCTTCACGCTGGATCCGTAGAAAGGAACTTTTAATGAACACGGGGCGTGCTTTACCGGGTGCTCAGTGACGTCCTGTGGTCACGCACACTCGCAACTTGGGTACCGTAGCTTTTGTTACTTCAGGCAGGTCAGGTGCACCGTGCACAACAAGCGCCCAAGTTACGAGACTCGGGGAGGCGTCATCTCGAGAGCACCCGGGGGAGATTTTACTGCGGATGCCAACGTTCAAAATGAGACGCCGCCGGATGGAACCAGACAGTTTCACATCAAAGCAGCCAAGAACAAACCCAAACCAGGCAGCAGCATCACCTGCTGATGGTCCCGGCAGAGAAGGCTTTCTTTGTGCCCTCGAATGGGGGCGGATACTATGTGTTTTGCTGAAGTTCCCATCGCATCGTCTCAATTTTCCATCACATCAAACTTTTAGACACGTAAATGGAATATGAAATGTAGATAAATAAAATAACTAATTGAACCGTTTGGATGCACTTTGCGAGACGAATCTTTTGAGATTAGTAAGGCCATAACAGGACATTATTTACCACAAACAAACGAAAAGCGTTACCGTGCTACTGTGAAGAAAACCACTCAATCATTTACCTGGCAAAATCTGGGCTGCGCCGCGACCATCATCCATCGGCATGTCAGATTTACCCTGCTGCTCCACTGCAAACTGAATGCCCAACCCAGCCATAGTACTATGATCGAGCTGGCGAGTGCTGACGGGGTACTCTAATACTAAATCCGTTCTAAATTGTAGTTTGTTTGACTTTTTCAACCGTAAATATAGATTGGATTCGATTTGAAATCGATAATTGGTTTTTTTTTAAGGGAAATATTAGATGTTGGTGACCTGTGTCCGGCGTGGTGGTGGGCCGTGGGATTCGTCGGTGAGGCCGTGGCCCATGTACGACGTTGCCGTGTAGGCTCAGCCTTCGGCCATAGGCTGAAAGGCCAGGCCTGGCCACCTTAGGATTAGAGAGCATCCAGCAGACGAGGTGAAGCCTAGGGGAAGAAGACTACACGAAATGAATTTGATTGCCCTGTGGGCCCGAGTATTTGGCAAGCCAGTTTCTAAAAAAAGGAATTTGACAAGGTAGGTAAAAAATTTCCACGAATTTGGCTTTGTTAGTTCTGGTTGCAAACCAAACAATAGCTAAAATCATGGCTTGTCAAGACTTTTGCATATCTTTTACCTTTGATTAGTGGTAAACGTGCTTGTGTGTTATAAAACAGAACGCATAACTTATTGTATAAAAAGAGAGCTATCTATCCTGTTAGGTAATTTGTTTTAGATCAATCTCATTTCAACCAAATCCTGAGTCCATAGTACTAATTATGTATGAAAATTGACTCGGCTTAAATAGATTTTGGACACCTTACAAAAAAGAGGAAAATCGAGATCTTCCACGCCAATAATGGCTTGCTGGCAACTATGGAGGTCTTCATTTGCCATGGTTTAGGAACCGAATTTGCTAGGAGTACATGCTTGTTTCTTTTACTAGGAAATATGTCCGCGCGTTGCGTTCTTACGGGGACGTTCATTTTTTGTCCAAGGCGATGAAGCTCAAAATTTATAAATCAATTGTATCATGCATTTTTATTTCATCTTGACAGGTGTCAGACTTTATAATATGTCCGGACACGCTCTACCAGTATTTGTATATACACGGGAGGACTGAAGATGTGTCTAGTAATATTCTCGTGCGTTCCAATTATTTTTTTATATTTGAATTTCAGATCATAACGCTAGCACCAAGGCCGTTTAATTTTGTCTCTGGTCGTCACATTTTTTTTGGTTTGGTTTGTGCGCTTTCAATTTCATCTCGTTATATATGATGCAAGTAGCCTTATTTGCTCCAATTGGAGATTAGAATAGTGGTTCATACTTAACCCAATCCGGCTCGGTTAACAATCCCAATAGAACACGAACACTATCACTAACTAAATTCTCTCCTTTTTTTTCTCTTTCTTCTAGCATATCTGACTTGTACTTTCCTTCATGATGATTCTGTTACACCCTCCAAAATAACTAATCCCGTATCCAAATTGGACTCACGGCCGCCGGAGGCGAACTTAGAACTCTCACGTCATGTACGCACCGCACGGATAATATAAACATGCCCGTTGCAACGGGACTTTTTATGCGGTCATCTAGGTAACTTAGGGTTCAAAAAATTTATTTAACAATTCGTCACATATTACAATATGTTTTGGAATTGAATTATATTTCATGGTTGTCTTCAAACAATACCCATACAAATTTTAACCAAATGAAGACTCTTGATTCTAATTTATCGTGTACTATTTTGTTTTTCCTTCGTCTAATGTAGTCACGTAAACCATTGCTGAAATTTTTGAAATATTCACAAATGGACTGAACTCTATAAATTGAACTAAAATGAATCAAGTAGTATTGCTACCCTCTGATATGAACAGAAACTTTCATCGATCCGGCCAGGTCTGGACTCCTTGGAGTTCGGGGTTGTCAAACTGCAGGGCACTATTGCGGTTACGGTTGCGGGCTTGCAGCCAACTGATTTGGACTCTGCAGTTCTAGGCTGCCAAACTCCATGGACAACGCAGCCATGTGCCGACTTGGAATGGTGCACGTGACCAAGTACGCACTCGGTTGGGTCTTGGGACTCGTTAACAAGCCGAGAGAGCTTGTGTTTGCTTTCTACACGTATACGGAAGAGGTGAAAGAAACCGTAGGTGAAAAAAAACGGCAAAAATTTTTCTCTCTTTATTAGTAGCATTGCACGGGATGTATGTGAAATTTAGTATCATGTACTCATGTCAAAAGCATGTCGATAGATTGATTTGCTATAGCCAAATTTATGCATGCGTTGCACGGGATGCATCTTGAAATGATCCTAGATAATTTATACCATAAAGAATAATGATCACATCATGCATTTCAATTAGTTATTTGGCGTAGATAAGTTTCTTATCAGTCAAAATCTTTATTTATGTCATATAAGAGAAAACAATGGTTTAGAGGTTCATAGTATTTATTCTATAAATAAAATTCAGTGGAAGAAAAAAAAAACCACATGAGCGTGTAACAAATGCTCAGAAAAAAAACTAACAATAAAGAAGTAGGAAGAACGACATACAAACATGTTAGGTAATTCAACAACATAAAAACTATTCAACCAATAAGATCCTTGGCATGCAACATAATCAATCGCAAGGAGATGAAGAGATTGGTATAAAACGTGCATGAACCGTGATTTTTTTCTTAAGCAATAATTGGAAGCGGCGAATCTATTTAGAAATTATGTACCAGCTGACTATGCAGATGGATCACGACGGGACGGTGCGAAGTTATGGGACGTGCAACATGAAGCACGCGAATAGACGTACTCTGAACATGAAACTCGTTGTTGCAGCAAATCGGGTCTCGACTCATCGATGGCTGTGCTCCCACGGACGTGCAGCAAGTGGAGATGACAACTTCGCAGCCACCAGCCGGCCAACGAAGGCAGCTCAAGCGGTGGGTGGTGCGGATGTTCTTGGGTGGCCAGCTTACGGCGACACGGACGGCTGGCGCGCCGAGCTTTTCCGCGCTAGAGCTACCCTACCGGCATCCTGGGACGGTGCGAGGCAGCAGAAGGGCGGAGACCCTATGCAGCGAGCTCCACAGTATGTTGATTGATCTTTGTATGCATCTAATCTACAAACATGCAAAGCGAGCTCCACAATATCTTAATTGATCTTTGTATGCATCTAATCTACAACCTTGCAAAAGAGATGGATGCAATCTCTTAAATAAACATGTGAAGTGTCTCATTATAAGTGTGTATGGTCACATGAGGACGGAGCTACCAGAGTTGTTGACGACGGTGTGCATGTGGACTTATCAAACCTCAAACGTGACCTTCTTAAGCTCGTCCTGGATCTCCAAAAGTCACGCAACGTACCTACATACAGTATGTAAAGGAAAGTCTAGAGTCTATTTTTTTAGTTCTCTTGTTTTTATTATCCGATTCGGACTTGGAGAAGGAAGGTGAAAGAAAACGATGGTGAAAAAAAAGTGACAGAAATTTTCGTGCTTTATTAATAGGTATAGATATAGATTTAGCACCCTGTTATGAAAAAATTGTTATTTTTACTATGGCCTCGTTTAGTTAGGCAAATTTTTCTAGAAAATGTTAGAGAGTTAAAATTTGAACACTGTAGCACGTTTGAAAGGTCCGTGTGGTTTTTGGTAATTGAGTGTCAACATTAGGTGAACTAATATGTGTGATTGAGATTATACACAGGAAATTAGTTCACACATGATGATGCAATGAAGGAGCTTATTGCACATGAGACATGACATGGAGTCATGTGACCGAAAGTGGTGAAGATCAAGACAAGGCTTGGCTTGACGGACCGGTTGCAAGTGTGAAGGGCAAGTCGAGGGACTTGGCCGATGGACCGACGCAACGGTGAAGAGCAAGTGAGGTCAAGATCGATGGATCAAGAAGGTCATGTGATGATATGAAATGGATCATATCATTGTTGATCGTGTTGGTGCATGTGTTGCATCGACACTTGGAGATGAAGCGGAATGGAAATGCGCAAGGCAAAGGTATAACCTATAGGGCATTTCGTTTCTCACGGTCATTGGAGCTTAGAGAAGTTTATGACCGGGTTTAGGATAGATGGTCCGTACTATTAAGAGGGGCAAACTTGTTTGCATATCGGTCATCTAGTGCCACTTGAGCGATCTAACTTTTTGCGGCGTGTTAGGATCGAAAGTGGCGTGCTAAGAGCTAACCCGCCTTTGAAATGATTGTGAAAATGCTAAACACACTTGCACATGGTGATGTACACTTGGTGGTGTTGGCACATTTGCAAAGGCGGCGGTGATTGCAGGGGTTGAGTTGGGTTTGGGAACCGCTCATCCTCCCGCCGAAGCTTATGAGGCGGATTCGCGCTTTCGAGAAAATGAGATGCATATTTTCTATTCTGCGGGATGCATCGTGGTGGAGAAAACATGCTATTCCTCGTGCTCAAGTTTGGTATACTTGATGGGTAGCATGTCGAAGAGAAGGTGTCGGTGTTTCGGTGAAGTTTTATTTGGAAAGCGGTGACCGGACGCGACCGGCCGGAAAAACGCAGCCGACCGGACCTTCCGGTGGGTGCGTCTGGCGAGAGCCCCGCAGGCGGATTTCACCGGGACGCAGGGGACGGACTCTCGGATCGGAAGCTTCCTCGCTTTCGACCGGAAGCGTCGACCGGACGCATGGAGGTGGGTGCGGTACCGTGGGCCCGGCGTGTCGGTTGTGACCAGGACTCGTGGATCGGACTCACGACCGGACTTCGGCCGGGTGAGTCCGACGGTCGTCCGGTCAATCGCTGTAAGCACCCCAACGGCTCTATTTTGGCTTGTGGCTATAAATAGATGGGGTGGCCGGCTTTGGCTGGTTGTCGAGCACATTCTAGCCTTGGTGGCTTGTATTGTGGTGCTTGGCGAGCCCTTCCACTCACATATGCTTGATATCGTTCATCCGATTGAGTGGGGGAGATCGAGTTCTAGTGCGTTGCTGAGAGATCGCATGCGTTGGCACTAGGTGATCGTGTTGCAAGCGGTGTGCTTGTTTCTCTTGGAGGTTGCCACCTCCTAGACGGCTTGGTGGTAAGAGACTTCGTGAAGCACGCAAGGAAGCTTGTGCGGTGCTCAAGAAGAGATTGTGAGAGGTTCGTGCTCACCTCGGGGGGATCGTGAAGAGCAACTCTAGTGGAGCGTGTCATTGAGCTACCACAATTGTGTGTGGGTTCACACGGTACCCTCTCGAGGGATTGGCTAGAGAACTCACACCGTGTGAGTGTCTCGTCGAGCTCCAATTTGTGGGATTTGGCACCGGCCATTAAGCTTGAGAATCATCACGGGGTGATTCGCCAAAACCGTGGAACCACTAAAGTGTTGGTCGACACAACGAGGAGTAGGGGAAGTTGGCAAGCTTCCCGAGACCCGGTAAAAATCACCGGTGTCATCTTGTGTCCACACTTCTCGCGGTGGTTTGCATTCTCTTCACCACAAGCTTTGTTCTTACATTCTTATATACTTGTGCTTGAGTAGAGTAGTTGTAACTATCTAGCTTGTGTAGCTTGTTTAGTTACTTTGCTTAGCTTGTGTAGCTAGGGAATTTGAGCCTTTGGGTTAGGGGCGTGTGTTGCCTTGTCCATTGTGCACCTAGTGAGCTTAGGGGCTTTGTGCTTTGCGCTTACTAGAATTGTGTAGGAGCTCTCTTGTGCTTGAAGTACTAGTGCTTAGGGTTTGTGTGACCTTGCATTAGAATTGATTAGGAGCTCAAGCTAGGCTTGTCACCTCACCTTTCTTGTGTAGGATCTTTTGTGAGGTGATTTAGAGTCTTAGTTAGAGGGGTGAAGTCTCGGCTAGACCGATAAGTTTACTTCGCATTTGTTTCGGTTAGCCGGTGCGATTAGTTTTTAAAGGGACTATTCACCCCCCTCTAGTCCCCATCTCGACCCTTCAACGTTGTCATGATCCAGGAAATAGGGCCCGGAATGATGCCCCGAGATAGGCCCAAGGAGCGCATTTGCGCCGCCTCGGCTTTCAAGCGCGCGCCCCGCCTCCGTCCCCCCTCCCTTCCGCGGATTCTTCAAGCAACTAATTCGAGAAAAAAGAGGAAAAATATCTAGGATTATCTTTAGGTGTTTTGGTGTGCAAGGGGATATCTCATCTATAAGGGAGACCCTTATTAGGAAATAAATAAATAGGACATGCTTGTAAAAGGTATTTCAATCTATAAGGAAACCTTTAGAGAGATTGCTTGAGATACAAGTCCCACTAGTCGGGCTATATAAGTAAGGGGTCTTTAATCTTTCAGGGGCAACAAGCAATAAAGAAATTTTATCCCAATCTCTCTTCCTCTCCCCTCCTAGCGCTCCCTGCCTTTGCGCCTCGGGCGCTTGGCCGCCAAGGCCAGCGCCGCCAAGCCGCCGCCGCCGGGCTGGGGCTGCCGCCCGCCGCACAAGAAGCCGCCACCACCACCATCGCCGCCGTGCCCATCTCCTTTCCCCAATCCCCAATTCACGTGTCGCCCGCCCAATCTAGCCGGTTCCCGACACACGCGTTTCGCTTGTTTGTGAAAAACATTGTCCAATCATTGACTAACTAAGCTCAAAAGATTCGCCTCGTGATGTATAACCGTAACTGTGTAATTAGTTATTTTTTACCTACATTTTCGCCTCCGAACATATGTCTTTTGGTGTATTTAATGTGATGTGATGGAGAGAGAATCAAAACTTGAAAGTTGGAGGGAAAAACTTGTCCAACTAAACGAGGCCAATACTATTGTTGGTGTATATGTGTTGTAAGAGTATCTCTAACAGTTTTGCAAAATATACTTGGCAAAAGTTGTGATTTGCCAAGTCACAAAAATATATGCAAAGTGAAAAAATTGTGGTTCTCCAATAATTTTGCAAATTTAGTTTGACAAAAAGAAAAAAGACAATATGCAACATGCAAGTAGGGAGATGATTTTATTTTTGTGGATAATACGCAAACATGCAAGCAAGGAGAGAGGATTTGCCAAGTCCCTCCCAGCTTTGGCATATTTGCCAAGTTGAGGATGGTTTATGCTAAGTTACCCAAAATGCCAATCCAAATTACAAAACATTTGGAGACCACTTTTTCATGTTTGTGGTAAATTTGAAGAATGCAAACCATGTTTACAAAACTTTTGGAGTTACTTGGCTAAAAGTATACTTGCTTTTTATCATGAAATAGAATGCATTTAACTGATTTTTTAGAGAAAATAAGGAGCATCAGAAAATAGCAGTTTTTCCTCTCACTAATTAGGATGGATGTAGTAGTTAAGTTACTTTTTTACTAGCTTGTTATTTTGGATGAAGAAACCTCGACATTTTTTTGCAAAGGAAAGAGAATGGGTGTCAATTTGAACTCTAAATCCCTTCTGTTTTAGGTTTTTTTTTGAAGGGGCTTCTCTGTTTTAGGTAAAACGAGGCTAGCGTTGGATTTTGTTTGATTTCTTCTGCTGTATATGGGCCGGCAGGCAACGCGCAGGAGCTCTGGCTCCAGCTCGCATCGCCGGCCTGGCCCATCTCTCTGAC
Source organism: Hyparrhenia diplandra (assembly GCA_015847255.1). NCBI lineage: Eukaryota > Viridiplantae > Streptophyta > Magnoliopsida > Poales > Poaceae > Hyparrhenia > Hyparrhenia diplandra. Next base: position 255,976 of record JADLZK010007462.1, read on the forward strand.
GGATTCTCGCTTTGCGGAGACCCGAAGGCATCCTCCCGAGACCCGATTCCCCGTCGCACGCACAGACGAGAGACGGCACAACCCTTGCTGCCGTCCTGGTCGCCACACGGCCACACCAACCCCAACACCTCTTCCTCCTCCGCTCTCTCCCCCATCCACCACAGGCGAGGGAGGGCGACTCCTTCCTCGCGGCCGCCGACCCCGACCCCGACCCCGACCCCGACCCCGATCGCTTCGCTTCTGCGCGCCCGCGCCGCGCGCAGTGGCTACTGGCACGGCCGCCCTCCGTGTGTGGGGGCGCATCTGGTGCTAGCTCGCCGGGCTAGGGTTTGGCTTGCCCTCGTCTACCTCCCCGTCTCGTCTGACGCGCGCAGGCTCCGTCCACGCGGTCGTCGTCTCTCCCTCCGGTTTTGACTGCGCGCCGTGTCCCCGGCTTGCTTCGTCCTGCTGCTACGGGAGGACCACTGCTGCCGTCGCGTCCACCGACGAATTCTCGTACAGGTTCGCCTCTCATCAGACTCCGGCCTCTTCGGTCCTCACCTTCCCCAGATCTGGCCGCTCTATAGCAACACCGGATTCGTCCGCGTGTTCCCCTTGATCCCGCGAGGTTATTGAATTACTTGGACGTGGTTTAGTTTTCACGCGTAGTACGAATCCATATGTTTGTTGTGGGGACCATTTTTTATGTTCAGATTTATACTGTCGTTCTAGTGGATGCATCTGGACAGAGAAAATTGGACTATTCAGAGTTCTGAGATACAGTCGGATTTTAGCTGCAGCTAATGTGGTTCACTTCTCGACTGACACTCTACCAGTCATGTAGATCGGGGATAAAATTAGACCTCCAATTTTGAGGATGTGGGTGTCACGAGTGGGTATAGATTAGACCATCAGTGCTATGGGTAGCAGAGGATTGAACTCTGTATGGATGCTAAGGGAGGAATGTTTTGTTTGGACTTTGGATCGAATGAGAAGGGTTGGCCAGAGGGCCTGAGCCTGTAACTGGGCCACCATTTAGTTTTCACATGATAATTCCAAATCCAACTCATGGAATGTGCTGAATGGCTATATTTCAGACATGACACCCTCTAAAGCCATGCTGCATCATGGTGAATTCAACCAATCTGCCCTACCCCCACAAATTTGTTTGTTTCGTCATTTACGAGACTCTTCTATGTGCTCTTCACTAGTGTGGGCACCAATAAAATAGAATAGCACGTGCCCAATATGCTTGAGTATTGCCCCAGCTTTTTTTTAATCTCTTCTTTCTAGTGTTTTGTGCATTAATTTTTCCTTGAGAGTTCAAGTATTCAACCCTATTCAGCCCAAATGAAAACTTGTATTCTTTGTGCTTGTGAACTTGTGTTAGCCTGCCTATGCAACTGATTGTTGCTGTAATGAAAAAATCATGCACCATTTAATAGATTGAAGGAACATTATGCTATCAAGCACAGTTTGTAGTTTACTAGTTTTTCGTTTTCGTTTGCTGTTTTTTTTTTTTATTCATTGCTGGTCTTGTGCTAAATCAAACATATAACCATTTTAGCCTAACTCAAAACAAAGGCAGTATACTTATTATGGCAATATATTTAGCACATATATTTTGATCTCTTGGGCCTTGACAATATTATGTTTGATAACCATTTCGTCTTGACTTACCTGATTGGGTTTTTCTGGTGAAAATATTCATAATGCATAGAATTTTGAATGATATTGCTGGAATGGTTCAGTATGTGCATAAAATGTGTTTGTTTCTTTATCGGTCCATATGGAAGCAGACTAACATTTCTTTTTCCCTTGTGGCCTCGCAGAGCAACTATCTTGGAGTTGGATCTATACCTGAAGATTCATTTGAAATCTGGAAGCTTCTTTGAGGAAGACCGCAGAGCTTCTAAATGTGAAACTTGCTTCTTTTGTTTTCTACTCCTGAATGCTGATGAACTCAGTCTCTCACATTACTTAGCTCAAGGGCGTACTGGTACAAACACTGAGGATGGAGCAACGGACTGGTGTAAATGGTCCTGAGCACATAATTGATATTCCAAGGGAAATTGGTCCTTCTGCTTCGGTTTCTCATAGTGTTGGTAGAGACAACCATGAAGAATTGAGTCCTGTGGACAGGCCTTCAGCAAGAGCTCTAGTACCTGCCTTGCAGGCACCATCAGCAATAGGTGCCACACCTAATGCTGGACAGGCTTCAGGCACTAGGAGAAATGACAACTATGTTCGTCGGCACAGAAGCCCTTTGAATTCTGGACTGTGGATTTCAATTGAAGTTATCGTCAACGTGAGCCAGATTGTAGCTGCCATTGTTGTTCTTTGTCTGTCAAGAAAGGAGCACCCACAAGCTCCATTGCTTGAGTGGGTCATAGGTTACACTGTTGGTTGTTTCGCAACGTTACCCCATCTCTATTGGCGCTATATACACCGTAATATTGTAAATGGTGAGCATGAGCCAGCACATGCACGTCAAGGGTCCGCTCATAACAATTCAAATGAAGCCACTCATGCTGCAAGTGCATCAGAACGCCGTAGGAATGCTGCACGAAATGCTGTGCTTGCTAATCCTAGGTACTTCTGCCTTCTTTTTTCTTCAGGAAATGTATCACTATTTACAATGAACATGATTGTCACTTGTTTTTGTTCATCTATGCATGCTGCAAAATGACTATGCATTAAATATGAATGCACCGTGCCATCTGCAGGATTAATGCGCTGTTTGACCACTTCAAGATGGCCCTGGATTGTTTCTTTGCCGTCTGGTTTGTTGTTGGAAACGTGTGGATATTCGGTTGGGCTCTTCTGCTGCTGATGCACCAAACTTGTACAGGTAAATGTGAACTGTTCTTCCATGGATGAGATGTCACCTCATTTATCCTGTTGCTGACTTTTACTTCCCACCAGGTTGTGCATTGTGTTCCTGACTTTTAGTTGCATTGGGTATGCCATGCCGTTCATCCTCTGTGCAATGATATGCTGTTGTCTACCTTGCATTATATCTGTTATGGGTTTTAGAGAAGATACAAACAATACAAGGGGTGCTACCTCAGAATCTATCAATGCTTTGCCTACATATAAATTCAAAACAAAGAAACGCCGCCATGGTTCAGGAAGTGATGCTGAAGGCCAAGAAGGAGGGATAGTGGCTGCAGGGACTGACAAGGAAAGATCGCTTTCTGCTGAAGGCGCCGTACGTCTTTGTTTCTGTACTGGAGTGGTCTTTATTTTTACGAGTTTTTTTTTTTAAATCATCATCACTTATTCTTATTACTCTTTGGTATTGCAGGTTTGCTGCATCTGTCTTGCAAAGTACGCGCACAATGATGAGCTCCGTGAACTTCCATGTGCACACTGTTTCCACAAGGATTGTGTTGATAAATGGCTCAAGATAAATGCACTTTGCCCTCTGTGCAAATCAGAGATAGCAGGCTCGTCTGGTACTTCTGATGCACGCCAATCAGACCAGAATGCCATTCCTGTGCAGGAGATCGAAATGCATTAGATCGGTCTGCTCTCTCAGCTTATATCACATAAAAATACAGCTGATTGTGGCTCCTGGTCTTCATGTATAAAGTCGGAGATTGATATATGGATTGTAGTAACGCTTAGTTTTTTTTTAATATCATTGCTATCTTGGAGAAGCTACAGCTATTTTCGCTGTCATCCAACTATGGCAAGCCAATACTACCCAGGTTTTCTAAAACAGCTCGAATTGCACCTTATGTTGTGTTCCTGATGGCATTGCATGACTTTTGAGTTTCTACTTTCTACTAGTGCGAAACAGGCAGGTGAGATTCTTTAATCATGTGATCGCAAGTGAAGTATATTTTCATGTGTGGAACTCCTAGGTGAAGCATTTTCATGCTAGAAACTGAAGTTATGGAATTAAGTGCATGACTAAAAATCTGATAAGAGCCTGTTCTGCACTTCTGCTTTGATATGAGGCTAAGAGCTTTAAGAATAATAAGGGATGACACCTGTTTGGATATGCCCATTTTCTATTGATAGGCTCTGTATGGAGCTATAATTGTACATTATTGGAGCTGATTTGTCTGTTTTACCTGTGCAAAATTATGAGTAAACATTAAAATTTGTTAGCCTCAGTCCTTGCCGGTAATGTTACGACACCTTGGTTGAACTATCTTCTTTTGGTGCCTGATATCAAACTACACACACGCGCTGGTATAGTGCTGTAGCCTGTATTAGTGGGTAAAGATGGCATATATGCTTGAATCGGCGCTTGAATGGGCTAAAAAGCGCCACTTAGGCAATTATTAGTAGAATATTATAGTTTGTTTTGTGGCTATATTTTGGACCACTGCTGCTTGGCTTTCACTGCTAATGTCTTGCTATGAAAATAGGCAAATAAGAGGCAAAACTTGTTTGACGTTGAGCAATGTCGCACGCCTGGGGCCAAATAATGCAATTCAAGTCTATTTTCTCGATAGGCTCTTCATTATTCGCTGACTTCATTATTTTCTTGATAGGCTCTATGTCGTAAAATCTTAGTACGTACTTTCCTCCGTCCCATTGAGTTTGTCACCCCGGATTCCGTGCCATCTTTGTTCGATGATTTGTCGTATTCATATTTTTTACATAAATATAATTTTTTTATGACTTATTGTATCAATAAAGATATTTAAATATTTTTTTTTATTTTATTATTTACATAAATATTTTGAATAAGATGGATGGTTAATCATGAAGTTACTCCATGGGACGGAGGGAGTAGGAGGAGTTAGAAATGGACCGTCTGCAGACATCGTCAAAACAGAAGGAAAAAAAAAAAATTGATCCAAGTTAAACAGGACTGGAAATTCTTGTACATAAATTTGGAAAGAAAAAAATCATGTATACGTACATAAAAACATCCCCTACGCTTACTTGTCCACAAATTACAATAATCGTCTGCAGGCAGTACAAATTGCATTAATTTACATCGTACGCATTTTTTATAAAAAAATACAAGTATTCTGCTAGATTTGGAAAATGGCGCGGCACATTCACGGTGATAATGGCAGCTTGTTTCTTTCCTCGGTGTCTTGTGGAATCTTGAGCGACGGCTTCCCGCTCTGGTGTGGACGAGCGTCTCTCCCCCATCCGCTGCTCGAACGGGGTCCTGAACTCGTTGGACCCCCTCTGCTCCGGCGGCGACGCCGAAATCAAGTCCATGGGTGAGTGATCGCTGAGAGGCGACGCACGGGGACCGCCGAAGTCGCGCGTGGCTGTGGCCTCGTCCTGCTCTGCCCTCTCCCTCTCCCTCCCTTGGCTGCTGCCGCCGTTGGTCGACGGCGAGTCGCTCCAGCCCTGCCGCTGCTTGCTGAAGTGGGGCGCTGTCATGTCCTTGCGGTCGTAGTGCTGCAGCCACGCGCGGAACCGCTTGAGCGACCCAGGCTCCGCCGCCGCCCGGACCTCGTGGCGCTCCCGGTAGATGAACATGGCGAGGTAGACGAGGAGCACGAGCGACGCCGCGGCAGCGGTGATGATGAACAGGCCGCTGAAGTTCCAGAGGGTGAGGCTGGCGTTGCCCGCGTCGACGCCGTCGCCGTCGCATGACCCGGGCACGCCGAACCATTTCCTCTCGATCAGGTCGATGCCGCCGTCGCCTTCAGTCAGCCCCACGATGGCGCGCGACACCTCCGTCGCCATGGGGGAGCCTCTCGGGAACGCGAACCCGAGGCCCGTGCCCTTGTAGACGGGGCCGGACATGGTGTAGCCGTTGCAGGACTGCGGCTGCGACAGGAAGACCTTGAGGTACGGGACCTCGTCGAACACCGCGGCGACACCGCCGCCGGACGACCCCCTGGACAGCGCGTCCGCGTACTCGGCCGCCGTGCTGTATTTCCTCATCTTGCTCGGGTCGAAGTTCATCTTGAGGAGCTCGTTGTAGACGAAGGAGCCCTCCTGGTACCCGACGTAGTAACCGTTGTCGAGGAGATCGTTCACGTCCGTCACTGCCGGCCGGAGCTTCTGGACCGTCAGGATCGATGTCAGGTTGGCCGTGTAGCTCGACGTCAGGATCAGGACGGCGAACAACCATATGACCATCAGGAACTTGGACAGGTTGCTCACCACACTCTCCCCTGCACACCATAACCACCACGAGAGACTGATCAGCTTAATTTCTAGCTTGGTGGCGGAAGAACGGGCAGATCGAGCCGGCTTAGCTTACTGTGCGCGAAGACGAGGGTGGAGAAGGCGTAGTGGAAGATGATGCCGAACTGCTGCAGCGGCGTGCCTCGGAACTCGGGGTTGATCCGGTGCTCGATCGCCCAGATGACGAAGCCGGTGAAGATGAAGGCGGCGAGGCTGGTGAGCCAGAGCTCTGTCGTGAGCGGCTTGAGGAAGAAGAACATGCCCGTGTTCTGCTGCGCCTTCACCGGCACCACCATCGACCACCCAGACTCGGTGAACGGCATGGTGAAGTCCGCCTCCGCCATCCTGCCCACGGTGATGGACACGTCGCCGACGACCGCATCGGCTTTCTCCTCGGAAATCAGGTGTATCATCTGGTCGTAAGAAGACGTCCCGTTGCCGATGCCGTAGTACGGCGCGTACTGGTAGTACACCGGGTACGGCAACGCCTTGATGGCCGCCTCGAACACGTCGATGCAGTAGCCGGACACCATCGTCCTGCCGCTCGCCGTGTCGTTGTACACCTGCACGAACTGCTCGAACCCGTGCTTCACCGGCACGGCGATAACCAGCGACCGTTCCACCGGCGAGAAAGCCCACCCGTCCGGAATTCGCACGTCAGATTGATCCATGCCGGGGAAACTGACTTTCTTCAAACCTTCACCGCTGCCGGCGGCGAAATCCGGCGAGACCCCAGCCTTTGCGGTCCAGAACCCCACCGTCTTGAGCCCGTCTGCGGCGAAGTTGATGATCTCGTACGCCGGAGGCGTCTGCGAGTGCCCGTCCGACAGCCTGAACTTCCCGGCCAGCCCGTCGAACGTTGTCTCACGTACAGCCTTGAGCAAGTTCTCGCCGGTGGCAGACACGCCGAGCTGGTCCAGCTCAGTCAGCCCTCCTTCGGGTGGCATGAAATCCGAGCCAGATATTCCGGCCGCCTCTACTGCCGCGGCGACCGCGAACGCCGTGTCGTACGCCTGGAACGCCGACGTGGTCGGCTCCTGGGTGTCTGGAGAGCCGTTGTTCTCCAGCTGAAACCTCGCCTTGAACCGTGTGGCGAAATCGCTGGTCCGGTTCGTGGGTGGCACGTAGTGGCGAACGCTGAGCATGCCGTGCATTGCATCGGTGTCGTCGGGGCCTAGCGCGTCGCCGTAGCCGGTGTCGCCCACGGCGGACGTGGCGATCCAGACGTAGCCCTCCGACATCATGCCGGCGTCCTTGGCCCTGTGAAACAGCCGCAGCGCCAGTGGAAACGACATGTGCACGACGAAGACGCGCGCCGTCATCGCCGAGGCGCGGTACAGCACCGCGTCGAGGCGGTCGTCGGACGCGTCGGCCGGCACCGCGGCGCGGTGGGCGACGGTGGCGCTGACGCCCCGGAGCGCGTCGGAGAGCGCCGGGACGATGCCGGCGCCGAAGGTCGAGTCCTCGTGCAGCAGGACCGCCGCTCGCCAGTGGAAGTTCTCCAGGACGGCGGCAATGGGCGCGGCCTGGAGGGAGTCGTCCGGCGCGGTGGCCACGGAGAAGCGCGCGGTCCGCGTCGTGGGGACCGCGGAGAAGGAGAGGACGGGGACGTGGGCGCGGTCGCCGATGCGCGCCACGAACTCGGCCTCGGCGTCCGTCGTCGACCCGTCGATGATGGCCTGCGCCTTGGCGTTCTTGATCAGGTCCACCGCGGCAGAAGCGGCGGCGACGGCGTCGCCGGACGAGTCCCGGAAATGCAGCTCCACTCTGGTGGTGGAGTTGGCGTGCGCGGCGTAGTAGTCCTCCACCGCCATGCTAATGCTGGTCCGCCACCTCTTCCCGGTGACAGAGGCCAGGTCGAGTATGACGCCGACATTGACGGCCTCCGCAGCGGCCCGGTGGCCGAGCAGAGTAGCCAGAAGGCAGAGTAGCAGGAAGGAAGCGGTGGTGGCGGCGAAACGCGTCTGCATTTTCGAGACGATCGGTTGCTGGTTGCTGCTGCTGCTTGTTCTTGTTCCCTCGAGACTGGAACTGGACCTTGTTTTATAGTGTGATTGCGTGTCCGATGTCCGTGGCATGGCGTGGCAATGCATCGCGTCGGCGCGTACTTGTTTTTTTTTATTCGAATTCGAATGCTCCTTGTTGAACGACGATTTGGCAGTGGGCATTGGCTAAATTTTACTTTTACAGTGCCCTAGTTCTATCAGACGAATGCGAAATTATGCAGATGAGGTAGCAATTGCAAACACTGTCTGAGCCCCCGAAACGTTGCTGTATTTTATTAAAAAAAGAAGTAGTAAGTCCCAAGTGCCCAACATAGCTTACCTGGCGGCTGATGTCAAAGAGTCCTCAGTAGTCAGTGCTCTAGAAACAACACGTGGCTGAAAGATAGGGATATGCAGGCCAACATCACGTTGTAACGCATACTGCAATTTGTATCTCTATGGAATGCCATTCATGTCCATCAGTGCACATCTCACACAAGAAAATCACAGGTGTCATCTCCTAGAAGAGTAGGACTCTTTCTCGGTCTAGATATAGTCAGATTCACATCGATCTATATGTGTTGAGGTGAAAACATATATGAATTAAAGTGAATCCATCAACATCCAAGCAATGCTCATATGTAATTTTATCCATATCAGTACACGTGAATTGGAGTAGATTTGAATGCATTCAAACAAGACCTCTCAGTCTATGGAGCAGATTCGTTGAAACATGGGACGCTTGAACCACCACAAAACACTACAATTTGGAAACCGTCATCAATGTACAAGTTCTGTTCTTGGTCGACCTTCGTTAACTTAAATGAGTATGGTAAATCCATAGCTGATCTTTGGGATGGTTCAACTTTAAAATGTACCTTTAGAAGGACCTTGACCAAGGATCTTTACCAATCCTGGTTAGAGGTAGTAGAGCTGGTGTCAACCATTAACTTCTCCGAGGAAGAAGATGAAATGGTGTGGCACTATACTTCTAAGGGAACCTATACTTCTCAGTTTTTGTACAAAATTATCAATTATAGGGGCATACATCAAACTCATATTCCTGCTGTGTGGCATCTTAAGATTCCTCCCATAGTTCAATGCTTTCTGTGGCTTCTTATGCATAATAGAGTCGTGACAAGAGATAGCCTAGCTAAGAGGAGGAAGGTCAAAGATGACACCTGTTTGTTTTGTAATGAAAAAGAAACATGTAACCATCTTTTCTTCGAATGTGTAGTTGCTAGGAGATGTTGGTATGTGGTTTCTGATATTGCTGGGACTACTGTTGGCACTGATATTGTTAACATTGGTACCTTTTGGCTTAGCAACAAGACGAATATTTTAGTTAATATGATTAGTTCTACTGTTATTTGGCCTTTATGGAAACTCAGGAATGAGTTGTGTTTTCAGAATTCAGGGTGGAAGAGCATAGAAGTGTTGTATTATATGATAATAGGAATGCTGCAAAATTGGCTAGTTTTGTTTTGTGTCCAGCCGAGAAGCTCTTACTCAAATCCTATCTGGCGAAGCTGAAAGTGGTGGCAAGAATAGTCCTGTGGCTACCAGGAAGCACCGGCTGAAGTTCCTGCGCAGTGGTGACAAGAAGGCAAAGCCGCTGATGAAGATCTCTGCACCTGGATGGTGGAACGATCTAAATGACCCTCTGAATGAGCTGTAATAGGCCTAGTTATTCCTTTCATCGCTGTACTTTCGTTTCTGTTGAATGGTTGGTACTTTGAGAACGTCTTGTAGTTCAGACTCCTCTGCCAGGGCGCGGATGAAGTCACTTGGGTAGTTTGATGCTTATGCATTCTGAGCTGTAAACTCTGAAACCTTATGGTTTTTAATAAAAAAGAAGGATAAGCTCTACTAATCATTCAAAAGTGTCGCGTGTTGTGAGTGTCTGCGTTGTATTGTGTAATTCTCAAAAAAAAAAAAAAAAAAAAAAAAAAAAAGTGCCTTAGACTGCAACATAATAACTAACAAACAACTCTAATATGCCTAAGGAACTCTTTGATGAAAAGAAAAGATGAAAAACCAAAAAAGCTCTGCCCTTCCATCTCTTGGATAAATAGAGAGGGAGGACAGAGTCCTTTTGGTGTCCCTTCCAGTTAAGAATTGGGGCTTCACAATTACTAGCCAATATTTCTCTCATGTTTTTCTCGTTCATGGTTCGATATTCTGGTGTCCTAGTTTGAGCCTCTACATAGACCTAATAGTGTACATCCCTTTCTTCTCCAATTTCCGAACAAACTTTATCTTGGAAATCCTTTACCATCATCTGAATTAGGGCGTCTGCAGTGGTGTTGGCGATTTCGCCAGCTGACCTGGCTGTACAAACAATTAAAAACAAAAAAGCTAAACGCACTTCTGACTAAACCGGAGTCTGGTCCACAAGTGCAGAGACTATGCAAGCTTTGGAAGATGTGCGAGATAGGCGACGTAAACAGTCGCTAGCTACTCGATTTTTTATGCTTCTTTTGCTCCACGTCGGACGAGTTGTGACGTCAGCTGGCGATTTCGCTGGTCCATTGGAGGCGCCCTTAGTGAAATTAGGATTTGAATCCATTTCTGCTCTCTTCCCCAGAGGTTCATCGGAATTCTAACACCCAATCTGAACAGTGCAACCAGGGGTTGCTACAGACCGAGAAAAGTATTCTAGATGCTACCTTCTGGGGTATATCTGGTTTAACTCCACATCCCCACCCCCTATTTGAATCGAATTGTGAGCCTCCCTTGCGGTTACATTTCGAGAGGCATTTGTTTTTCAGGTGCTTGGCACTCAGGCCTGTTCATCGACGGTTTCTCTAAACCGCAACAAAAAAACAGGCAGTTCAAAAACATTCTTGAAATACTGTTCATCCATCAAAAAAAATTTTTACTGTTTATTTGTTTAATCTAACAGTACCCGGTTTTACCTGCTGTTTCTTCAAACCGTAGATGAACAAGCCTGTTGGCACTGAGCAGCTGGCAGCACATATCATTCTCATCTCCAAATCTATGTTAGCAGTAAAACTTCGATAAAAATCCTTGTGTTGATGTTCCCATACCTCCAAATCCTTGGGCCAACATATATGATTATATTCTCAAAATTTGACAATGTGATATTTGAAGCCTGACAAAGAAATTCAACTAAGACTTTGGATTCATAATGGACTGGTCATCTCACAACCTGTCATAATAAGTTAATAACTGTGTCATCAACATACTACAAGTGAGTGAAACTCCCTGGGGACAAATGAGGTAAAGGACCCTTCGATGAATCCCTCCTGGTTTGCTTTAGTTGACATGTGGTTCAGTGCATCAGCAGCCATGTTGAACATCAATGGTGGCAAGGGATCACCTTGTTCTAAATAGAAGGAGAACTCAACTAAAGGATGGATGTGGCATGTTGGATAAAATGGTGATGGATTTCTTCATCAAGTTTTGATGGAGAAGTATGAATAAGATAGAAGCTTGAATCTTTTCCTTGATGATGCGTTGAACTTCTGTATCACTATGTGGTGAAGTTTCTTCATCATATTCACTTATTAAAGTGAGGGTTGTTGAATGAGAAAATAAAAAATGGTCACCATCAAATTTCACAAATTGCATAAAAAGGCCAGTTTCTTATTTACCATCGCAAAATTTTACAATCCCTTAGTGTCATTGATGTCTCAATGAAACATGGGGTCCACCATGACAACTAATCTTTCAAGTCAAATTGTCTGAAACTTTCCACCCAAAAATATAATCTAGTAGTATTAGACAGTTTGACACTATATCAATAGTGCTAATTCTTTTTTAAAACTCCCAGAGAAAAAAAAGTAAAACAAGCAAACCATGTAACAACGAATTGGAGGAAACAATCAATTATTGCAGACCACCTCAGCTTACTTGGGTGCAACACTGTCACTACAATAAAGAAGAGCTAGGTTGACTAGAGATGACTGTCTAAACATCCATCACAAAACGGTAAAGGCAGTGCAAAAAAAGTAGCCGCATCTCAACTAACAAGCAAATAATTTCACTATATTGCCTGATCTGTTACACTATATAAACTTTACCCTGCGCAACTAACTCTGATTTTTGCACTTGCAACCTACTACTATCCCGTACCTTAAATGTTAATCATTTGAGCTCGAGTTGTGTTCGCTACCTAACAAAAGACTTGAGCAGCACCTCCAGTTGCTAGCGCTTCAGCAGTCTCTCAGTTGGTTTGTTTCAAAGCTAAGTGATTTGGCAGGTAGCTCATGCAAAATGGTGAGCATGATTCTTTGTTCAGGTACTTACATCAGCTTCATCCAGTGACGAAGACAAATAGCTCAAGATGAAATCATCTAGATCTCCTTCTAGAACTGAGTCAGGGTCAGAGACTTCATAGTTCGTCCGGAGATCTTTGACCATACGGTATGGCTGACAAAATGCAACAAGAACAATTACTTGCTAATATATGTTGACATTATACAGGGATGCTCATAGAAATAGCAGTAAGTTATGATGTTTGTACTTAATTAAGAGATCCATCTCTATTCCATACTATAGCTCATTAGAAAGATTATGACAGAAATAATAATTTGCATAGAAAAATCTACATTCTCTTTTTCAAAACTTCACTAGTTAGAAAGATCATGTCAGAAAATTTAGACCAAATTATGTGATTAATGTATCCATAAAGGACCAGAAAGTAATCATTAGTTTGCAGCTTCTTAATTTTTAAGAATCCTGTGAAGACTGATGAGTATGGAAATAAAACAGAAATAGAAACATTAACTCTAAAAACTAGAAGCTTAAAGGGAACACTGAAAACACAGATAATGCTACTGAGAGGTCACGGCTTTATCATACTAAGAGTCGACAGTTTAATTTGGTATTCTAAATGGAAAGCTTACATGGAGAACATAAGATCTTATTTGGTTGCCCCAGCTGATTTCGTTGAGTGACTGTGTGTGCTCTGCATTCATCTGTGCTTGGCGGGCAATCTCAAGCTGATCAAGACGAGATTGGAGCACTGCCATTGCTGATGACTTGTTCATGTGTTGTGATCTGTATTTCTCAATCAGGAGTACAGCACTTTAACATTTATGTTTATAAACATTCAACGATAGACAGCATAACGAGTAAAGAATGAACTTTGAAATCCAAAGGAGGAAAAATTAAATATACCTTTCATTTTGACATGTTGCACTTATACCAGTTGGAATGTGCACAATTCGAATGGCACTCTCTGTAGTGTTGGCATGCTGACCACCAGGGCCACCAGAACGGAAACGTTCTATCCTAAGATCAGAATCTTTGATCTGGTATCGGCTAGTGGCATCCCCAAGAATAGGTATTACAGCAACAGCTGCAAAGGAAGTGTGCCGCCGCTTTCCACTGTCAAATGGAGAAATTCGCACTAATCTATGAACTCCTACTTCAGCTTTAGCATATCCAAATGCATATTCACCATCAATTTTGATCGTGGCCCTCTGGAAAAAGCAGCTGTTTAAGATCAGTTTCATTTTTTTTGGAATCTAAATACTACTCAAATGACAAAAACAACTGCTTCAGATGGACAAAATTTATAGCAAAAAAAGTATGTTCAGCAACACATACTAGTGAGAAAAAACAACCTTGATTCCAGCTACTTCACCAGGCATCTCTTCTACCACAGTGACTGTATATCCTCGTCGCTGGGCCCATGACCTATACATGTTCATGACCATTGCAGCCCAGTCCATGCTCTCAGTGCCACCAGCCCCTGCCTGAACCTGAAACCGTCGCCATAAGGAATCACCCATTGAAAACCTCATTAGGAAAGCAAAAGATGAGCATTAGCACTTCAACTACAATTCTACAAATGCTCTAGATGGATCGGTTAGATGAAAATTCTTACAAACATAATGAAATTATTAAGAGAGGCGCAAGATAAACCTCAATGAAGCAAGAACAAGAGTCATTGTCTCCAGAAAGTAGCGCATTAAGTTCTTTCTCCTTTGCACTTCTTCTCATATCAGCTAAAGCCCTCATGCTTTCCTGCACAAAACAGTTAAAATAGCAGTTGAAACAGATATATGGTTTGTACAATGAATGGAAAAATAGGTCTCTGCTGTGAGCACTGTGCTCACCATCTCAAGCTCATTATCGTTTTCTTCACGTGCAAGCCGTAGCATCTCAATGTGTTCAATCAATTCCTGCTCAAATTGGTTCACTGACTTAATCTTGCCCATCAGCTCACCCTGCTCACGGCTAACCCTCCCAGCAAAAACTGGATCTTCCCAGAGGTCTGGCCTCTCCAACACCACAGCCAATTGCTTTGTTCTCTCAAGAATCCATCCCCACTGAACAAATCAAAACAATACCCAATTCAGACAGGATAAAGTGCCCATTTGGCGAGCATAGCGCACACTGCACAAAAGATGTTCGCTCAAATGCCTGAATGAATCAAGAACCTAAAATGCACACATCCTTGCGCAACGATAGAAGGCAATCCGGAAATTTGGCCTACGGAAAATCATTTGAATCTTAGACCTTGAGGCGCTTCTTGATGAGCTTGACTGACAGCGCAACGGCGGCAGCATGGCTGCGCCAGTCGCTCTCGGCTTCGGGAAGAATCGTCCACCCCTTGTCGGCGATCGAATCCACCGTCAGGCCGTCCGCTGTCATCGGAGCCTCCGCCACAGCCTCCGTGGACGGAGAGGAGAACCACCGCAGCGGAACGCGGAGGAGAGTGGAGCCGGCGGCGTGGGTGAGGCAATCAGTGGGCCCCAGGAGGGACGCCAAGGCAGCACCATGGGTGAGGAGGCAGTGAGTAGCTCCTGGCCTCTTGCGCTGGAGGTGGGAGACGAGGCGCGCCGCCGCTGATCTGGTTAAGAGGCGGGAGGCCATTTTCGTGGGCTTCGAACGTGCTCGCCGCTGCTATGTACCTCGCCTCGCGCACAGGCACAGCTCGTCTAGACAGGACAGCTCCTCGCCATCGCAGCCTTGCACGTGGTCGCCGGCACGGCGACACCCGCCGCTCGGGATGCGGCCGCCGTAGCCCGCTCGGAACAGTCGGTGGTGGCTGGGGGCGAGTCGAAGTGGCCGTCCGGGAATCAGGGAGGGTGCTTAGCCGCCTCAGGGCCGTTGATTCGACCCACAAAATTAAGGTTAATTAACATTAATGGATTAGAGGGGTCGACCTTAAACAAAATCTAAATTAAATGGATGGGTTATGACAAATTCTTGTCTGTCACGAAAGAATACAATTTAAATAGGTAATGATCCTTAATGTTAACATTTTCGAAAAAAATCATAAAAATGTATTCAATAATTAGTTTTATAATACTTACTCGGGATGGTATTAGAAGTCATTTAGGACAGCGACACGGGTCTCCAAAAACACAACTTTGACCTCTTATTATTATAAAAATATTTATGGAGATGTGATATATGTATACTTTTATCAAAGTATTTTTAAGACAAATTTACTCATATAATTTTTACATTTACAAACTCAATAACTTAAAAGTTATTGATGATTTATATTCCCGATGTTTGACCCAAACCTTGTCCAAAACGACTTCTAATACCATCCCGGAGAGTATTTTCTATCATAAATAATATCTTATATCTTATATAAATTTAGTCGAATGGGCGTGTCGGGAAGTGAAGGGTGGTTGTCTTAGCTGTTGTGGTGAGAAAGGGAAGCGTAGAGTATATCACATGAGAACGAGGTAGACTAAAACAATAAGGGGACTAAGACTGACTTTGCTCGGTAAAATCACAACGTAACTTTGTCTCCAGCTACCCTCCTTACGTGATACTGTATCAGTTCAGTGTCTAATCACAGCCTAAAGACTCACTAGATTCGTATTACAATTTGCCAACAAACTGTGCAATAACTTCTTTTATTTTGTCTATATTTAATCCTTTATGGGTAACATTCGATAGTTTTATAATTTTGAAGTTTGGATATCTTTGGCTAAATGGCTAGTGCGCGTTGTTCTAAATTGTAGGTCGTTTTGACTTTTTCTAGATGTATTTGTTTTGTTATGCATCTAGACATAATATAAAACTAGGTGCATAACAAAAGGTGTATCTAGAAAAAATCAAAGTGAACTGTAATTTAAAACGGATAGAGTATTTTAAAAGAATGTTATGAAGTGGCTAGTCATATAGTATAAGATAAGATAGGTGATGGTAGAATTTAGAATATCTGTCGGTGATGCTGTTAGCCGCAACGGCATTGGAAGTGGGGATCCTTGCACTAGAAGGCGGAACCCTCCTTCAACCCCGGTGTGTCCTACTTGTCAGAGACAGAAGCCAACCCGCGGCCGGCCGTAGTCTCTGTCGGCCGCCGCCGCACTACCGACTTCCACCTCCACAAGCCGCTGGCGGAGGACCCTCGCGATCTCTGTAGCGCCACCGCATCGCCCACCCGCGCGATGGAGGCGCCGCGCCGCGCCAAGGAGGCCGGCAACGACGTCTACCGCAAGTCCTCGGTCGAGGCGGCCGTGGAGCACAACACCCCTGTCCTCGGCGCGCTCCGTGACCCCAGTGACATCACCTTCCTCACCAACCGCGCCGCCGCCTACTTCCGCATTGGCAAGGTCGCGTACCCCCTCTCCATTCCCTCTGTGATTCTATCCCATACCCTCGCTGCGACCCCCCAACCGCCGCTAACGCTTTGGGACTTTTTTTCAGTACGAGGAGTGCGTGGGGGACTGTGACGAGGCCGTGAAGCGTGGCAGGGAGCTCGGCTCCGATAGTGAGCTGATCGCGAAGGCGCTGTCTTGGAAGGCATCGGCGCTGCTCGAGCTCGCGTGCTGCGCCGCGGATTACACGCCGGCGATAAGGGCCCTCAAGCTGTCGCTAGCCGAAAGTTACAGCGAGGAGACGCTCGAGAAGCTCAACGAGGCGGAGAGAGAGAGAAAGGAGGTTGAGGAACAGGAGCGATTGGATCAGGAGGCCGCCAACCAATACCGCGAGAAAGGTTTGGATCTTGCTCGATTACAGCACTATTGAAATGTGAATTTGGGCAATGTTTCTTTGAGGAAGTTGGGACGAGTAGATACTTCTCCTAGTAATCTGTGTTTTTTAAGCATCATCATGTATCCGATTCCTAAGTACTAGTTATATGCCATACAATGATACAATTGCTTCTTACTGTGAAATGCTGCAGGCAATGAATTTTTTTTTTGAATTTTTGGGCAATGAATTTTTCAGGCAGAAGAAATACGATGAAGCAGCAATACACTACACGCGAGCTATGAAAATGAACCCAAAGGATCCAAGAGTAAGCATATTCATTGTTTCCCTATTTTCCTTCTCGATCCTTAGTAAAGTAGTACTATCTTCAGTCAAATATAGATGACGTTTCTGGCAAGAAAACAAGAAGAAAATAAGCTAACTCCCCATGTCTGAATGTCAAGTAAATCTGACCGGAGGTGGTACCCCTTTTGAAATTTGTAAAATTTTTGGTAAACTAAAATTTTGCATTGGTAAAAACGTCATCTATGATCGGTCATATTTGGCATGCATTGTTCGTTGTAAAGACATTCTCTGGAACTGACCCATTTTTTATTTGGCAGTCCTGGTTATAGCAGTTCATTTAATTTATGATTTATCTTACAGGCATTTAGCAACAGAGCTCTATGCCACATCCATCTGGGAACTTTTCCTCAAGGTCTTGAGGATGCAGAGAAATGTATTGAGCTAGATCCAAATTTTCTAAAGGGCTATGTGCGTAAAGCTAAAAGTCCAGTTCCTGATGGAAAGTTATGAAAATGCTTTGGCAACTTACCTAGAGGGCTTGAAGTGTGACCCAAATAATCTGGAGGTTCTTGATGGCTTAAGAAGGTAGCTTTCCAGTTCTCAACTAGTCTTCTTGAGTCATGGCGTGATTTAAATTGACATTGTGTTTGATTGAATTAGATGTGCAGCATGCGTTAAGGGGTCAAATGCAGGTGATGTTGAGCTTGAGGATTTGAAATATGTTGACATTGAGGAACTGAAATATTTCTCGGTAAGTCTAGTAATAAAACGAAAACTAAAAAGAAAATTCAGGATTATCATTTTTCAGAGGGTAATCACGCCGTCGCTGCCACAGTCCACAGTACCATTTATTCTTTGGCATGTTAGTTGATGTTTTGCATGCACAAAGAATATTTCTTTTATTTCCAAAGGAACAAATTCTATATGAAGTAGAGCAAGAGAACTAGCCTGATGGAAAGCAAGCCGAATGGCCATCGAAACTTTGAAAGTCAATCGACCCTATCCAGCATGCCATGCCATCATGCACAATCGCCCATTCAGCCTGACTGAAGGTCTCAGTTCTATATCTCCTTTGTTTATCTTCTCCAGTCCTACCATGCATTTCCCTTTTCTCTTCCTTCACTCTTGCAGCTACCTGAACAAGTGACCTCAGTCTCACTGCCTGTGCTGGCTTTATGCAGGTTCGGTATTAATAAGATATTGCCATTAACATACAGTGTTCTCCATTTCCCCTCTTTTGTCCATACTGATACTGTGCACATGCTTGTTCAGACTGCCGGCTGCAGTGGCTGTCTTAATTCCATGTTGTGTTGCAATTTAATTTAGTAAAACATTAAATCCTTGACAGCATATTCAGAAATCCACAATTTAGATTAATATTTAATTCTAAGCAATATTTTTCCTTTTTAATATTAAAGATTATGACTTTTTGAAGTCCAATCCATGCATGCAAGGTCATCCTCTGACACATCATGTAGATCATCTCAGCGGCCCAGCCTTTGACAACCTTCCCATGACAACAGATTTAGTTTTTCTTTAAAAAATAAGTCTTTCTCGAAAGGAAATTGATGAGGATCCTCCTGGAGAAATATGTGTTACTCCTGAGCAGTTAGTACATTTTTCACTTGAAATGTTTCAGTTTAGTGTGCTTGATTGGGTATTTTTGGCAGGGTGATGGTCCAAACACTGGACACCAGCAGAGGAGCAATGGGGTGCCTGCCAGCGGAGTGGTGACTTCTCAGTGTCAATGCAAGTAAGATACTGCACTTTTCCCTTTTTTAAAAAAAATGTCAGGAGCTCTGCCTGTCAATTAAGAGTAAGACGCTGCTCATTACTGCTTCTTCAGATAATTGTGAGAAACTTCTCCCTGCTCTGTCTATTCAATTTTAGCCTTCACTCATTTTGCGCTCTGTGTCCATAGCACCAAGGACATCGACGAGTCATCCGCTGAGAAGCTGTACGACGCAATGAGATACGTCACGGCCAACATGATGCTAATCCAGGTCCCTGTGCTAGGAACAACAAAGGAATTCTGGCGATTATCTGACAAAGCGACTAGGATCAGCAGAAAACTTGCATTAATACTGAGGAGCCACCACTCAGTTGGCAAGTATCTCGCTGCTCCTCTGCAGGTGTCCAACATCTGGATTGGGAGCAATGGGAGTGTCAAGCTAAGGGGGTCAGTTTCACTGGTAAAGGCTTCAGCATTGAGCGTGTGAGAGATGACTACAAATGCCTGTCCAGGATCCTGACAGCTTTAATTACTATCTCGGGTGGGGATTGCACCAAACTGCCTCCGGACTACGCAGAATTCCTTCGGCTCTTGGAATCGGACACCCTTACAATGAAAGATGAATATTTGATTGTAAACAATGCTGCACTGCTGCCCATAAAAAACCGGTAAGGTCTTTACTTATTTTACCGTTTTTAGCTACAGGCTCATTTTATTACTTGTGTTGACACTTCACAGCACTGAGGTCTTCCTGATGCTACACGATAGAATTATGGATTATCTTGGGTCAAACAAGAAGAAGAAGAAGAAGAAGATACTCTATAGCCTCCCTATAAGGAAGACTGGTTGGATACTGCCAAGGCAAATACAAAAATCAACCGGTGGATTGTCAATGGTCAAAACGAGTTCAGAATGACTCCACATGATTTACTGCGGCTCAACAGAAATATAAGAAGCCACTTGCATCATTACAATGACGGCGATGACATTGAGGAAGTTCTATATTGTGAATGGCCCAAGCTGCTCATGGTCATGCAGAAGATGTTGTATTTGGAAGGTGAGCTCGAAGGCACTGACATTCAGAACAAGTTCGGCTAGTCGTCCTACACTCCTGCAAACATATGTGTATATATATTCCGTGTTTCCTGCGGTTGTTAATATACTGTTCTTCGATCAAGCTTCAGCGCGAAAGTTTATGCTGAATTGCTGATGTAGTGATATGTTACCTGGTAGATGTAATATATAGCTAGGCTTGTTGCTTTCTTCGCTTCTCATCTTGAAGGTAAAGATGGATCAGCCTATAATAGTATGCTGTAAAATGTTGCCTTAAAATTCTAAACTACGCTGTAAATTTGGGTTTGCATTCATCCTTTTGACAATGCCTGGGTTGCATCAGAAAGCGACTTTGCAAGGAAGGGAGTCGCCCTCGCGTACTATATACTTAATCCGTTTCAAATTATAGTTCGTTTGACTTTTTCAACTCTAACTTTGACCACTCGTCTTATTCAAAATTTTGTGTAAAATATCACTTCTTTTGTTGTGGTTTTGCTTTATCAACAAATGGTCTTTAAGAATGACTTACATTTGACTATTTTTGTGCATTTTTTTGAATAAGGCAGTGGTCAAACTTGGAGTCAAAAAAGTCAAACGAACTATAATTTTAAACGGAGGGAGTAGATGTTTGACAACAACCGGAATAAACAACGTTGTCAGGAGACTCTGAACTGGTCGACAGAAAAGTCCGTTTCAAGTGCCCCATCAAACAAGCTGTTCTCAGTCCTCTTACGTTAAAACAGCATGTTCTCTTCATTCAAATCTTCTTGTTGCAGTGCATGGCTTGATTACCATTTGTCACTATCCAAAGTCCAATTAGAAATAAATTGCTCCATGAACCGCTACGCGTTTTCAGAAGGATAATAGTCACTTCACCAGTCAGGATCAGGATATAAGATGACGAAAGGAGTGACCTGTAGTAAATCCAGACGTCAGTGACAAAGGGGCTAAAACTTATGGCGTCGTTGATGTAGAAAATTAAGCAGCATCCAGTGTGTTGATTTTCCAACTAGAGCGGTAGAGCCTCGTCAAAAACAATGATTTCCATGTAGTAGAAAATTATGCCAGGGAAACTACTATACAAAATCGATGGCCACTACCAATTCGATCAGTACAATTCACCGGTCTTACCCAGGGAATAAAATGACGAAAGAGTGAAAAATACCGATCGAGTTGAGGCCCCTGTGACGAGTCTGCTTTGAAAAGATTAATTCAACGCAACAAGGAAATTCTATGGAAATTGCTGGACTAAGCATCGTCTTTGCATCTGATAGAGTACATGAAAGTGACTAAATTTCATAATCCATGCTATCACCAAAGTTTAGGAGGAATGTTCTGAATTTGCCTTGAAGTTTCAAGATCTCATTACATGCATTCCCCTTGAAAACAGAAGGTATCACATGGAATGTTCTGACTTCGCATTTAAGTTTTTATTTTCCTTTCTTTCGCAAGTTATTTTCTCTAATGTAGGTGTGGCTAGAGCTTTGACGTTGTAATAATGTCACAATTATTTTGCCAGTAACGTCAACATCTCTGACGTGGAAGCTGAGCCTACACACTTCTTCTACCAAAAAGGATAAAAAAAATAGAGTGATATTGGAGTGACAAATAATCCCACTCTATTGAACCGGAAAACCAGGGTGACAAAATCTTGACTTTCTTTGTTTCAAGTTGACATTTGACAAGCACCCATGAAATTTCAGCTCTGCTTCCACCTTTGACAAATGTATATAAAACAATAAAACTATGCAAAGCGTCATGCCGTCATGTTGCTTGATATCATTCCAGATACATTACAATAAAATGCATCTCTTGTTTACGTTATTATCAGACAATTTTTCATTGGAAAGCTAGGGAAAATCTCTGTCGTTAGATACTCTGTCTTTAATAATTAGCTTTTCAACTACTCTACTAGTCTTCTTTTTTTTTAAAAAAAAAAAGAAAGACAGCTTAAATATCTAATGATCTGTTATGATACTCTAGTTCTTATATCGAGTAGGTATACTTGTCACCTCACAGTGTATCAATACAATACGCCAATACGGTATAGTGGTTAAATTAAATTTATATAGCCAAGTACCTACCATGAGCAATTTTTCAGTTTCCCTTCCTGGCTGGCAAAAGATTCTCTCTGCTCTTGTGACTTTTTCAGTTTCCCTTTCTTGAAGAGTTGGCTGTCAGTCCATGTTGGGTGGCGCACGTACGTCTTCTAGGAGTACTTCAAGAAGAGAAATGCATGTACTTGTATAGTTACCAAAGGCGCCTGAATTAATACTGCACACTTGAGATCGAGCTAACCACCCCCATTAAACATCATCACGGGACGGAGATTCCAAACACACTTACACACACGTCAAAAAAAAAAAAAGATTCCAAACACACAGCTTGTATTTTATTTTGCAACAGTGCAGTATTAGGTAAGTAGTGTATACAAGAAGATATCAGTTGGTCGTAGACTCGGTAGTAAAGGTGATCTGCTATGGTCAATATCGATCTGCTATCAGTACAGGTACACACAACTTTGTGTGGGATATACGTAAATGTTGTCCAATGCAACAAGCGCGTATTTGGTCCACCGAGAGCACCGATCAATCTGTCACTCTGTACGTCGTTGTAAAATTCTAGTCTAGTGAGATAAAGGTCAATGTTTACAAGTACTAGTACAAACACTGTCTGCAACCATACGCATATGATGCATCCGGTGCAGGCAGTAACGCGTGCTGGGTTCTTCCTTCCACTATAATCTTTCTCTCCCGGCAATGCTAATAATAACACGTACACGGGCGGACCAAGACCAAGACCAAGGAGCACGAGGTGGCCATGGCATTGGTCCCGGAGTTTTCCCTCCGCCATTGGCCATTGGACTCGGTTGGCTCCGTTCCAATATTTGTTCCATGCTTGGCGCGCGCTACATGCCACCGTGACACGTCCATGTCACGACCATGTGTCCATGTCCCTACAGTGGTATAGCTTCTTGCGTGCCCGGCCCCCACCCCACCCCACACCACGCCACATGGGATGGGACTTGGGAAGTCAAGTCAAGGCAGTGCATATAATTTTCCAAACAAATGATTTAGAAACGTCGCAGTACCAATGCCACACTCCAAATCACGCCGGCATACTTTGCGCGGCCCGCCGACCGACCGGGGGCAACCATAAAAACCCCGTTGCGGCGCTCGCTAGCTGCTGGGAGAAGAAGAAGCAGTTCACGTTCACGCGGCTGCAGTTTCGTAGCATCAGAGAGCCGCCGCAAGCTGCCCGCCGGCGGCGCCTGCACTGCACTGCACTGCAGTGCTCACCTCCCTCACAGTCAGCTGCGTGCTGAGTGATCCATGCAGTGGTAGGTAGATGGGGAGGCTGCGCTACGCCGACTCGTCTGCTCCTCCTCGCTCCGTCCGCCTCGTTCTGGCGGCCACGCTGCTGCTGCTGGTCTGGTGCCAGGCGAGCCTACGCGTGGCCACGGCGCGCAGCAGCCGGCGCCGGCGCGGGTGCGCGTGGGCGTCATCCTACACCTGACGTCGATGGTTGGGCAGCGGCGGAAGGTGGGCATTGAGATGGCGGTGGAGGACTACTACGCCGCGCGCCCGGGGTCCAGGAACAGGGTCGCGCTCAGCTTCCGGGACTCCGACGGGGACGTCGTCGGCGCCGCTTCCGCCGGTAATATATACTCCATACAAGCTCTTCCATCCTCGTCCCTCGATCACGCGCTGTGTTTTCTTCGGAATTCAGATGCGTGCATTCTTGTGTGTTTCAATTCGGCAGCAAATTAACGAGCACCACCTGCAGCAGCCGCGTTTGTGTAGCTGCGTCGTGGCCTGTAATCGATCCCGTGTGATATGAGCCATGAACGAGCACCGGTACTTCCGGTGGCTCTGCCGGCCTGCTCCATCTAAATTAAGCAAAGCAGGGCCATGGCTCTGCATGCGTAGCTGTGTGCGCCGCGCGTCTCCTCCATCTAACTTTCTGCTCGGACCGATCTGAAGTTCTGAACTACAGGCCGGAGGTTGCTGACGGACCCAACTCTCTTCTCCTTGAGCTAGCTGTCCAGTTGCTTTGCTTTCAGTACGTACATACCGCGAGCGTCGTGTTGTCGATGGTCTAGCTATACCATCCACACGACACGGATCCCAAGTGGCCAAGTAAAAAAAAACACCATCGACAGAAAAAAAAACGTCTCCTCACCAAGCAATTGAAAATTAAGAGCTCCTGGACCAACTGATTAAACTGCCATTTCCACTACCTACTATACATGTCATGATCGTCTTCCTAAGAGGACAAAAATGCATTAGATTTCACAAGATACTCCATACGTGTCTGCCTCTGTCTGCCCGTCGACGCGATAAGTTTATTTAAATTTTATTAGTAGAAACCAACAAGGCTCCCTCAGACTTGGACTAGTTCTTGGTGTTCCGTCACCCAAGCACGTGCCTGAGGGGGGAGCTACATGGTCCAGCAGTTGTGGTTGGGGCCTTCAAAGATGCCAGACTTCAGTCCAAGTACGGATACCGAAGCAGTTGACACCGTGACAGATACTATTGATTTGATCCTAATCTTATTTCTGTCGATATAAGTTTTACTGCTGATTCCAATGTAGGCATACAGTGGTGGTGCTTTTATTCGAAATTAGTAGATCCAAATAGAAGTAGATTTTTTAGAAAGGATGACAAAAGTTTTGTCGCTAATTCTTTTTAGAAAAATAGAAAAATTTGTATGATTGCGGCTATAGTCTTGAAGCAGAGTGTCGCTATTTACGTTTATGTACAATTTAGCCGCTATAGCCCCACATAGCTCCGCTATTAGCTGTGTTTCACAGACTAATCGCTAAATACCTTGGCCCGCTATTTAAAACCCTAAGCATATAAGCCTCGGTTTTACAGCGGACGTCGTCATGTTTCTCTTTCGCTCGCTGGTGACCTAATTAACCACCGCTAAACACCTTGGTCAGCTATTTAAAACCTTAGCATCTAAGCCTCGGTTTTACATCGGACGTCGTCATGCGTCTCTTTCGCTCGCTGGTGACCCAATTAACCAAGCTTACGGGGCAGTTAGTTAGTACAAGTACAGGTTGCGATCACTGGTGTCGGTCTCTCAGTCGTCTTCAGACACCACAACAGTGGCAAACAACTGAAGACGACGAAAATTCCTGCCGTGTTTCCGCGTGGAAAATTTGAGCCCGCGCCTTGTTGGCCGTTCGCCGATGGGGACTCGACGCCATGCATTCAATTGGTGACCTCTCTCTTTGGTCGGTTCGGTCCTTCGGAATAGTCCTCGGCCGGTTTTCCATTGATCGATAGCTGCTGGAAAGGTAGCTCTCGATCGGTCACTTTCAGTAGCTGTGAGCCTGTGATTAGCGGATGATAATAATATTGTCGTAAACCCATCTATATCACCTGCAGATGCATGGTGCTTTTTGCCTTAGAGGTCAATTTTGAACAGTGCGATAGGAGAACAACGTTTTTTTTTACTTTCTATAAAAACTATGGGATTAATAACTGATTAAGACGTGGAGTGGAGGTGAAGCCGGTCATCAGTCAACAAGGGACAAACCAGCTAAACTGCTTGGCAACCAAGCAAGTTTTGAGGTCCTGCTGGTCATTTGGTCAACGAAATTAAATGGAGAGGTTTGTCCACAGTCCTCTCACCGAGAGAATCAACTACTTGTACTCACGAATAAAAAGCCATCTGCCAAGGAATCGGGATTCGATGTCTTTTTTTAATGATCCGGATTCGATGTTTTTATAATGTCCGTGTGGAAAATTGAATTCACATGACGAGCTTTACTTGTTGTGCCATATACTACAACCAAAGCATGAAACATGGGTTTATTTAGCAGCTCAAATAAAAAGGGATTAGCCATATTTTAGGTGTTTGGATTTTCCTGCAATAATCTTATATAACCAACTAGTATAATTAAACTGATAACTCACAAGTGATATTTTATTTTTTTTCTTCTGATATATAGTCAAGCAATGAAAAATTACATGTGTTTTTATAATTACAAAAATAGGTACCTCGAATTAATAAAAGTGCAAATGAAAAGATTTCAAGAACTTTTTTTTACCAAGAAACTTAGACAGTAGTACTATATATAGTGCAGAGGTAGATAGAATCATTTTTTATTCCAATTCCAACGTTTGTTACCGGTCTATGGGCCAAATTATCATCTGGGTCGAGATGTTTATGGGCTTTTGCTCATCATATTCATTCCTGAGTGGGAATCATTTGGTTTCCGTATGCTTGCAGCGGTGGACCTGATCAAGAACGAGCAGGTGCAGGCCATCATCGGCCCGCCGACGTCGGCGGAGGCCGAGTTCGTGGCCTACATCGGCAACCACGCCCACGTGCCCGTGCTCTCGTCCTCCGCCACCTCCCCGGCGCTCTCCCCGTCGCAGACGCCCTTCTTCGTGCGCACCGGGGTCAACGACTCCTACCAGGCCGCGCCTGTCGCCGCCGTCCTCGCCGCGTTCGGCTGGCACGCGGCGACCGTCGTCTACGAGGACTCGCCCTATGGGTCGGGCATACTCCCGGCGCTTGCCGGCGCGCTGCAGGGCGTCGGCACCAGGATCATGGACCGCGCCGCCGTGCCGAGCGACGCGGACGACGACCGCATCGACGCGATGCTCTACGGCTTCAAGGCGATGCCGACGCGCGTGTTCGTCGTGCACATGAACCCGTTTCTGGCCGCGCGGTTCTTCCGCCGGGCGAGGATGGCCGGCATGATGACGGAGGACTACGCGTGGGTCGCCACCGACGGCGTCGGCAGCGTCGTGGACGCACTGAACCCCTGACGACATCAGCGCCATGGATGGGGTCGTCAGCCTCCGGCCGTTCGTGCAGGTGACGGACCGAGTGAGGAACTTCTCCGCGCGGTTCAGGGCGAGGCTCCGGCGGGAGTACCCGAACGCCGACATCTACCCTCATGACCCCACCGTCGTGATGCTCTGGTCGTACGACACGGCGTGGGCGATCGCGGCGGCGGCCGAGGCCGCCGGTGTCTCCAGCCCGGCGTTCCAGACACCGCCGCAGAGCGCGGCGGTCACGGACCTGGACAGGCTCGGCGTGTCGGCAACCGGAGCGACGCTCCTCAAGGCGGTGCGCGAGACGACCTTCCGCGGCCTCGCTGGCAACTTCACCCTCGTCGACGGGCAGCTGCAGCCGCCGGCGTACGAGTTCGTCAACATCGTCGGGAGGAGCTCGAGGGCGGTGGGGTTCTGGACGCCGGAGGCTGGGATCACGCAGACTCTGGGCGGCGACGGCGCAATTAAAGGGCTGAAGAAAATCCTATGGCCAGGTGATTCCATGTCCGCCCCGAAAGGCTGGGTCGTGTCTCCGAACGGACACAAGCTTCGCGTCGCCGTGCCGATGAAGAATGGGTTCGAGGAGTTCGTCCGCGTCGACGGTGAGTCGACGACATCAGGAGGACATCCAAACATCACAGGCTACTGCATCGAGGTGTTCGACGCGGTCATGAGCAAGATGCCATATCCGGTGAGCTACGAGTACGTGCCATATCCCCACAGCTCCGTGTCCTACGAGAGCCTCGTGTTGCAGGTGCCTGATCAGGTCAGTACACAACCAAGCATGACACAACACGTAGGATCTGTGTAGTATGTGTGCTGATCGAGAAGCTTTGATTGGTGACTGCAGAAAGCGGACGTCGTCGTCGGCGACGTGACAATCACGGCGAGCAGGATGGGCAAGGTGGACTTCAGCATGCCGTTCACGGACTCCGGGTGGTCGATGGTGGTGGCGGTGCGCACGGAGACGAGCACCAGCATGTGGATCTTCCTGCGGCCGCTGACCACCAGCCTGTGGCTCGCCAGCCTCGCCTTCTTCTGCTTCACCGGCTTCGTGGTGTGGGCGATCGAGCACCGGATCAACCCTGAGTTCCGAGGCACGCCGTGGCAGCAGTTCGGCCTCATCTTCTACTTCGCCTTCTCCACGCTCGTCTTCTCGCACAGTACGCGCCAAAAAGATTTAAAATTAGTTTCTTTCTAGGCCGATTGATGGCTGAAACGTACTGAAAGATTGAGCCTGCGTTCTGTTCTGCAGAGGAGAAGCTGGAGAGCAACCTGTCAAGGTTCGTGGTGATCATCTGGGTGTTCGTCGTCCTGATCCTGACGTCCAGCTACACGGCGAGCCTGACGTCGATGTTGACGGTCCAGAAGCTCCAGCCGGCGGTGACCGACGTGAGAGAGCTTCAGCGGACCGGGGCCATCATCGGGTACCAGGAGGGCTCCTTCATCAAGAATTCGCTCCAGAAACTAGGCTTCCACGAGGCCAAGATGAGGAGCTACGGCACGGCGGAGGAGTACGCCAACGCGCTGTCCAGCGGGCAGGTCGCCGCCGTGTTCGACGAGATCCCGTACCTGAAGCTCTTCCTGTCGCAGTACTGCGACGGCTACACCATGTTCGGCCCGGTCTACAAGACCGACGGCTTCGGGTTCGTCTTCCCGATGGGCAGCCCGCTGACCCCGGACGTCTCGCGGGCGGTCCTGACGCTGGCGGAAAGCGAGGAGATGGCGCAGATCGAGAAGAAGTGGTTCAGCCCGCCGGGAGAGTGTCCGAGCCAGGGCGGCGCCGCCGCCGCAGCCCTCGGCTCCTCCAACCTCAGCTTCCAGAGCTTCGGCGGGCTGTTCCTCATCACCGGCGTCGTGTCTGGCCTCATGCTCCTCGTCTACCTCGTCACCTTCGTCTACCGCGAGCGCGGCGAGGTCCGGCCGGAGGAGGAAGGCTCGGGGAGCTCGTCGATGCGCCGGCTGCGCGCGTGGCTGCGGCACTTCGACCAGAAGGACCTCAAGTGCCCCACGTTCAAGACGGGGAACGACGACTCCATCAGGGATGGGAACCAGACGCAGAGATGGGTTGAGTTCGAGTCCGTCAGGAACGGCCGTGGCGGGAACGGACCGACGCAGGCGGCGGCCGAGGAGGAAGCCATTGCCATTGGCATGAGCCCGTTCAGCACCTCCACTGCGTCGGAGATGATCAACGCCGGTTCATCGCCGGCCTCAGAGCTCGGGACCTCGTTCGAGCAGAGGATGCAGGAGGCGCCATACTCTGTGTCGGTGGACATGCCAGGATCAACGGCCTCGTAACTGTACATTACAGGGAAATTGCTCCGTGGCATGCCTAACAAGCCATGTCTCAGTTTGTCTATAGATAGTGTACATCAGCTAGAAATTGCTCCTTGGCATGCCTAACAAGCCATGTCTCAGTTTGTC